>JAZDUH010000193.1:77500-230000 GCA_036419115.1 Scarus forsteni
ATTCCACAGGGTATGTGACATTTTGTAAAATAAAGAGCACAAAAAACTGTTATGTTCTCTGTAGTAGAACTTTTTGTAGGCCTTCACATTTAGGAATAGATATGGGGTTCTGTCCATGATCAAGCAATGTAAAAGTAATGGAAAAGTAACTTGAGAAGTTACTCTTCATAGAGGGTAACTAAGTAAAGTAAAGAGTTACTTTTTTCAGATGTAACAAGTAACGAGCAAACACTACTTTTTAAAAGTAACTTCCCCAACACTGATCACTAGACAGACACAGTCTGCTTAAACTAATATTGCACAAAAAATGATACGATTTCATGTTTTAATTCAACACAATATGGAAACTGTCACAGTGCAGGGTGGAAAAAGTATGTGAACCTTTGGGTTTAATAACTGGTTGACCCTCCTTTGGCAGCAATAACCTTATCCAAACATTTCCTGTAGTTGTAGACCAGACCCATCTTCTACACCATGTTTTGTCATTTCTAATGCGGTCAGGTGGCACAACTGTTCCTCGTCAGTTGGTGTGACCAGGTAAAACATTAATTTAAACCATCAAATAACAATCTAAAGTGAACAAAAGTAGATAAGTGGGATGAAAATAGCTATTTTATTGAATTCATTTATTTGCAAATTTTTGATGTAATTTTTTTGTCTTGAAATATAAAATCAAATGACAAAAATGCTTAATATCTGGACTCTAGAGTGTAACACGCTTGAATTATTGTAGATAAAAAAAACACACCCACCAATCAATAATGTATGAGTCACCACAGACACTTAAGGAATACTTGCCCAAAATGTCACATAGAAAAAAACTAACAAAAATATGCATATACTTACATATTATTGGTTGCGCCACCTGGCATTTTCTGGGGTTGTGAGTTAAAAACACTTCAAAAAATTGGACATGAAACATGAAAAATGTTAGTTACGTCTGAAATCCATTAAAACGCTTTGTCCTTGTCTCAAAAATCTGCATTATATCCATTTTCAAAGAACTTTTTAAAAATACATTTTTGACCCCTTAAATTTGTCATTGACATATATGTGTGCGTAAATATGTTTTTATAAACACACACACACACACACACACACACACACACACCCACACACACACCAGGTTTTGACTATGTATGTACCTTAACAACACCATGCACACAGGCCTTTGAAATGATCAAGAATCAGAGATCTCATCTATGTGCCATTTTACATAGGACCTCCTATGTTTTTATGTTTCTTGCAAAACTTTTAATTCCAAATAATATATGTAGGATAGAGCAGGTATCTACTAAGAATATTGTATGTGTTGTATGTGAAATAGCTGTCATTTATAGTACTTGTAAGTATGCAAATTTTATATTTTTCATTTTGCAAAACTTTTGTATGGATCTTGTGTGTTCTTTAGGATAGAGCAGGTATCTACTAAGAATATTGTATGTGAAATAGCTGTCATATAAAATACTTGTAAGTATGCAAATTGTATATTCTTCATTTTACAAAACTTTTGTGTGGATCTTGTATTTTCTTTACTTGTCATGCAAATTATTTACAAGTGTCATATATGTGATACAGTTATTTTCTAAAATCCTACAATGTCTTTTCCACATGGGCTTAGTTTACAGTACTCTTGTGGTTCTGTAATGTTTTGATTACAAACGTCCATGCCGCTGTCTCGGACAGTAGGTGGTAGTAGACGTGCTGTTCCACCACCGCAGTAATGGCAGCTGCTGATAATGACGGAGCCCACAGATCAGCTATAGGATTGGTCTATAGGCGAAGAACGATTTATTTATGCTACACCTGAAGAAGCTGACAAGGACCTGACAGCTTGCCTTCCATCCAAGTTTGGATAAGAATCATGAGGTATGACCATGAGAACAGTATATCCATTGAAGTTTAAGTTTTAGGCAAAATTTGTGATAATAAGTTTACAAATTCTGGCTGTGATGCGCATTAACTGACTTGATGCCTGACCACGTTGGTTCATGGATAGAGAGGGAACAATGTTCTTTCTCCCATTTTCTTTTTTTTTTTTTTTGCAGCCTAATGGCATGTGTGTGTATGTGTATATATGTATGTATGCATGTGTGTGTATGTTTGTTTTCCCTTGTAACCTCCCCGGCGTTGGCATAAAGGTGGTTAATGGAGTCTCTAATCAAGTTAAACGTTACAAAATAATCTTACATCTGAAATCCCTGGCATGTGATATAGCCATGTTACAGGAAACTCATCTAAATGAAATTGAATCCTTAAAATTAAAGCAAGATAGGTTGGGCAGGTGTTTTTGCACCAAGAAATGGAGCATCAAGAGGCACAAGTATCTTAATCTCAAGGAAAATGTTTTTCCATCGTACAAATATGATGTCAGATCATAACGGCAGGAATGTCATAGTGTCTGGGTTCCTATGCCCCTAATCTTGGGCAAGTAGAATTTTTGTCAAATCTAGCTGTTTCTGTCTCAAAGTTAATGGGTGAGCCTATCCTACTTGGTGGGGATATAAATTTGGTCTATAATCCACGATAACCCCCAAATTCCACTGGACGTGAAAACGCTGTGCAGCGCAGCGTCCTTGAAACGTACTGCTAAGCACTTCACTCCCATTGTAGTCTATCAGGAAAATTCCACTGCACGCGCTGCGGTGTGTCAGCGGCACGATGCTGAAGCGCCGGCGTGCGCCAATGCACGAGAGATTTGCTTCAGGTCTATTTTCTGCGCAGCCGCTTCCAAACCTCTTAAATTCACTGTCGTTAAGAAAGCACCAGACAGGAAGTCACCGTGTAGTTTCAAAATAAAATACAATGCACGGACTCTTGCACGTAATTTTCCTCAATTGTTTGTCATTAGATCAAAACTGGAGGCACGAGCATCAGGTCAGCAGTCGGTCAGAGGGTCTCAGAGACAACATGACACCATGGACGAAGAAAAGTGAATCATCGAGGTACAGAAATATATAAGATAGCATACATGACACCAGACATCTTTTCTAGGATATAGGTGGATAGAAGTTGAATTAATCAAGAAGCTGTGTGGTCAGGACCAGTAAAGGGACCTTAGAGAAGTGAAGTGAGGTGTTGTTTATTTCTTTTCTCAGTCTATGACATGTTTTATGAGCGTGTGACATCGCTATTCTCATGAGGCTCTCTGGGATCAGCCCTCCCCCTATAGGGCTGCGCACTGTGGCGCTTCTGGACGTGCCGCTTTCAGTGGGATTTGCATGTCGGAGCAATACCACGGCGCTCCGCTCCACTGTGCGGCGCTTTCACGTGCCATGGAATTTGGGGGTTAGACCACTCTAGTTGTCCCCTCCCGGCAGATGCTGCTCTCTCCTCTGCCTTTGGTGAAGTTCAGAAGCTGATGGGGTTAACTGATGTTTGGCGGTGTGTAAATCCACTTTCCGGTGAATATACTTCTTATTATACATTATTTTATTATTTTAATATCCTAATCTCAGATCATGCTCCTATTTCAGTCACATTCTCTCCTTGCTTTAATTTGTATAAAATAAAACAGTGGAAGTTCAATAACATGCTGCTGTGGGACAAGAAATTTGTTGCCATGATTAATGAAAGAATATCTGACTTTTTGAAATAAATATGAACTCTGTTGCATCAATACAGACAGTTTGGGAGGCTTTCAAAGTTACATGCAGAGATTGGTGTATCTGTTACGGCACAGCAAAACAAGGAGAAAGAAGCCAAAGAAGAAAAAATAAGCTCATTCCAGAACTGAAGAATTTGGAGATGCAACATATAACAGATCCCAATGATCAGAGATTAAAGACAATGGTGTTGGGATCCATGTCCCTGCAGAAGCCTGCACCAAAGTTTGGCTCCCCCGAGGTTTCACATGTAGGTGTGAACCCTCTGATAAGAACAATAAGACCCTGCTCTGCTTTGCAGTCTTTGAGTTTTCAGTCCCTTCTGAGGTTGACACAGGTTCTTTCTCTCAGCTGAGTCTCTTTCTGAACCACTGAGTGAAGGGGACAAAGCTCCTCTCTCACAGCTCTTTCTCAGGAAACAACCTCAAGACTTCTTCCACAGTCCTGCTCAATGCAGACTGTAGCACCATAGGCGACACAAGAGCCTTAAGAAACAGGAGTTCCTGATCCAAAACAAGAAACAACACCACAGAGTTAGCATCAAGCTGCTAACTCAAGGGACAAAGGACAAACCAGTGGACTTCAGGGCCAGGAGCTGAAAGGACAGACTGGCCTGTGACCCACTGAGAAACCATCAAACTTGCAGTACTGGACTTTGTAGAGCAGAACCTAAATGGACATCTTTTCCTCCCATGGACTTGGTAATATAACTGGGCCTACAGACTTTAGTATAGCACGGCTAAGCACAGGACTATTCAGTTTAAACAATCACGGCATTGCTTTATTTGATATGCCCTTAGAGCTTTAAACTTTAGCTAACTTCTGAATAGTTACATTACTGTTTCAGGTAGAGGCATCAAGCCTACACAAAGAGACCATTTCTAACCTCCACAGTCCCCATGTGGTCCTGGTCGTAAATGCCTTTGAGCCATGCGGCGTTAAGACACCCTTAAGAGGCAGCCATCTTGCCTTTGTCTGTTACACACACACAAACACACACACACGCACACCCACACACACACACACACACACACACACACACACACACACACACACACACACACACACACACACACACACACACACACACACAAACACACACAAACACATATGGACACACTCACACACACTTAGAGGAAGGATTTTGTTGGATTAGGTATTGTATGTTTCATGTTTTGTTTGTCAATAAATGATTTCTAATACAAAGTCAGTTGCTGGTCTGTTAATGTTGTATAAGAATGAATCTTGCCAACCTCTTCTCTGTAGAACTCCCAAATCCTTTAACTTTGACTGACAATTCATTAGGTAACTTTCATTATTTTTATTAAGTTAATTATAAATCATGGTTCCAAATTAATAGTCAGTAACCTTAAAAAGAGACAAACTTAATAAATTAACTATCATTTCCCTTTTATAGGTGGTTCCTCGAGGTTTAATGTAAATTAAACCCCATTACTTAATTTAAGTAATTATTTCTGATAGCCAATATTACTAAGTAAAATAGTGAATAGTTGTCCACTGATCATAAAGCACAACAATGGTGTTAATGACTAGAACAGAGTTACAGTTGATTATACATGAAGAAATCTCTACTGCATTATATAGGCTTAGGCAAAAATATTTTGAATCTGGTGACAAAGCTGGCAAACTGCTTGCACTTAGATTAAAACAACTAGAGAATAATTAATCCATAACTTCCATGTATGATAACAATGGATCCTTAGTACATGAGCAGCAAGAAATAAATCTGGCATTTCAAAAATATTACTCAAAGCTGTATCATTTAGAATGTAACTACAATCCTGATTTGATTGATGACTTTCTCAAAACTGCACCTCTCCTGCACCAGAAAGAAGATGGCCAGACAATTGGAGATCAAGACAGCTATCAGAGCTCTCACTGCTGGTAAAGCACCAGGTAAGGATGGTTTTAGTGTAGATTTCTATAAATGTTTCCAGGAAGGTTTATCTCCATTTTTGACACTGCTTTACCGGGATATTATTGCCAATCAATCCATGCCTCATAGTATGAAGGTAGCTGTAATCTCTCTGCTCCCTAAGGCAGGAAAAGACCATTTAGAAATGGGCAATTTCCGACCACTCAGTCTGTTAAATAGCGATTGCAAAATCTTCGCTAAAGTTCTCGTTATGAATCTTGAGAAAGTCATCTCGTCATTGATTCATCTTGACCAGGTGGGCGCTTATTGCTTGGCGTCACTCTGCTCATAATTTGCAAAGATTTTTCCATGTAATGTCAGAGGCTGCATCTCTTCAGCTCTCTTGATGCTGAAAAAGCATTTGATCGAATAGAGTGGTCTTACCTGTTTCACATATTGTCTAAGTTTGATTTCAGACCAACATGTTTAAAATGGATTAAGGCCCTCTATCACAACCCGGTCACTTGTGTCAAAACCAATGGATTAATATCTCCAACTTTTCAGCTTTTTAGATCTACTAGACAAGGTTGCCCAGCCTCTCCAGCCATCTTTACTTTAGCACTTGAGCCCCTTGCCTGTGCTACCAGGAAAAATCAGAATATAATGGGTATTATGTTGTTAAATCATAAATTTAAAGATAATCTTTATGCAGATCTCATTTTATTGACATTGTCTTGACCTGCACACGCTGTACCTCATCTGGTGAAAATCATCAGTGACTTTGCTGGGCTATTTGGATACAAGATCAACTGGTCCAAGAGTGAGGCCATATCCCTAAATCATCTCACACGCCCCGAACATCTGAGCTTTACTCCTCTTGTATGGAAGTCAGAAGGTCTGCGATATCTTCGTATTAACATTGTATCTCCAATTAATAGAGTTTTCAGTTGAACAGTCCAAAATTATTAAAAACTGTGCGGGATGATTTGAATAGATGGACAAACTTACCGTTATCATTGTGGGAGAGAGCGGAGGTGCTTAAAATGAATGTGCTCCCAAGATTAGCTTTTCTTTTTTCTGCTATCCCCTTAGAATTCCCTCAGAAATGGTTCAAAGAGATTAATAAATTATTTTCTTTGTTCTTATTGAAAGATAAACAACCAAGAATTAGCCTAAAAAGATTGTCTGTCCCTAGGAAGAAGGTTGGATAGGGGGTACCAGATGTGTAATCATATTATTTAGCAATAATGGTGTTACCTGTTGTCCTGGACAAATAAGAAAGATGAAGCAGATGTTGGTAACTGGAGCTGGCTGGAACTGAGGATTTTATCTGAAAATTGTGAAAAATTCTCTCTTGCTTCTTTTTGGTATCACCCTAAATCTGACAAGAGCACAAAAAAAAACTATTATCTTATTTTCATGTAGAATTGCTAAAGCAATACATAAACAACTTAAAATTAGTGGTTTATCCTTGCCCTCTTGTCCTATATGGAAAAAATCAGACATGTTGCTGAGCTAGGCCACATACTCAATAGTGTTGGAGAGATGTTTAATTTTCATGAACTTCAGGTGAAATTTGGATTAAACAATTTAGATATCTTTCAGTATTTGCAATTGAAGTCTATCATGCACAGTGTGCAAACTGATACTGAAGCAATTGATGTGAAATTAAAAGATGCGGTCTCTGGCAGAGGTTTTGGTTCAATAGATTTTGTTGTACTTTTTCTCAATGTAGTGTATTTATAAAAGCACAATGGGAGACAGATTTGGGTCTACATCTAACAGCAGACCAGTGGGAGGCTATCCTGTGTCGATCAAGTTCTCTCTTTAAAATTGTAAGGTATAAACTTATTCAAATGAAAATTTTGATTAGATCCTACATTACTCCACACAAACTCAAGAAAATGAACTGTAATGTTTCAGATAAGTGTTGGCATGGGTGTGGGATGAGGGGTATTCATATGCATTTACTGTGGCACTACTCAGAGACAAAGTCAATTTGGTTAAGTGTCAGAGATTTTCGATGCACAATATTTGATATTAATTTTTTACTATGTCCAGCAGTGTGTCTACTTGGGAAAAGCATAGAAGGAGTAATTTCAAAAGAATTTCAGCATTTGTTAGATTTATATATGTATATATATATATATATATATATATATATATATATATATATATATATATATATATATAGATATATATATAGATATATATAAATAATATATATAATATCTCAGTTCTCCTCCTTCGTGTCTTATTGCCGGAATAAGAGATGATAACTCTTTCTGTTTTAAACAATTGGCCAATAATTTGCCTGCTTTGTCGCCTGACTCCAAATATTTTTGTCTCAATCTAAACAGGGAGAACTCAACTTTCTGTGACAGGATACAATAATAATCATATTTTAGTTTCGTTAAAACTTCAAAATGATCATTATTGAACCTTCTTTTTAAGCTTGCCTCCACCATTTTAATTTCATTCTCAACTTCTACTTGTTTTGCAATACTCTTCCTTTCTTCATGAGATGCATACTGAATAATAAACCCTCTCAGTACAGCTTTGAGAGCTTCCCATACAATCCCTGCTGATGGAGCTGTAGGTACATTTAACTCTATGTATTGCTTAATTTGGGCTCTCAGGGCCTCTTTAAATTCAGACTCGTGCAAGAGAGAAGAGTTAAATCTCCATCTATGTATTCTTACTCTCTCACAGAAAGGCCGCAGCTGTAAATTTACAGGGGAATGATCTGAGACTAATATGCTACCAATCGAACATGTAACTACTGACTGCATAATGTAGCATGCATACATACATATATACACATACACACACATGCCATTAGGTTGCAAAAAAAAAAAAATGGGAGAAAGAACATTGTTCCCTCTCCATCCATGAACCAACGTGGTCAGGCGTCAAGTCACTTAATCTGCATCACCGCCAGAATTTGTGAACTACTATATAGCCGGTTGGTTAGCTCAGTGGGTAAGGTATCGGTTTGCTGACCGGTGCCCAGGGTTTGAATCCCGCATGACATGTGTAAAATCATATCGGCAATTACATATGGATGGAGTGAATGACATCTACCAGAGGGTCACTGGGCAAGACCCTTACCGCTATAGCCTACCTCTTTACATGAGTGCGTTATTACAGAAAGCCAAACCAACTCAGACATCGCCCGGGTTAACAAGGCTCTGTTGGAATGCTACTACTCCAGTAACCCTAACCAACGGGGTTACATGAATAGGCTGAGGGATATATGGTTACCTCGATACACCGAAACAGCTAGTAGCTCAGTGTTCCAACATCCACAAATGGCAGCTGCTATCACGACGAGACATTGAGGAGAATACAACACGTTAATACTACGGCAAGGGGGAGCCAGGACGATAGGTCAGATGGGGGAGTTAACATTGACTCCCTCCCAGAAATTGGGTACCAAGCCCCAGAATTGAGCAAAGAGCTAACTGACCTGAGAGATAAGATAATGGCTAACTGCCTGTCAACACCGACACGAGGATTAGCGAGGATTAGTGAAGTACCTCCAGAGGTCCTTGCCAATGTGTATCGCTGCCAATGTGAATGCAGTAATAGAAACAATTCCCACTGCAAACATCACTCAGACCAATAAGCTGACATACAGTACAGCAGCAGTGATCCTTGAGATGCTTGGACACAAGATGGGCAATGCAAAGGAGAACAAAGGGCAAAGCCCACCATGGAGGAGAATGTTGGAAGCTAAAATCAAGGTGACTCAGAAAGAGGTCAGCCAGTTGTCAGCTAAACTCCAGAATGGTGCAACCAGGAAAGAGATACCCAAGAGGTACAGACAGATGACCATACCTGAGGCCTTGGAAACTGCCAAACAAAGACTCCAAGCCTTGGCCACCCGACTGAAGAGGTGCACGAGAGAGATAGAGGCCAGGAGAAAAAACAGGCTGTTCTCCACTGAACCAGCCAAAGTGTACTCTCAGTGGCAGGGTAATAACACAAGAGCTAACCCACCAAGGCTGGAGACTGAACGGTACTGGAAAGGCATATGGGAGAAAGAAGCATCACATAACAACGATGCACAGTGGCTTAAAGCTGTGGTCTACGATTTGAAACCGCAGCCTGCCCCTCCTTCCCTCACCTCTCCCCTCCGTGTTCCAAGATCCCGCCCCCAGCTCGTGACGCCTCATATAGCCCCCTCGGACTGAGCTACGAGCAACTAGCACAATATATCAGCAGCAAACTCAATCCAAAACAGCTCAGCTCAACTGAAAGTATCAAACACGACAGACATCTCCATTATAACACACAGCAGTAGCCATTTCAACTGGACCGGCGGCAATGCGGGTTTGGCGCCGCCAGAGCGGAGCCGAGTGTGGGGGAGGATTTATCTTTCTCAGGCTGTCCTCCCCAGCTCAGCTTACAGTGCTAACGATTAGCGGCTAACAGGCTAACCCGCTCCCCTACAAGTTATTAGCCCGTGCAGGCACAAACTAACCAGAGTTATTCAGCAGACATCTCCCACTGTAGTAAACAAAGCCATTACCTGATCAACCAGGGGCGAAACGGTTGATGCTGAAGGTCTGACGGCCAGCTGAGGCTATTCGTTAGCCGTTAGCCGTTAGCCCGCTAACAGGCCTCAACCCGCGGGCAGAGCTCCGTTGGGCCCCGCGGGAGAGGGAGGCGGCTTCGGTCATGATAGTTCGGTAGCTAATGCTGCTAGCTGCTCACCGGAGGTAGAGGGGAGGAGGCGGGACCATGGGAAAGACGCTGCGTACTGCGTAGCGAGGGAGACGAGGATTGGATGGACTCATGGACTAACTCACAGACCAATTAATAGTCGCAGGTTCTTAGGTTTGATTGGTCAGCTAGTATGCAGCTTTTCAGCGGATATACTGAATGGATTTTTTTCATTCTTTTTGGTCTTTATACTGTGTAGATAGGACCATAGGACCATAACAGCCTTATAAATGGTGTTATTAATATGTACAAAGCTTCCAAATCGTAGACCATAGCTTGAACAACCTAAGAGCAGACCATGCCAATCTCCCTGAACAAGATGTCGTGACCATCACATTAGCAGATATCCAAGGAAAATGCAGGTATGAAGAACTGGACAGCACCAGGCCTGGATATGATCCATGCCCACTGTCTAAAGAGGCTGACCTCACTCCATGAGCACCAAGCACCACAAATGAACCAACTGCTAAGAGATGGAACCCACCCAGAATGGAGAGGGGGATGGGTGAGAGAAGAGTTTTTATACATATATATGTATATATAAAAAAAACCCTCTTCTCTGACCCACCCCCCCTCTCCCCTGGTGAGGGTGGGTGGCTGTTCATCCTCTTCAGCTCGGGTCCTCTACCAGAGGCCTGGGAGCTTGAGTGTCCTGCACAGTATCTTAGCTGTTCCTAGGACTACACTCTTCTGGAGTGAGATGTCTGATGTTTCTCCAGGGATCTATTGAAGCCACTTCTCCAGTGTGGGGGTCACTGCCCCAAGTGCCCCGATGACCACAGGCACTACTGTTGCCTTCACCTTCAGGTTTTCTCCAGCTCCTCTTTGAGCCCTTGGTATTTCTCTAGTTTCTCATATTCCTTTCTTGATGTTTCTATCACTTGGGATGGCTACATCTATCACAACAGCTTTCCTCTGCTGCTTGTCTATGATCACAGTGTCCGGTTGGTTGGCCATTACCATTTTGTCGGTCTGTATCTGAAAGTCCCACAGGATCTTGGCTCTGTCATTCTCCATAACCTTGGGAGGTGCATCCCATTTTGACCTTGGGGTCTCCAGTTTATACTCTGCACAGATGTTCCTGTACACTATACCGGCTACTTGGTGATGGCGTTCCATGTTTGCTTTTCCTGCCAGCGTCTTACACCCTGCTATTAGGTGCTGAACTGTTTCAGGGCCCTCTTTGCACAGCCTGCACCTGGGATCTTGCCTGGTGTGGTAGATCTGGGCCTCTATTGCTCTGGTGCTCAAGGCCTGTTCCTGTGCTGCCATGATTAGTTCCTCTGTGCTCTCGCGGTTCCAAGGGGGGGGCCAGGGGGGCCAGTGCCACCACAGAAATCTGATTGCCCCCCCCCCCCAGTGCCCCCCCTAGTGAAAACTGTGGAGAAAAAAGCAGCGTGGTGTTGTTCGTTCACCCCTTTTTTATGCAAAGGAGAGGGGGGAAGAGGTCACGGTGGTCGCTGGTAAGAAGCGGCCATCCAGCAAAGAGCAGCACCCACGGGGAACCGCAGCAGCGAAGTCAGGGTCCTGAACCATCCTTCTTTAAAATACTGGCTGGTTGTGGTTGATGTCTGAGCAGGGTTAGGTCAGTTCTGTAACGTGAACCAGTTTGAATAGTGGATGTTAACTGCTTTCTGCTTTGTGTTGATATACTTGTGTATTTGCTAACTTTATGGCAGTGTCATTGAAAGAATCACATTTTTTCCTCAGGTGCATAGGGAAGCAACAGGGAGAACTGAGCTTAGGGCCGCCAGACAAAATAACAATGAAAAGGCAGGGCTGCATCCAGAGTTTCCTCAAAATAGCAGCAGCAAAGAAGGCAAAAGCTGACAGTGACACATACAGAGATAGACAGGTAGACAGTGAGACTGTGAGTCAAGGTAGGTTGGGGATCATGTGGCCAGGAAAACTGCATTGATAAGTTACTCCCACTTTTACCAAAGTATTGATTAAATAATGCATGACATTTGCAATTCTTTTACTCATCAGATGTCAATCCACCAGCTACCTCAGACTCCAACTGCCAGTCTGCCCGTCTACCAGATGATGCCAGTGAGGCTGACAGTGGGCCTGCAAGTCAAAGTAGGTTAGGTATCATGTGAACAGGAAAATTGCAATGATAAGTAGTGATGCACAAATGTGAAAATTGTGGCCATTACCTGTAACTGATGTTAACATTACGGTTATGGCTGATAACCGTAATCAAATCACCGATGTGATCATCAAATATTATTTCATACAGAAAATCACTCAAAAATAGAAATCTGGAGGAAGGCGGACAAAAGAAACATGCGACAGTTTCAAGATCCCATATTATGCTCCTTTTCTGCTGTGTAATATGGATCTTTGATGCCTTCATGAAGCCTTAGTAGCAAGCTTTGGTCTAAAAACCCAGTAAAACAAGCACAGCAGCTTTGTTTGCAGGCTCTCACAGCCCCTACGTTCAGAAAGGTCTGATTTTGTGGGCGTAACCATATGTTAATGAGCCACCACTGAAACCGCTCCGCTCTTCCGTGTCGGCGCAGCGTGCAAGCGCGTAACCATGGCAACGGAGCCCAGCGTAAGAGACGAGCACTGCAGCACTTCACGTTTTAACCGAGTCAGAACCTGAATATAAAGAGGAACCAGGAGAGAGTCGAGGACCAAGGATAAACCAGGAGGTTTCTCTGTGGTCTGTAGATAAAATTTGTTTCTTCAGTGCTAATATGTAGACGAATTAAAGTTGTTCTGCCATTCCTTCCCCCCTCCCCCTCTATTTGTTGTTGCCGATGTGAAGCGTGTGGCTGTTAGCAGACATGCAGTGCTTATACTGGCGTTAAATAGAGTCTAGTAAGAGCTAATGTAGAGTGAGCGGGTTACTACAGAGACTACAGGAATAGCTAAAACCCCGATGTGAAATAACTTTCACTTCTAAGTAACACTGAATGGGCCGTTGCTACTGATAGTGAAATAAGACAGAGAGAGGGGGTCTTCTCTGTTGTTGTGATGTGTAAATAATGTCTGGGCTCTTCAGGGCCGATCAGAGCAAGAGTCTGTTTTACAGAAATAACATTAGTAATGTGACTGACCCATCAGAATACAGCATTTAATAGAGCCATAGCCTTTAGTGACAGTAACAGTAACTGAGAACGTTTATTAGCTGTAACTGTGAGCAGCCAGCAGTTTTCTGTGAACCTTATTTTAAAAGGTTATTTTCTTTTCTATATGCCACACAGTAGCTGTCTTAAAAACCTCTTCACTTGCATTATTGTATGTTATGACAGCTCTGTGTATATTCTTAAACAATAACAGGACATGATTATCTAGAACATTTCCTTTATGTAAATGTTCTACTGAACATCCTGTTTTCACTCCTCTCCTGCAGAGGTGCTCCTGTGACAATTGTGTGAAAATGTCCGTACATTACCTTTCCTGTACTGTGTCACTGACTTACCTGTTTTAATTAAGTAGGTCAGAGGAAAACTGCAGAAACTCTCAGACCCACCATCCTGGACTCTGACCTCTATGCCTGAGTGTGTTTTTCACTACAACATGTATTCTATATTTATAGAGCAGACTATGAACCTTTACATCTAAGAGGAGTAATGCATAAGTATTTTGATATAAACACTTCCATGACTGTTGAACAAAAATAGTAAAGATTAAAGTACATTGCTGTTTCCTCTATCTAATTTTTTTTCTTTCTTGGTATTAACTTATTTACATCACATGTAACATATGGAAAACTGAAAACACACAAAACAGTTCATTTAGACTTTTTATTGTGAAAAATATTTTGACATATAAAAACACCAAATGTACTGGCTGGTACTCTAGACATTTTTACATAAAGGAGGTAAAAAAAAGACATGAAAAAAGAAAAGGAATTTTTAAACACAAGCCATGGAACCATATTGATAAAAATATGAATATATACATAAAAACACCTATGACAGTAATTTTCATTTCTGACATAATCTTATCATGTCCAGCCCTTACAGATGCCTGGCCTACAGAGCCTTTGTGAGCTGATGCTGCCTGTGTTGTACTGCAGAGTTTCCTGATGCAGAAGACCAGTATGAGAGGGTCAGCGCTTCCTGGTATTTGGAAAAGGAGCATATGGTCTGGTATTTTCTGCAGCTCCTTCAGGTGTGGAGCAGGGTCCTGGAAAACCTTCTCAAAGACAAGGTCCAACAGTGCATCTGCATGATCTGAAATACAAGACACAAAAATATATGTTTACAAGAAATGAACCAAAACACCTCACTGCAGTGTTGTCATTTTTTTTTCATAGTCTTTTATTGTCACAATATCCTAATTGATTATATATTCTCAATTCCATTTTGATAACATTTTTATTCCAGTTTCCTTTATCTTTTCCTTTCCATGCTATGCCTATTTGCCAATGTTTTTAAATGTGTTGATTTTAATAAAGAATTGTTTAACTTACGGAAAGCTGGCTCTGCTCTCACTGGCTTTGCTGTACATCCTTCCTCCTTGGATTTTGAGAAGCTGACTGTAACCAGCGGTTCACCATCAGAAGATGCTGCCTGAGGTCGACCAGCATAGACACAAGAAAGAAAAATGTTTAACCTGTTAGTGTATGAAAACACAAATTAGAGCCAAGCAAATTAGAGCCATGCATTTTTAACTTTTTTGTAGATAAAATATTTATTTCACGTTGTACTAAAATCTAAATAAATTACATGAGATGTTACACATAGTTGTTACTCATTAGATACATTAGGTATTTCTGGCAACTGATAATTCAGCTAGGGACCTTTATTTTTATAATTTATCTGACTGTTTTCATTTGGGTTTTTTTGTGATATTTTTTGATCATTTTGATCAGACACATGTATCAAAAGTATGTCTCAAATAAGAGTCAACAGGCTTTCAGGGGTTAATGGGTTTTTACTTACAAATGTCACATTGTGTGATGCATTATAAAATGTCTATGCCTATATATTGTTAGTAAATAAAACAGGAGGATAACTGAATCACTATCTTATTGCCCCCCTCAGTTTTTCGTAAATCACTGACGTGTTAGTAATTCTTTTTTTTTTTTTTTTTTTTAAGTTATTTTTTGGGGCTTTTAATGGCCTTTATTGTATAGGACAGCTGAAGATTGACAGGAAAGCAGGTGAAGAGAGGGGGGATGACATGCAGCAAAGGGCTGAGGCTGGGATTCGAACCAGCAGCCGCTGCTGGGGGTTGACAGCCCCCGTACATGGGGCGGACGCTCTACCAAGTGAGCTAATGTCCGCCCCACGTGTTAGTAATTCTAACTTATCCTCATATTCACACAGCTCATATGACAACATTCTGTGGGCAATCTTGAGTGTTTAAACTCACAGAAATCTGATTAAATTAGTTTGGTGATAACGAAAGAGGCCAGAAAACCCAGTGATCACATCTGCAGATACACTGATCTGAGCCGACGTTAGCATAGTTATATACTTTCCCTGTTGTTATCAATATTTACATGATCTGCTGCAAAACACAGAGAGTCATTACAGGTTAAAAACAACAGGCTAACCGCAGCTAAGCTTAGCCCCCTGAAGCTAACACAGAGACAGAGGGACAGGAGACGTGTATGAGGAGTAAATATAATCCTCCCGCTGGTAAATTCCTCTTGACTACTGTGAGAATATTCAAACATCTAATTCGGATTAAACTACTTTGGTGATGACGATGCTGTGGCCAATAAAGTCAGTTATCACATCTACAGATACACTGTTTTGAGCTGGCATTAGCGTAGTTATACTTTCCCCTCTTATCAATATTTACATGCTGTGCTGCAAAACACAGAGAGACACAGCCTGCAATGATCAATTCTCTTGTCCACAGTTTGGACAGTAAATGAGTTTTGATACCTTCTAAGATAATTTATTGATTACAATGCCTCAGTGAGAGCAGCAGGCCTCATACTCAGACCGCTGTACATTTCACAGCAGCCAACAAAGTAATAGACAACAGACTAATATTATGGCCTAGAAAAGACACGATATGGTTAGAAAACAGCAAAGCTCGTTTATTGTAACATTACAGGCTAAAACAACAGGCTAACCACAGCTAAACTTAGCATCCTGAAGCTAACACAGAGGAATAGCTCTTACATCTGCTCCTCTTCCCTCTGCTGTTAGCAGCTCGTAGCAATTAGCAAAATAACATCACACAGCATTTGGAATACTCACATTTCCAGGGTCCGAGGTTTGTTGGCGGATTGTTGGCACTGATCCTGGGTTAAGGACCAGTCTATTTGCTAGCCCTCTGTTGTACTGTCCAAAGTTTGTAAAGCAGTCGGCCGTGAAGTGACCAGCACACATGCACTTTTTTACTGAGTCTTGCTGGCACATTTCCTTGATAAATGAACTCCAGCCACTTAGTCTTTAGGTCTTCTGAAATGGGAACTTGTGCAAGGAAGTATGTGGCTGTTTACAGCCAACAACACTTCAGTAGTAGCTCTTCCACTTGGGCATTTTGAAGTCCGATCTCTCACTGCCAGTAAATCCATCATGGCTGCTCTTCACATAGAAATCTCTCCAGCAGCGGGGAAGGGAGTGGGCGGGGAGAGGGGTGGGGGTGTCTGCTCCGGTGTACCAATCAGGTCAGACTTGCTCCTGATTGGTCAAAAAGGGTCCACTGTGACGTCGGCTACCGCCCAAATTCAAAATAGCTGGAAACAGCTTGTTGAAGTTCAGGATTTTACACTCACAAGCACCATTATGTACAGGTTTTGTCATTGAATACCACATTTTGTGGGCTGGAAGGAAAGCCACAGACCCAAAAATTTCACTGAAAGACTTAATAAAGTGTTTTTTTTGCATAATAAGGGCCCTTTAATGTAAATACAGGGTCGATTTGACATTGGACTGATGATATATTAATGAAATGACTAATATTGGCTAGGAATGCTCCAATCAGCATTTTCAGTGCCGATCACCGATCACTGAAATCAATATCTGCCGATCCGATATTTCCGATCACCGAATCACAGCATTGAAAATCGCAAATGATGCATTATTGTGAACCATACATTAAGTATTAAAATAGGAGATGAGACAATATGATGATGAGCTGACAATCTGTTTTATTGCAGAGAACGTGCAACATTTCACTCTAGGGACTCTTACTCTTAGAGACAACTTGCATAGGCTGTATATAATCAAATATAATCGATCATAAATCAAATAAAATGTATATGTATACATCACATGTGCAATATTCCACCCCAAAGACTCCTGAACATGGAGTTTAAACAACAGCTTTCCTGTGGAAAGGTAATTAACTAAACTGCCACTAACAAACAATAACAAAAGATAAATTAGATTTCAAGTCAGTTTGTCTGCATTTGAGGAGATGACAGACAGAAAAGTGCACAGCAATTAAACAAAGAATTTACATGTATATTTATCTGTAGGCCCATTTATATGTAACAAGTTCTTTTGTGTCTTTTGGACCAGTTTTGAGAGAGCCATGGGAAAGTGCACAGACACAGAGGAATAAAATACCAAAAAAAACAACAAAAAACATTGCTCTCTATGCCATCTGTAACTGTCTCAGCCCAGGCATTTCTGCCTGACAGTGGGCACATAGTTTAGACTTACTTCTCCTTAAGCAACATCAGTGGCAGATTTGCCTTGATAAATATCAGCATCTCTGCATTTTTGGCCGTTAACCTGTTTCTCTTCTCATCTAAAATATGCCCTGCTGAGCTGAAAAGTCGCTCGCTATCTACACTTGTGCACGGTGCAGAGAAGAACGCTCCTGCTGCTTGTGCAAGATCAGGAAATCGTCTTTGATGGCCTTCCAAAAAGCAAGCGTCTGTCCATCACTGTTTGGGATAACTGCTTCTGATAGGTAGAGATTAATTTCAGCTGCTCTTGAGTTGATGTCACCACTGCCGCCACCACTGAGTCCCTCATTCTGTTCCTCGTCTTCAGCCAACAGTTCAGCGTACATAGCATGTAAGGAGCCAGCGCGGGGTAGCTTCTGTGGGGGTTCACTCACTGCCCCTTTCTCCACCTCACCAGCCCCCTCCTGTCTCACTGTAAGCAGGGCATCAGATAGCAGTTTGCGCACCTGTGGCTTGGGTCTGGCAGGGAAATATCTATCCTTGTACGCTTTTATGAGAGAAACAAAAGGCAAAGAATTAATGTAATTATTTTGTAGGTTATTTAACTTTGAATTGATTAGGCATGGGCTTGGCCCCATAGCATAGACCTAATTTGCATTTTCATTCGATTTATATTGTAAACTACAGGACAGCGCAACACACTATAGCTATTACAATTCATCTTTGAGCTTAAAGCATGTTTAGGCTAAAACTAAACGTACGAATCATGTCTCTCTCTCCCTGTCACACAAACGCACGCACGCACACACACAAAGGAATACGACTTTTTCACCTTGGATCAAGGATTGTGGCAACAGAGTACAGGCGTTTAGATTCAATGTCACTGAATCTCCTCTTGAGGGCTTCCAGGAGTGTGCTTTTGGATGTCTTCACACCGTGGTCAGTCTTGGCTGTTTTCTCGAGAAGGCGAGTTAAAGCTCTGATCGAAGGAATAACGTCGGCAGCTGATGCGGTAGATGAACTTATAGCTTTTGTGAGCTCGTCGAAGGGGTCAAGCACAGAAATCACATTTTCCATCAATTTCCACTCGTGGATGGTCAACATGCAAGGCAGTTCAAAGTCTGCTGCATAGGCACATAGGGCGTGTTTCTGCTCCAGTAAACTTTTGAGCATAGTGACAGTACTATTCCCCCTGGTGGGGACAACCTGCTGAAACCTTTTGAGAGGTTGGTTCGGATTTATTTGTTTCTGGATGTTGAATAGTCAGGAGGAAGCAAGTTGTGAGTGTTTAAAATGTCCGATGATGTGTCGTCTACCTGCAATGAGATCAATCACGGCACGTTGTGCTAAAACTCCCTCGTGCACAGCGAACTGGAGAGTGTGGGCCATGCATGTTAGGCTGGGGAAATCCGCGTCCTTCATCGCTTTCTCCATGTTCCTGGCATTATCCCGTAGAATAACGTGCAGCTTTTCACTCGGAATTCCCTATGCTTGGAACATGTCTGTGTAGGCAGCGGCAAGTGCCTCCGCGGTGTGCGAGCCTGGAAACTCTTGAGAGTCAAGCACTACTTTTGTAAGCACAAAGTTTTCATTGATAAACTGTGCGGTTAGGCTCGGCATAGACATAGGACATGCACTTTAACTCCATATATCACTCGTGAAGCTGATTACGGTGATATTATCGTGCATAAGGCACTCGATGTGCTTGTAGACATTTTGATATAACTCCGGCAGGCAAATATCAGTAAAATATTTTCGCCCCGGTGGTGAATAGCGGGGATCCAGGCAGGACACGAGGCATCTAAACCCTGTGTCCTCTACCACTGACAGTGGCTGCTCATCCAGACAGATAAACTCCATCACTCCATGTGTTAATTTCTTTTCTTCTTTTGCTGTCGTTGCCTTAGGGCTGCTGCTGTTTGAGCACATTTGTTACCGTCAGCTGCCGGAGTGGTATTTGGGGAGTCTGTTTCTCCTGCTTCGCTTTTTCTCCCTTGGCTCTCGTCAACTCAAACTGTTCAAATTCTTTGATGTGACTATTCTGTATATGGCGAATTAGGTTAGTGGTGTTGAAACTCCGTTGGTGTCTTCCTCCACGGGGAATTTCTTTTGAGCAAACATTACAAATTGCACATTTCTGGTTGGTTTCTCAAACTTTAAAAAACTCCCACACTGGCGACGCCATTTTCTGTCCCCTCTCTCCAGTCCTGAGAGTGTGCTCAACCACGTGACATAACAAAGCGAGACAGCCAATCGCAAGCGCCCATTTACGTGACCTGAACTGAAACGTTTTTCCCCTGCTTTGTATGCTCAATTGCAAGTAGTAATTCTCGTGGGTTTCATGTCATCTTGATCTGCCGTGTTTGATTGGTCACTTTGAGAACGCCGATCTGATCCCATCAGGGCAATATCGGCCGATATTGATTGGCGCCGATCAGATCGGAGCATCCCTAATATTGGCCGATATTGTGCGTTACTAAGTTTCTCCCACATTGATTAAATAATTGTCTGACATTTGTAATTCTTTTACTCATCAGGGGTGCACCTGCCTGCTGCCTCAGATCAACCTGCATCAGAAGCATCCTCTGGTTAGTTATTCTACCAGACCTCTTCCCCCCTCCTCTCTCTGCGTAAAAAGGGAGTGAACGAACAACACCGCGCTCCTTTTTCCTGCAAAATGTCTTTATAAACTTGGGAATTCATTTTTCTGTCGACAGCAATCCGTCCAGGCCCTGAGGCAGTAAAGCAGCCCCAAACCATGATGCTCCATCCACCATACTTCACAGCTGAGATAAGGTTTTGATGTTGGTGTGCTGTGCCTTTTTTTTTCTCCACACAAAGCGTTGTGTGTTCCTTCCAAACAACTCAATTTTGGTTTCATCTGTCCACAGAACAGGATTCATTGTGACCAGTAGAGCTGTGGAACATCCAGGTGCTATTTCGCAAACTTCAAATGTGCAGCAATGTTTTTTATGGACAGCAATGGCTTCCTTGGTGGTGTCCTCCCATGAACTCCATTCCTGTGTAATGTTTTACGTATTGTAGATTTGTCAACAACAATGTTGGCATGTGCCAGGGATTTCTGTAAGTCTTCAGCTGACACTCTAGGATTCTTCTTCACCTCATTGAACATTCTGCGCTGTGCTCTCACAGTCATCTTTACAGGACGACCACACCTTGGCAGAGTAGCCACCCAAGCATGCTGTGTGGGTCTGCTGGGAAAGTCTGGCTGAGTCTCCTATCAGTCTCCCGTTTCAACTCCCACCTCCAGGCAAAGTTCAACCATGTGGCAGGGGATGCAGGGGACATTGAGTCTGAGTGGGCCTTGTGCTGGGCCTCTGTTATTGAGGCAGCTGATCTGAGCTGTGGCCGTAAGGTGGTCAGTGCCTGTCATGGTGGCAATACTCAAACCTGTCGGTGGACACCAGAGGTGAGGGATGCCGTCAAGCTGAAGAAGGAGTCCTTTCAGGCCTTTTTGGCCCATGGAACTCCGAAGGCAGCTGACAGGTACCGACTGGCCAAGCGGAATATGGCTATGGTGGTTGCCAAGGCAAAAACCCGGGCATGGGAGGAATTCAGAGCGGTTATGGAGCACAACTTCCATAAGGCTTAGAGGGATTCTGGACCACCATTCAGTAGCTCAGAAGGGGGAAGCAGTGTGCCGTCAACACTGTCTACGGTGGGGGTGGAGCACTGCTGACCTCAACTTGGGATGTTGTAGGTCAGTGGAAAGAATACTTTGAAGACCTCCTCAATCCCACCAGCATGTCTTTCAGCATGGAAGCAGACCTGGGGGACTCAGCGGTGGGTTATTTTGTCTTTGGGGCCGAGGTTGCCAAGGTGGTCAAGAAGCTCCTTGGTGGCATGGTTCAGGGGGTGAATGAGATCCACTCGGAGTTCCTCAAGGCCCTGGATGCAACATCACAGCACTGTCCTCGATGTCCACATCGGGGACAGTGCCGTTGGATTGGCAGACTGGGGTGGTTGTTCCTCTTTTCAAGAAGGGGGACCGGATGGTGTCCTCCAACTACAGGGGGATCACACTCCTCAGCCTCCCTGGTAAGGTCTATTCAGGGGTACTGGAGAGGAGGGTCTAGCAGAGTGTCAAACCTCGGATTCAGGAGGAGTGATGTGGTTTTTGGCCTGGTCATGGAACTGTGGACCAGCTGTACACTCCCATGCACCCTTGGGTGTTCAAGGGTGCATGGGAGTTTGCCCAACCAGTCCACATGTGTTTTGTGGATTTGCAGAAGGCATTCAACTGTGTTCCTCATGGGGTCCTGTGGGGGGGGATACAGGCAGTCTGTATCAGGGTGTTGTCGGGCTGACCAGTATGAACGGTGCCAGAGTCTGGTTCGCATTGCCTGCAGTACATCTTAGTCATTTCCAGTGAGGGTTAAACTCCGCCAGGGCTGCCCTTTGTCACCGATTCTGTTCATTACTTTTATGGACAGATTTTCTAGGCGCAACCAGGGCGTTGAGGGGCTCCAGTTTAGTGACCTCAGGATCGGGTCTCTGCTTTTTGCAGATGATGTGGTCCTGTTGGCTTCATCGGACCGTAGTCTTCAGCTCTCACTGGATTTGTTCGCAGTTGAGTGTGAAGCAACTGGGATGAGAATCAGCACCTCCAAATCTGAGTCCATAGTCCTTGCCTGGGAGAGGGTGGAGTGCACTTTCTCGGTCAGGGATGAGATTCTACCCTAAGTGGAGGAGTTCAAGTACCTCTGGGTCTTGTTCATGAGCGGAGGCAGGATGGATCGGGAGATGGACAGGCAGGATTGGTGCGGCGTCAGCAGTGATGCGGGCACTGCACCAATCCGTCATGGTAAAAAGGGAACTGAACTGGAAGGCAAAGCTCTCGATTTACCAGTTGATCTTCATCCCTATTCTCATATACGGTCACAAGCTGTGGGTCGTGACCGAAAAAACAAGATCACGAGTACATGCAGCTGAAATGGGTTTCCTTCACGGGATGGCTTAGAGTTAGGGTGAGATGTTTGGTCATCCAGGAGGGGTTTGGAGAAGAGATGAGGAGTCTCTGGCATCTAGTCAGGATGCCTCTCTAGTGAGATGTTCCAGGCACGTCCCACTGGCAGGCGGCCCCTTGGAAGACCCAGGACACGCTGAAGGGACTGTCTCTCAGCTGTCCTGTGTAATGGCAAATTTGTATATCTTTCCACAAGAATGAATAAAGATGAAAAATTAAGGATCTTGAACCAAATGCTGCCTTTGTGAGTTTTTATTACAAATGGAAAAATACAGACTTGCAAGTCCGGAGACAATCAAAGAAACAGAGACTGGCGGTCTCTCTCTGCAGAGAAAGTCCAAAGACATGAGAAGAAGTGTTCACATTTAAAGCGCAGCAATTGAAGGATATGTGTGTTTGGTATGCATGTATGTGTGTTTGTGAATATTTGAGTGTGTGCATGTAGAGGTACATCTGTGTATGTGTAAATACAAAGACGCTGTCCAGGCGTCATCTCTAAATTATAATTTGGACACAAACAGCAGATGTCTTAGTTGGAACTATTTTTTTGGACCAAGGACAAGGACATCCATGCGCCACTTAGCTAATCTTTGTGTATGTTATTAATCTCATCTATGTGTGAGACTCTGGTCCTGTCAGGAAGATGTCATGAAATAACCATTCAAATGGTGCAAATGGGAGCTCATATGTGTGGTGACTCAAATGTGAAGTATGAGCATGTATCAGAATAAAATTTCCACAACACCTGGGAACCCCTCGGGATTCCCTGGGAAGAGCTGAACAAAGTAGCCGGGGAGAGGGATGTCTGAGCTTCCCTGCTCAGGCTGCAGCCCCTGTGACCTAACAGAGGGTAAGTGGAAGAAGAGCAAAAATCTTTGCTCCTGATGCCGACTTCTTGGCTACAATCTTTAAAAAAAAGTTAATGACCAACAATGCAAGTCTTCAGCTCATACAGTATAAAATCATTCACAGAACTCACTCCACTGCACAAAAAATATTGAAATTGGTTTTAGGACAGAAATATGTCAATATTGCACACAGAATTGTCTTGACAAGAATATGCCAACTGGTAATGCACACCCAGAAAAAAAGTCACAGAGTCCCTGTCCCTCTTTCTGGAAAGCCACATCCCCCTATCTCTCTCACTCTGCTTACTTGGTGACGTATCTTCACTTAAAGGTGCTGTAGGCAGGATTTGGTACGAAGCCAGGTAAGATGGTGATTTGAAACCAAGCACAGCCCCTCCCATCTTGATTCCTCTAAAACCATGCCCTCATGTGACTTAAGCCCCTCGCACAAAAACGTGCAGGCAAGCGCTACAGCATGCCCGCCGGTACCAAAACACTTCTGTACAGTCAACTGTCAAAGGCTTCTCAACGTCGAGAAAGACAACTGCAGCGACAATGTCTGATTCTGAGGTAAGTTTTCAATGGAATATTGTAATTACAACTTGTGCTCATATTTAGCTTTTACGTATCACTGTTTTGAACGATACTTGATAGAAAAAAGCTGAATTAGCGTCTACCAGCAAGACAAGCTAACGTTTACTTGGACAACGTTAGCAGCTAGCCTGCTAGTGAACTGATAAATAAACCAAGTTTATTCTTTCATTTTTAGTTTGTGACAAAAGAAAGCTCTGTGGAAGACTACACGCCAGGTACATCCACTTCCCAAAGGGCGAGGCGAGGTACAGCATACAATCACAACAAAGGCTGCAGAGACGAGGTGTTGGCAGAGAAGGCGACCGCGTACGTGGAAGAGGCCGAGGCCGTGGCTGAGGAGCCACCGCGGGATGTATCAGTATACCTGAGGAGCACTAAGGGGGCGAGGCTAGTCCTTTGAGTTGCAAAGGTTTTTATTTCTTAGTAATAGGCATCTTTGTTGAAGTGAAACTGTGTTTAGCTTGCTAAATTCGAAGTGATCTTATTTATATTCCATCACTCTCCATTGAGTGTGGTGCATGTTTAAAATCTGCTGTAAATGGGGTGACCAGATGTCCCGCTTTGTGCGGGACAGTCACGCATTCCCATTACTTTTCACACGTCCCGCAAATTAAGACGGTGTCCCGCATTTTTTTACAGTCAGGCCCCAGTTTTGCAATGCACGTTTTATAATATGGCATTTGTCAGACGGTTGTGTCTGTGGGCAAAGTGACTGAGGGCTGTCATCAGGGGGCGGGGTGGGCTGTTTGATCACGTCAATCAAACTCGGATGTGGACACAGCTAAAGGGTGCGTGCACCAACAAGAAACAATGCAAATCAGGACCGAACAGCACCGGCAGGCAGCGCAAGGAAAGACATGGAAGAAAGGGAGGAAAACAGGACCCGCAATGCTAAGAAAAGGTAATGCAGCTCCAACAAAGACTGGGAAACTATCTACTCCTGGGTGAAACCAGTGCAAGGCGAGTCTGATAAAGTTTTGTGTGAAGTTTGCTTGAGCCAGATCTCTGTTTCACGCGGGGGTGAATACGACATTAAAAGGCACAGACAATGCGAGACTTACAAAAAACGCTTTGCTCAAAAGAAGACTTCCCTGTCAATGAATATGTTCCTGCTAAAACCTAAACAAGATTCAAACGCAGATAAGGTGAACTGACGAGCGTGTAACACTCCCCTGTGAAACACTCCCTTTCATACAGGTCAGAAGACTGTGGTAATAAGCTAGCATTGACCATGTTTCCAGACTCTGAGATTACAAATAAAATGTCATGTGGTCGTACAAAGGCAGCATCCATAGTTACAAATGTTCTTGCACCTGCCTCTGTTCAGATTTGTTTGAGAGAATTAAAAACGCCAGTGGTTCAAGAGCTCCAAAGTGACAAAAAAAGTCCACACTTCATTTTATTCAGTAAATGGTAAATGGACGCCCAGAGTTGGGCTTGAACCTGCAACCTCCCAATCACTGACCAAGCGCACTATCCAACTTCGCCACCGACGCAATGGCTTCAGATGCATCTAATCATGGCACTACAAAACTCTTCCCACTATCTTTGAGATATTGGACACCAGAGCTGGCTTTGAAAAGCAAGATCTTTGATTTTTATGAGGACAGCCATGAGTCAGCTGCTGCTGTACACTGTCAGATTACAAGCAAGTTGGAGGAAAATGACCTGACGCTGGACATGATTTTAGCTTACACTGCTGATAATGCCAGTGTGAACTATGGAAAAAGCAATTCTGTGTTCCAAAAGCTAAAAGCAAACAACAGCGGCATTATCAAGGCAAACTGTATGGCCCACATAGTACACAACTGTGCAAAGCATGATGGAGACACGCTGAACATTGACATTGACTCTGTAGTGAACAAAATATTTAGTCACTTTTTAGTGTCTGCACAGCGCACAGAGGAATTGAAAGCAGTCTTTGCCTTTGTGGAGGAAGACTATCACGTTGTACAGAGACATGTACCCACAAGATGGTTGAGTCTGTGGCCTGCTGTCCATAGACTGCATGACAGTTTAGCAGCTATCAAGAGCTACTTCTTGTCCCAGGGAGAGAATCAGTGCCCAAAAGCACTGTGGAAGCTGTTCAAAATGGATCAGGATGGTGAGGGGTGACCCCTTGAGCTACAGGCCTACCTGGCTTTCCTCAATAACATACTGAAGATCTTCCATGATGTTGTACTGCAGCTGGAGGGACAGGATGGGACCATCTGTGAGCTATTTGGCATAATGCTCACTCTCAAGACAAAGCTCCAACAGCGACAAATTGACTCATTCTTTGGAATGGAGACCTGTGCTATTCTCCAGCAGTTTCCTGACCATAAGGCAGCAACAATCAAGCAGGATTTGTCCAACTTCTACAAGACTGCACTCAACTACCTGGAAAAATGGTATGACTTCACAGACAACAACTACCAGAAGCATGTAGCATGCTTGGCACAGAGGACCATCTTCACATTCTGTCAGCTCAGTGATGCTGTGGATGTCCTGCAGATAAGGGGAAAACTGGACATGGATGAACTGTATGAGGAGTACTGTGTGACTCTGCCACGCCAGCAGGAAAAAGTGGAGAGAAGAGCTCTTGTTGTGGAGAAGTGGACAATGTTGCTTAAAAGCACAAAGACACCAAATCTGACTGCTGTTACATCCTTTCTCTTCAGCATTCCCATAACTAATGCTTCTGTAGAGAGCATGTTTTCCCTTATGACTGCTGCCTGGACTGACCAGAGGAACCGTTGCTCTGTGGAGCTTATCAATAGTGAAATTCAAGTCAAGACCAACTTTGAATACAGTTGTAAGGAATTCTACAGCTATGCACTGAAGCAAAAGGCCTTATTAGAAGCTGCACATTCCAGCATAAAGTACAAAGCTAAGAAGAGCATCTAAGGTAAGATAAAAATGGTCTAAGATATAGATGAGAATATTGTGAGCACCACTGAGCCAGTGTGGTGCTAAGTTTGAAGACAGTGCTCTCTTCACCCAGGTGCTTTCTGTGGTGTTGAAAGTGTATGTACGTCCCGGTCACCTGCAATTGTTGCTGAGATAAAGAGAACTGAAAGACTTTTAATGGACAAAATACAAAAAGAAGTTCAGCAAGGTGCTGTCCTTGGTGGAGGAGGAACATTGTGTTACTGTGATGGACAAAACTGAAAAAAAATAATGATTGAATATAAGTCTGTGTTTCCTCCTGCCCAGGTTTGATTTGTAATTCTGGTTCTATCATTATTATTATTATTATTATTATTATTATTATTATTATTATTAATATTAGATTTTTATTTAGTGCCTAATTATATGCCCTGTGGTGCCTTTAATTTGCATTGTCCAGTAAATGCAGATCATTTTCAAATGCATTTCCTTTGTGTAGTTAATTTATATGGTTCTGAGCTAAGTTTTCTCTTGTTTAGATAACCAGTTTTACTCCATGTTGTCTAATCCAGCAAATGTTCTATATGTCGTTCAGTACATTGCTCTATAAGAGCAAACACTTTCATGTGGTGTTTTGAGTTGTGCTGGGGTTGTGATGCTGCTCTCAGTTGTTGTAGATAATACAAGAAAGAAAGAGCACATTGAGGCACATTAAAATACAATGCTTGGATTAACAACTGTAGCCTTGACCATCTGTTCTGTTTTCAGTCAGGTGTTATAATTTGAGAGGCACTGTGAAATAACTGAAAGCTCCATTCCCACCATGTTTTCTCACATGAGAGAACTTGGGAAAGTTGCATTTGAATAGGACAAATTTGATGAGTTTTCCTTTGCTGCCTGTTCAGTGCTAGTAAATCAACCAGATGACATTAGTATAGTAATGTTATAAGCTAATTGAAATGTTTGTTTTTATAAGTAATTTTAGACCACCTCAACGCATTGGTATCACCAGTGTCCCACATTGTCCCACATAAACATATTCTTTTTCCCACATTAAGTAAATTGAGATCTGGTCACCCTAGCCGTAAATCACATTTGTTGATACACACCTGAAGCATATATTTGCACAGTCCTGCCTTTTTCTTTGCACAATTACATTATTTCCATGAAACCTTTTTAAACCCTTAGATTTATTTGCCATTATTATTTTTTGTTAAACTACACTGGTTTTGATTGTCTACACTGTTGTTTACTTGAATTTTAGAAATCATTAAATATGTTTCACTGTCTTTCTTCTTGTATTTATTTCTATTTATACCTTATGCTGATATTCAGTCTGCAGAGTTGATGTTTTTGAATGTAACAACTTGTCTGCTTCACTTGGGAGTGAATGTATTATTAGACCGTAGCACTTTGTTGAAGATGCTCTTTAGACAACTCAGTAGATTCAATTACAAACACTGCCTCTATTTTTAAAAAGACCCAAGTATGATATGCATACATTTTTTTCCACATTCAAATTCTTTTGAAACCTTTTCTATGATTGTTAATAAACATATTTGTGTCTACAATTATTATATACATTCGATCTTAAATTTTTTCTAACTTAGGAGAAACTTAGACTAGATTTGCTTCAATTGTTTAAGTTTGCTAAACTATATTTTTTATAAGATAAAGTCAAAAAAGTGCAGTGCTCCATTATAGACAAATTTGGTAAAAAAAACATAAAAAATAAAAAATGTCCATTTTTGTAAATCTCTTGACACACAGGGGACAGGTCCATCACACCACAAAGTGGTACATTTTACTGCTTCTGCTGATCTTGTCCTGTTGAGAGAAAGAAGTAGTGATCTTATGGTATAATGATTTAGTAAAAACATACACTCCTCCTGCTGCTCTTCCTCACTAGAAGACACATGTACTGGCTCCTTATCTGGACACCAAGTCACCAAGTCTCATCTCCGCTGCCTTCTTCCCAAGTCTCTGTCACTCCCTTTTCTCTCTCCTCTACTCTTTAAAATAGTACAGATCTTGGGGACCCTAAGATGATGAGCACGCCTGGTCACTGCGGTCCATCTGGGTCATCGCCTGTGAATCCCGGGGCCTATTGTTGGCACCCTTCCTACAATCCCACTTTGTCATGGCTGGTCGTGGCCGGTCCTCACTAGCATAACCTCTAAATTTACACCTCACTACTCACACATTGCACTTCTGTCTGTAGTTTCATCTCCAAGCACATACACAACATTTAGGGTTCTTGGACTCCGGGTTGGTAGTGGAGCGAATACCCCTCCCCCCCCCCATCTTCCAATTTTAACCCTTAAAATATCATGGGGATGTTTTGTGCCATTTTGATTTTTTATTTTTGAATAAAAACAGATATAAAATAATTTTTGATAATTTTGGCTGTGTTGGATGAGTAGAGCTCAAAGGATAATAATCATTTTCAAAAACTTAAAAAATATTGTGTAATTTCATAAAAATTGCCTAAATGGCAGAGAAACAAAAACATTTCTGTATCTGACCCTTTAGACTGAAATGGTCCCATCTGAAACCATTTTAAATGCTACTATTAACCCCACATTTATCTTAACACAAACAAATGTATTCTTTCATGGTAAAATTTTCTTTGGAGGGGGGGCTCCGGCTCAGTCGTGGACCCACAGCAAAAGGGAGTCTCACGAAAAAGAGAGCCAGGATGTCAGAGAGTACCCTGCCACTGATGAGGTGTCCTGGAGAGCTGGCCAATCACCCAAAACCCTAGAGGGCTGTGGAGACTCCCGCCTGACTCCTGTCTCCTCACCTCGCACTGGTCACAAAAAATACACGCACAAGTAAAGCGAGCAGCACGGAGAGACAAAATCTGTCCACCAATGGCCGCGCTCGACTCATGCTTGTTCGGGCCTTGACGGGTTGCCCCTCTCCGAGCCCAAGATGGAGAGGGATGGGAAAGAGGGACTAGTGTGGGGCCGGTAGTAGAGACACTGCACAAAACTATGGGGGTGAAAGGAGTGGCGGGTCCCAGGAGGACCTTTGCACACACAACAGCATTAGGACACACCATGGTCTGTACTTAGGGGACGAAGGTGCCAAAGCTGCCTGTGACTGCTCAAGCTGTGAGCAGTGTTGTTCATGGACACACAAGCCGAATGATCCACCGCTAAGCGTTGTCAAGTTTTTCCTTGTTTTTCATTTACATGGCTTTCATTTTTCTCAGACATTAGGGTTTGTACATTACAAGAAAACCCCTGGCACTCTGTCCCGCCTGGAGTGGGAGACATCAAACCCCCCTCAAACTTCCCAAGGAACGTTGGGTATCCGGCAGCACACAGGGAACAGCCCGAGAAGGGCTGCTGCTACCATGCTGAGGGTTTAAGTTTCCGGGGGTCCAACCGGGTAATCCCCACCCCCTTCCAGCCATCTCCACACGCCTTGGCTGCACTCGATTCCCATGCTTCAGTGAGTGTGCCGGGGTGGGGCAACGGGCTTTTCATCTCTTTAAATAGCTCAAAGTTAGACTGAGGTGTGTTTCTGCAGCTCTGTCAGGAGTCAGGAGTTTCAGTCTTTATGATGGGTGTGTATTACACATTCTATTGTGCCTCCTTCAGTCACATGATCAGCTGTGGACATAGAAGGCAGAGAAGAGTGACATCATCATTTGGCCAAATCACTCTGAGATTGAGTGGCAACTTTTGAAATATTGTCTCACAGATGCCACAATTTTGACCCAATCTCTCTAACAATAAGACCTTTTTATGGAAAATTTGGTCAGGAATCCTATCATGTAATTTATAGAGCTGTACTTTGTTTAGTTTTTTCTGCAGAGGACAAATGTCACATGATGTCTCTTGCTGTTCCGTTGTCCCCCATTCATTTGAATGGGAGAAGCTGTGATGGCTGTATCAGAGTTTACCAACTTTGAGGGCTTGTCATTTGGAAACCATTTGAGCAACAGCAAAATCCTTCATAACTTTTGTTCATCAGTGCCTTCTCTGTCCTCTGTCTGCATTTGAAGCTGATACCATTTACGGACCAGGGGAGATAATTTTTTTTGGATAATGTCTCTTTAGAACAATGTTTTATTTTAAAATCCAAATTGCCAGCTTCCTGTTTGAGATAGGTCAGGGGTGTCAGCACATGATTTGTGGGGAGCAATGAGACCAAAGTTTTGGCATTGATTTGATCTTTCTAAGACATTCCTAGTGGCAGAGAGGTCCATTTTGGTGTTTCCAGGTGGCAATAGAGAGTACATTTTGGCATGTTGGGGTTAATTTTTTCATTTTATAAAATTTCTTCGCTGAATCTGAGCAGTGGGCCTATTTTGGTGGGTTTTGATCATGTTAAGGGCATCAAATTAAGGTTAAAAGAGTGGGTCAGTGTAATAGTAGGAAGAAGAAGAAAAAAAGAAACGTTACAGGAACCAAAGTTTCCTGTATCGCCCTAAAAAAAATATTTTCTCGCACTTTATGGGAATGGGACTGACTTGGTCCCGAGGATCAAATGTGTGAGGTTTTGTTTCAATCTGACTCTGCAGAAAACGAAAAATGCATCAAAATCATTCTTTCTGGCAATCATTTACCCATCCCAGGTCCTAATAGATATTATGGCCTAATAGTCATTGAGATTAGGCCCGCCAACGATAATTCAGCAATGCATCGCTACGTGGGGCTTGCATGATTCAGCATCGATGCGGCAACGTCACGTAATCGATCATCTGTGTCGTTTTTTTTCTGCCCTTCCATGTTAATAAAGTTGTAAACTTTCAATTATATCCGGGGGCTTCTCTGGAGTAACGTTACGATGACGTAAGCACGCAGCCCATTGTGCTCCAGAGCTCTGGCTTCGGCTCCATGATAAGCAGCCGCGTCCCGCCGCAGTGCTAAAAATAGCAGCAGAACAGCACGAGAGATGGCCAAAGAGGAGGAGTTGGGAAGCCGAGTGCTAAAAGACGCCCTCAAAACTTTGAAAGCGGACATCTGGCAACATTTCGGATTCTACGAAGTCGATGGGAAACTGGACAAAGCTCACGCGGTGTGTGCAGAGAATAATAATAACAATAGTTCAAAGGTCCTCAGTAGAGGCTTCCTTTCCTTACAGAAGAAAAGTTTTGTGTGGGAAATGGTAGTAGGCTAGGCCTACACCTTTTATTTTTGGTCTACAATGAATAATTAATTTTATTACAATTGATGTTTTGCTGTTTGCAGCTGATTTAACTGTCTTGTAAGTGTATTTCACAGCAACAATACACTGAAGGGAAGAATTCTTTCTTCTTCCATACTCTGCCCTGATTCCTCACTTTAAGTGGCTTCCTTTCCACAGAGGCTAGCTATTAATAAACTTTGTTAAGTATATCTGACTACTTGTATTTACTCATGACTGATAAAAAATGAACCATGTTGTTTGCAGTAATATAGAATTAGATGCATCGCAATGCATCGTAGAATCGAATTGAATCGAATCGTGACCTTGCCGAATCGAATTGAATTGAATTGTAAGAGCAGGACCAATGCACACCCCTAATTGAGATGTATATTTTTTTCACGATATCAAAAAACTATGATTTTCTGTTAAAACATTTTAAAAGCACTTATGAGAAGTGGACCGATTTGCTCCCAAGGATCAAATGTGTAAGTTCTTTAATGAATCTTTTAAAGGTACATACACTAACTTGGAGGGGAGGAGGGCCAGATGATGCTAGGGGATGCAATCTGTTTTAGGTTGTGACCCCTCTCTGCTCACCTCTCACCTGCCTTTCCTGCCTTCTGTTTTTATTGCCACACAACATGTACTTATCTGGAGCAGGCAGTGAGAGAGGGGGGTTGGTGGGGTCCCACTTGACCTGTTTTTCCCCAGTTTTGTGTTTCAACATTTTTATTGTTTTTTTAAACATAAAATGAAAGAAAAGCAGTTTCCCGTGTTCTTCATAGAATCATGTTACTAACATACTACATGAGAGAAACAAAAATAAAAAACAAAAACACAAAAAACAAAACAGAAAAAGCCAAAATACCATAAAATAATAATGTACACACTGTTCTCCCTATAACTATATCTGTCCAATGTCAAAATGAATCAAGCTAATTGACCATTCAAGTTACTAACACTGAAAGCCAAGCTGTAAAAGGGCCCCATGTTAGTTCATATTGATCTAGCTTGTCCAAGAGAGAGTCTGTTACTCTTTCATAAGCTGCTAACTGAGCCACAGTTGTGGCCCATTCTTCATCAGGAGGCGGATGTCTCCTCCTCCAGTGCCTCAGGAGAACCCTTTTAGCGACAGTAAGGGCCAAAATAATCCATCGTCTCTTGAAAGATGACAAGTCACAGTCTTTAAGTTCCGTGGTTGAACCCAACATAGCCAGTTTAGCAGAGACTTTGAATTTCTTTTTCAATACCTCATACAAAACCTGATGTATATCGTTCCACCAGTCTTTAATTACTGGACATGTCCAAAGTACATGAAAGATAGAAGATCCAGGCTCTTCACATCTCCAGCAGAAATCTGTAGGTATAAACTTCCACTTATGTAATTGTTGAGTATCCGATGCCACCGATGTTGTGAGGAGCGCTCCTGCTCTGAGCAGTCTCCCCCTCCCCTCTCCACTTGCACTCAGCTCAGGCGCACACCTGTTCCAATCACCTCAGCCACACACCTGCTGCTCTTGGCCTCATCAAGCTCCTTTAAAGCCTGCTGGAGGACAGCGTGTGAGCGTCGGTGGATTTCCGCTTCTAGTGTGGTTTACCTCTCAACCGACTCTCTCTGCTCACATTTTGCCTATTATCTCGTAGCCTTCCAAACCTGCTCTTGAGAGTATTTTTTGTATGTGTTTTTCTGTGGATGAACCCTGGGACGTATACTTACCTGTTCCTCTGCTCTTTTCTCCGCAGTGCCTCCAGCGAGCTCCCACCAGCCTTTCCCCTTTAATTCACTCACCGCCAAACTGGACTGTTCTTTCACCATCCTCTCAGTGTGCAATAAAATCCCTCAAAACTATTACCTGCCTCTGTCTTCAGCTTTTGGGTCCAACGTTAATTATTCCGGAGCAATCCGTGACAGATGTATTATTTTCAGTTGGATAAATTTATTGCAAATTTCTTTGTAAATTGTATTATTATTTTTCAGACATGAATCCCAGTCCTCAGGAGATATGTCCACAGCCATGTCCTTTGCCCATTGCTCTTTAACTTTTATTAAAGGATCACACAATTGGTTGTGCAGCAAGTGATAAATCTCTGAGGCAATGCCTCTGCATGATGAGGATTTAGTGTGCAGTTCTTCAATTGGGCTGCCTGTGGGACATATAAGGGGGCTTCCAAGCCATTTTGACAAAGTACTTTGCATTTAGACATATCTCCAGAATTGGTTACAAGGTAAATTATATTGATGGACAATTTGATTGAAGCTCAAAAATTGTCTGGTTTGACGATCAAACAAATCTGAAACAAACATAATCCCAGCCCTCCTCCAAAGAGTCCAATTAACCATTTAATCCCCAACCAGGATTCTGTTATTGTTCCGTAAGGGCACAAGAGGGGATTTAAAGAAATCCCAGTGACCCGCTCTGTGCAGTTGATCCATAGTGATCTAGAATTAACAGTGACAGGGTGTTCTTTTTGTTGCAGTTTTTGGACCAAACAAAGCTAACCATTGGGTTGTTCCGTCAGAGGTTTCAACCTCAATCTGCAACCAGCTTGGGTTGTCCCTCACCTCTTTACCTACTAAACAGGCTCTTATGTGTTTTATATTAATAGCCCAATAATACCATCTAGATTTTAGTTTTTATTTTATTTTAGATGGTTTTTCTCCGGTTTTAATGAGCCACATTACACTTCGAGCTGGACTTAGTCACAGTGAAGGGATAATGTATCTTTGTCTAGGATAAAAGATACAGAATAACAGGGGGCCAAGTGGTGGATCACTAGTTATGCTTGGTGTGGCTGGTGGGCCTTTTTTGGCCATGACTCTGTGCTGAGGATCCCATCTCTAACTAGTGGGATGGTGTGGCTGGCTTTCGGGTGTGGCTGGGCTCAGGCGCCTGCAGGTGGGGTCCTGGGGTGGCACCTGGGAGGGGTGGGTGGGCCCTGCTGGGTCATGTATCTCTTGGTGGCCTGTGGTGTGGGATCCATTGGCCTGTTGCTCTCTGGGGACCTTGGCACAGGTGGCTGCTTGGGTTGCTGCTCTGAGGTGGTCCAGAGTCCCCCTTGGGCATTTGGGTCTCTGGTGCTTTTCTTTGCCTCAGCTCAGTTGGGGAGCAGGGCATAACCTCATCCTCACCGCCACATGCCCACATCCTGCCCCACCTGGCCTTGCTGCGGCTGGTACCCGGAGCCACATAGGATTGGTCTGTGAGCCCCCTTCCACTGGGGGGGCCCCTGGGGAGCTGGGGGCCTCTGGCCTGCCGTGGAGGGTTGGGGCTGGCTGAGTGCTGGGTGGGGGGGGCTTTCGGCCACTTAGACAGATGGTTTGTGGGGGCGGGTGCTGTCTGCTGGGGTTGCCACCCTAGACTCCCTGGTGTTGTTCTCGGTGCCTTTGGGGAGGTGGGTCAGTGCTCCTTTTGGTCCTCGGGCTGTTCCTGAACTCAGTTGTTTTTGATGCTCATGTGGTGGGTCTCGGGTGCCCTGTTGGCTCGGGGTTGCCCTTGGCCATTGTCTCCCTGGGTAAAGGCAGCTACTTGGGTATTCAGTGACTACCTCACATGGATGCCTGTACAGATATTCAAGCTCCTGTTGAGACTAACAGGAAAGAAGTGTTGTCCTGTCAGAACTTGTGAAGTTGGGCACTCTTACACATTTTCTCATATCCTGTGATGCATTTGCCCTCCATATCTCATCACTGTGGGTCCACCCCCTGCTATCAGGACCTCACATCTCTGATGTCCCTGGTTTCTTACAGCATTTACTTCCTGTATGGACTTAGATCAGCGCAGCACTTGGACTGCTATCTCAAATGAATAACGCTACCTGTTTGTCCTACTTTCCGGTCTTGTCTCGTCCTGTTTGTCACTGTTTCCCCTTCTTTCACATTGTGGTGTGGCACGGCCCTCCCCTCCAGCTCACATTAGGGGTTAAATGAAGTTTGATTTTCTGAAGTAGCCTACAGGGAGGGCTGGTGATGGTCACTGGTAGCAGTGTATCATATTTAACATATCTGTCTTACTGCTAGAAAAAAAATGCATCAGTCTTTTCAACGCTGCCCTTGGACACATTGCACAGCTTAAAAGATAATGCAGACAAAGGGAAAAAAGAGAGAGAGAGAGGAAAAGGACTTCTCCCTTAGGCCCTGCATCGACTTCTGGGGCTTCAATGAGATTAAGGTAAGGGCAAGTCCCTAATTCTTCTTACTGACCCTTCCTTTGAGCCTTTGTTATGCCCAGATCTTCTCCAATTAGATCTCTGCAATGCCTATCACCTCATCCAAATTAGAGAAGGAGATTGTTGGAATGGAAAACCACTAAGTAAAGTCTGTAAAATGTGAATTTCACACTCCATTGGAAAGCTCCCTGGGCTTCATAGTTGAGGCTGGCCGACTCTGCCTTGATCCTTGTTAAATTCAGGCTGTGGAGTGACCCACTCCAACCACGCAAAAAGAGCATCAACAATTTCTGGGGTATATCAACTGAAGTCACTTTGCTTCATTCAGGATTACAGTACAGTAGCTTCCCCTCTCACTAGCTTAACATCCATTAATGTCCTCTTTCTATGGCCACAGCAGGCTGACAATGCTTCACTTAAGCTCAAAGAACTATTCACCAGAGCACCGGTTGTCCTCCATCTTAACCCCTCACTCCATCTTAACCCCTCACTCCAGTTTGTGGTGGCGGTCCATGCCTTGAACTCAGGCCGGGGAGTTATACTCTCTCAATTTGACCCCAAGACTAAAAAGCTTCTTCACTGCGCCTTCTTCTCTCGCCATCTATCTCCAGCAAGAGGGAACAACAATGTGGGCAATAGGGAGCTGTTGGCAGTGGGGGGGGGGGGCTCTTTAAGACCTGAGACACTCGCAAGTTTGTCGCTGCCTGTTCAGTCTGTGCCAGAGGTAAGACCTCTCTCACATCCCCTGCTGGGCTGCTGCATCCCTTGCCCATGCCTAATCGACCCTGGTCTGACATTGCAGTGGACTTTGTAACTGGACCTCCCTTCCTCCCTCTCAAGGTAACTAAGTCATTCTTACTGTTATTGACTGTTTCTCCAAAATGGTCCATTACATCCCTTTAGCTAAATTTCCTTCTGCTTTGGAAACATCAAATTTATTAGTGTTACTTGTCTTCAAACTACATGACATTGTTTTAGACTGAGGTCCACGATTCTCCTCTCAAGTTCAGAGGGAGTTCTGCAAAGCCTTGGGTGCAGCAGCCAGCCTATCATTGGGGCTTCATCTCCAGACAAAAGGCCAGACTGAGCAGGCCAATCAAGACTTAGAGAGCGTTTTCCGTTGTGTCGCTGCCCGTAATCCCGCTACCTGGAGTGTTCAACTTCCCTGGATTGAGCATGCCCACAACTCCCTCTCCTGTTCAGCGACAGGTATATCCCCATTCATGGCCTGTTATGGTTTTCAACTTCTCATTATTTGGGAACAGGAGAGGGAAGTTGCTGTCCTATCATTTGGTGAGCATCTGAGGAGGTCTGGAAGGATGTTAGGACTGCTCTAACCAGCTTTGCAGTGCAGAACAAGTGGCAGTCTGATCAACATCGCTCTCCTGCTCCTGATTATCAGCCTGGACAAATCATGTGGCTCTCCTCTTGGGACCTTCCTCTTCAAGTTAAATTAAGCTTGCTTCCTGTTATACTGGTCCAATCCTAGTGACAAGTACATTAATCACTCTGCTGTGAGACAGCTTCTTGCATCCTTCAAGATCCATCCCACCTCTCATGAGTCCCTCCTCAATCCTGTGGCTACCAGCTAGCTCAGCCCTCTGGTTGGGCCCCTCCACCTCCCAACAATACAACACCAAAAGGGTCATATCCTAACAGTTTTAATAAAGACACCGATCAGTAGCAGTTTAAACAGAGACGCTGATCAGTAACAGTTTGTATGCAGGGGCGGATCTAGAAAAATATTTCTAGGGTGGCAAGAGGGGGGCAGGAATTTTTTAGGGGTGGCAACCTACATCAGATGCAAATAAACTGAAGCAGTTATCGTAGTTTGGTGAGAAATAGACAATTTACACTGAAGTATTCCTGCTTGCAAGACTTACTGCATAACTTAGAACATACTGTATGTTCCACATGTAAGCAGCATTTGTACAAGAAAAATCTATCCTAATGGACTGTAAGAAGGTCAGCAGCATAAATACACAATGGAAACCAAGGGTCATGGCACTAAAACAAGGCACTGGACACAAACCTGAATAGAGGTCCCATTTGAATAAATTTAGCTTCCAGTCAGACAAACTAGAAAAATATTTTGTAACTGTGTACATACAGGTTGTTTCTGTACAGTAATATACACAAAATAAGAGCTATCAAAAAACAAGAACAGCAAAAACACTGCTTCATGTTCAGCAGAATTTACACCATTCACACTGGTGTCACATTTTCAACTCTTTATTTTTAAGGTTTTATCTATCAGATTTGCTCAGTAACCAAAACAGAGATATGGGTCATTCCGCCAAAACAGTGTAAATTGCTTGTTGTAATGCAACGAAAATAAAATTCATTTTTCATGGCATTTCAAGATAGAATTTAGTAATATACACATTTACTCATTCAAAATGAGTACTGATCAATCTCAGACAACTGTAGTTAATTTAAGACAATTTATTATCATTGCCATTTTTTCTCTGCTGTTACCAAAACTCAAGTTTGAAAAACCATTTCATTTTAAAACAATGTTTAAAAGAATATCAACCACATACAATGTTTTCCTCTTAGAAAAAAAAGAGTTCATTTAGAAGAAATGGTTGGTTACATGATGAAAATACTAATATTTATGACAAAATGACTTTTTTTGCTGTTACTCTTTATTTGAGTAACAGCAATGAGGGCAACAGCAATGAATTTGTAGCATAAAATTAGCAACTGAGTGAAAACTAGCCACTTAGCATCTATGGATTTTTGAGATTTAACTGAATATTTTTTTTGAAATCATCAAATGTTGTCTTAGAGATAACTTAGGTAACAGGACTGAGTTTTTAGGTTGACCATCTCTAAAACAGCTCATATATCATTAAATTTAAGGAAAAATAAAAGAGATAACTTACTTTTGGTCTTCCCATGACTTACAGAAGACCTAAATGATGTCACTTCCTGCAGAACATGTCACTGGTGGAATGTAACAGAATTTTAAAGGGGGAATGTATTTGGTTAACAGGAATGACAACTTGGGGACAGCACTGAAATGTGAATTTGAACCAAAATTTAATGACTTTTTTTGTAAAACTTTTGTTTTAAAAGTGTAGATAGAATATGGAGTCACACTTAAATGCAAAAGAAAATTTTCTTTGGAAGGATTTTGTTCATGATGCATTGTAGTAAAGTGTATTGTTTGGCTCTGGGGACAGGCAAGAAATGCTATGTATAAGTGTTTTGGATGCGATTTTAACATATATATATACATATATATATATATATATATATATATATATATATATATATATATATGTAGGCCTGCACACCTCAAAAACTAGATTGTGGTTGTTACCTCTTTTCTCGTGCCTTCCTCCTCGACTCCCGACTGACTCTCTCTTGCTTGGCGCTCATAGAAGGTATGTTTTGTGCTGCATTCACAGTCGTCGGACATCGGAACTTCGTGCTTGTAACTGTTAAATTTTCCTATCAGTTCGTTGCTGTCAGTTGGGGTGGCAAGGGTTTATTTTAGGGTGGCATTTGCCACCCCATGCCACCCCGGGAGATCCACCCATGTTTGTATGGGATCTAGACTGTCTTTGGCTGTAGATTAAATTAGGTTGTAATAGTCTTTGGTTGTGGACAGCATTATTCTTCAGACTGTCTTTTGTGCAGACCACATTAGGAAGATTTGCTGTCCTATGTTTTCAACCATATTTGTCTCTTGTTGGAAGCCATAATGGAGTCTGGAGCGTCTTAGGTGATAGACCATGCCACGGTGCAGATAGTTTTTTATTGGAGTCTACATTAGGCTGCAGATAGTCTTAGGCTCAATCCCAAACCGCCCCCTTCACACTCTCCCTACCCACTACCCCTCTGTTTGCGCTTCCTTGCGGAGGGTCCGCCATATTAAGGGCCATCCCAAATCACGAAGTGCAGAGGGGGAGTGGACCGTGCAGCCTTTAAACATCGAGTCTGCATAGATGCAGGCTTTCAACAACTTTTGCAGGAAGTGCAACGTCTAAATGGGAGAGGAAATGACATAAATGTAAGTGCCGCATGTGTCTATATGTTCCCCACACTTTTGTCACACTGACAGAAAATCACATAAAGCTTGGTTTTAAAAAATTAAATAAAACAAACAAATCTTACTCTATGCTTATGTCTGATATGATTGTGCAGCCGTGGAACTATAAAATGTGAGCACAATTCATTTTACACAATCATTTTAAAGGAACACTCCGACTATTTTGGACCCACGCCCTTTCCCTATCATTGACAGAGTGAGACAAGCTCAAAAATACCTTTTTTGTGTCTCTGCGTCCAGTGGCTGGCTCCCAGCTGTTAGCTCCGTACGTAGCTTAGCTCAATGGCTGGAAGTCAATAGAGTCAGAGCCAGACTGACAAAAAGTGGACAAATACTCCCTTGCAGTGTCCAGTGGGAGGGTGTATTAGCAGGTGAAGTAAATCCAAATGGTTATAAAACATTTTAAAAGACGTGTTTTCTTAAATCCGTTAAAATAACGCTTTTGATAAACACAGAACTGCGCATGCGCAGAGCTCCGTGGGACCGGAAGTAGGATCCGGACTGAGTACTGCGCATCTGTGTGTATCAAAACGTTATGGATTTAAAGAAAACACGTCTTTTAAAATGTTTTATAACCATCCTGATTTACCTTAGGTGCTAATAAGCCAACTCGTTTTCTTTCTTAAATCCATTCAAACAACGTTTTGATAGACACAGACCTGCGCATGCGCAGTGCTCCGCGGACCGGAAGTAGCAACCGGACTGACGAAAGTGGACAAAATACTCCTTGCAGTGATCCAGAGGATGGTGTATTAGCACCTTAAGTTAATCAGAATGGTTATAAAACATTTTAATGGACGTGTTTTCTTTTTTAATCCGTTAAAATAACGTTTTGATACACACAGAGACCTGCGCATGCGCAGTGCTCATGACCGAAAGTAGCCGACGGACTGACGAAAGTGGACAAAATACTCCTTACAATGGTCCAGAGGATTGCTTATTAGCACCTAAAGTATATCAGAATGGTTATAAAACATTTTAAAAGACGTGTTTTCTTTTTAAAATGCATAAAAATAACGTTTTGATACACACACAGACCTGCGCATGCGCAGTACTCAGTCCGGCTCCTACTTCCGGTCCGCGGAGCTCTGCGCATGCGCAGTTCTGTGTTTATCAAAACGTTATTTTAACGGATTTAAGAAAGAAAACACGTCTTTTAAAATGTTTTATAACCATTTGGATTTACTTCACCTGCTAATACGCCATCCTCTGGACCACTGCAAGGAGTATTTTGTCCACTTTTGTCAGTCTGGCTCTGACTCCTATTGACTTCCAGCCATTGAGCTAAGCTACGTACGGAGCTAACAGCTGGGAGCCAGCCACTGGACGCAGAGACACAAAAAAGGTATTTTTGAGCTTGTCTTACTCTGTCAATGATAGGGAAAGGGCGTGGGTCCAAAATAGTCGGAGTGTTCCTTTAAGTAAGCTATAACATGGCTCCTGTTCTAGTGGGTCACAATCTGTGCCACAGCATAACAGCCATACATCGGCGTCTTTCTGTTGCCATGGCGATGAGATTCCCATTTTCTGGTGAAGTGAAGAGGGCCTCCCATTCCTGCCCGTCATATTTAAAAACCCTCCCCCCTCAGTGGTAGTGCCCTCCACAGCTACGAGTGTGACTTCATTTTGGAGTGACAGTTGGTAGTGAAGGGGTAGTGTGTAGGGAGCGGTTTGGGATTCAGTCTTAGTTTTTGGCTGCTAACCATTTTAGGTTACAGACAGGGTGCAGACAATCTTTGGTTCGACCCATTTCATGGTCCAGACATTCTTTGGTTGTGGTCCATATTTGGGTGCGGACAGTCTTTTCGCTTTAGACCATAGCAGGGTGACACGTTTGCAGGTAGGACCCAGAAGCAAGCAGTTTAATTAGAACAGTCTTTATTAACACCAAGTTCAGAAACAGTTCAGAGCGGGCTGCGAACCCGCGACCAGGAGATCTGTGGACGGGCGCTCTCCTGACTGAGCTAACCCAGAGCTGTTCAGCTGTCGGTTCCCACAGCCTTTTCAGGGAAGATGCTGAGGACGGAGAGGAGCTCACACAGTCTTTACAGGGGAGTAGCTGATTCTTGAGCGGGGCTTCAACCCGCAACAGCGAACTTAAGAGGTGAACACTCCTCTGATTGCAGCACCTCAGAGGAGTCCAAAACTGACACCCACACCGTTGAAACAGAGAACAGGCTGTGGCTTGAGCGGGGGTCGAACCCGCGACAGCTCGGTCCACAATCGGGCGCCTTACCGACTGAGCCACCCAGGCGATGCAGTGACAGAAGCTCACACAGTCTTTATAGAAGGAGGTGAAGCAGGCTTGACTCACGCACAGACGAGCTGAGGCGCTCAGGAACACTTGGAGGAGGGATTCAGGCGAACTCGCGTTGTCGAAGACAGGCAGGAAGTCAGACACCAGGCGATTGGCACAACGTAGAGCAGACTGGGTTCGGCGACGGGAGACGGAAGCAGGGTCAGATACCAGTCGTGGGTCACAACGTAGAGCAGGCTGGGTTCGCGACAGGAGACGGAAGCAGGGTCAGATACCAGTCGTGGGTCACAACGTAGAGCAGGCTGGGTTCGGTGACAGGAGACTGCAGCAGGATCGAAAGCCGGGGATTCAGACAGGCGGGTGAATGCAGGACAGAAGCTAGTCGATACCTTGGAGTCAGGCCGAGGGTCAGGCGTATGAGGCAGAGTCTGGGACGAAACAAGTTGGCAACGGGTGATCAATCCGGGAAACAAGTCTGGACCTTTCAGCATGAGTGCGACGACAGTCTGACGCTGGTTGAGTGTGGAGCTGGGGCTTTTGTAGCTGGCTTGATTACGGGAGATGAGGTGCAGGTGTGAGCGGCGGCACAGGTGAGGTGAGTCAGGACTGATTATGGTGCAGCTGGGAGTGACAGGCTGTGGGAGAGGCTGAGGCTGCAGACTGAGATGTGACAGCAGGGTACAGAAAGTATTTGGTTTCAAACCAAATCAGGGTGCAGAAAGTCTTCAGAAGTTGACAATATTAGTTTGGCAGGGGGCAGTTTTAGGTTGTAGAAGATATCAGGGTGCAGACATTCAAGTGTGTAAACAATTTTTGGTTTAAAATCATACTGGTGTGATAACAGTCTTTGGCAGTCGGCAATATAAGTGCAAACTGTCTTTGGTGGTGGACCATACCATGGTGTTGATAGTATTTGGTTGCAGGTAGACATTATACTGGTGCAAACAGTCACTGGTTGTGGACTCTATCAGGGTGCAGCCAGTCTCAAGCTGTAGACAATATTAGGGTCCAAACAGTCTTTTGCTGTGGACCAAATTATGTTACTGACAGTAACATGCGCAAAATTTGGAAACAGACTGTCATAGTTGGTAGATTACACTAGGGTGCAGTCAGTCTTTGGTTGTGGACCATATTAGGTTGCAGACAATCTGGGACTTATGGTCTTATAAAGACACAGACAGTCTTTGGTTGTAGTCCACAGTAGAGTACAGACAGTCTTTTTCTGTGGACCAATCATGTTGACTATGTTGGCTATGGGCCATATTTGGGGGCAGGCATTCCTTGGTTGTAGACAATGTTAGGGTAATGTTTGGGACCGTTTTTGGCTCTAGACCATATTAGATTAGACCACATTAGAGTGCAGACAGTCTTGATGTGGATATTTTAGACTGAGGGCTTTCTTTGGATGCGGTCCTTGTATGGAGATGGTTCCCCCTCGAGATAGAGATCTTCCTTGGTTGTGTCTTCTTTGGAAGTTTCTCTATCCTGATTTGACCCAAACCTTCACCCATATCTTCAGGGATCAGATCCATGATGGTGCAGATTTATCTTTATGAACTGTATCTTGGCTAATGTTTCCACAGATCATTTCCATGACGTAGCAATGACGTTCATTCTTGAGTGTGGAATTAAATTTACTTTAATGGCATGGGCAGGTCAAATAGAGCACCCTCATGAAGGTCTAAGTCTGAGTTTATGACCCTGGGGTGTGAAGTGAGCATGTCTAGAGGAGGAATGATCAGGATTTATTGTATGATACTATAGAAGTTTTTAATGACCCGTCGATGAAGTTGGCTGTGCTTTTCTGGGTTTCTATTTGATCAACAAAAGGCAGGATGGAAGGGGCAAGGCTGCAGCTACATCCCCAACTAGTGGTGTCTGTTGCATTTTAGGTGTGAGGGTGACCAAAGGTTCCTTTTTATGTGAAGTGAAAAGGGGCATCAAATATTGCTTTAATTGTGAAGTTAAAGATCTTCAACCAGTTTTAAGCAAATGTCTCTTCAAAAACATAACACATTAAAATTCACAAGCAAATATTTTAATGCCAAAAAATGCAAAAATCATGTTTACATATGTTCACAACAGACCTTATTTCAAGCGTTTATCTGAAAAAATGTCTCTAAGATCTCAGAGCCTGTCAGATGAGTGGAGAAGATGGTTTTTATCATTTTCTATAAACATGAAACACAGCTTGGACTGTCCCACCTCCATGGTGCTTATGTAATGGATCAAAAGGTGAGCGGAAAATTGTAAGTGTTTAATATAAAAGTCTAACTCTTTACATCAACCATTTAGCAGAGCTGTAATTTGCTGCACATAGTTATGTAACACTAAACAAGACTTTTATGACAGGTTAAAGAATAACTTTAATGTTGTGGAATAAGAAAGCAGAAGCATAAAATGGGAGCAGCAAATTGGACAATGTGCCACGCCTTTAAACACAAAAGTGGAGTGCAATAACTTTGTTAGGCCAAGCCGAGATCTTGTGCAGCACATGCGTGCGCCTTGACCACGGGTCTGTCCCTCTGCCTGGTGACTCATCTGAACTACACTAATTGTTACCTTTTGGCTCTGGTGATCGAGATGACTCTCATTGACTCAGTTTTAGAGAGTGAGTCCCAGCTGTGATGCTGGGCTGTTTCCCGAACCCACACCCAGTCCACCGAAGTCTGCTCAGGGAATGAATTGGATCAGCTTTGTCCTCGCAGGAGCTCCTGCATCACCCGCAAGTGACTCACTGGATGGCCTGTGCACTGCATCCTTGAAAGGCTTTACACCCATGACCTCAGCCATGAAAAGTTTTTGATTATCTGATGATCCAGCAGAACTCCACGGATGCCCCCAAGTTGGGTGCCAGAGCCACTGCGTCCAGCAGTTCTCCTGGGGGGAAAGCTAAAGGGCACTGCCATTCTTCCTGTTTCTCCCAAACCGGAGTTTGGCGCTCCCTCCAAAGCCCAAGCAGCCAGATTCCAGCATCTCCACAGGCGCATCCACCCTGTCTTCACTTCTCGAGGTGAAATCAGTGCTGGACATTATGAACCACGGGCTGAACACCTTGGAAACTCGGTGTGCTCGTACTCCTCAGCTTGCCATGTCAACAACCTGGGTCCAGATGAATGTGCCAGCTCTTTCCAAAGCTCTTTCTAATCACAGGACAATTAATACAGATACAAATGTATATGCTGGTTCAGATGATAACATTAAATAGTGATTGATGTGACTGTATATTGCATTGAAATGTGTCTGACACTCAGGTAACCTGCCTCTGAGGCTTTATTGACGTGTGGCACTGTGTCTGTCATCAAATTACAACTGCAGAGGGTGCCTTTTGCCTGCGCCAAAAATAGACTGCCCCCCTTGTTTATCTTAAATGGTCAGAAACCTATGACAAGATCCTGGTTCACCCGAAACTGCGTGTTCTCTGCTCAAGCTGTGGCCTACCGCCTGGACTTTATTCAGCACTTCATCTGCCTACCTCAAGATAGATCAATGCTAGTGAGGTTTCACAAGAAAGAGATCCTGTCTGCTCAAAGCTCATGAGTTCTTGCATTTAATGTTTAAAAAAATTGCATCTATGTTGCTGCATGACTCTGTATTGCATATCATATAGCTGGCATTTAGTATGTACCAAGTCAGAATGCTTAGATCTGCATTATCTGGATAGTATATTCCTCTCACAGCAAGATGCTGGGGGAATGGCCACTCATAGTAGATCTCTCATCAGCAGCACCAGGCTCCAGTGGGTTAAGTTTTGGGGGTGTTCAATATGTTTTGCTAATCACTCCTCCATGCCTTCATGTAAACCTTTCTGCATGGAGTGATGAGACCGGAGCCTGGGAGCCAAACTGAGCTGACTGAACTGTTAGTGAACAATAAGAGTTCTCTCTAAACACACTTACTGACCACTTTATTAGGTACACCTTGCTAGCACCAGGTTGGACCCCTTCCTTCTGTCCCACATGCCGTCCAAAAGAGAAAATGAGTCTGTGAATGAAGGTTTGTTTATTTGGGGAAGGATATACTACCTCTTTCATACATGTGCGTCAGACTCTGCCCTCTTGTTTCAGTCTTTATTCAACCGTTTGGCTATCTAATATCCCTTCAGATCCCTCAGTGCCCCATCCTTCCCCTCATCCCCTCCACACTCTTATGAACACAGTGATGTCAGATTAAGGCCTGATGTGGAGAATAAATAACCAGAGAGACGATGGTGCTCCTGCACAGACTGCTCCCTGGTTAATAAGTAAGTCAGTCACCAAACCACTGAGCCAGGCTCCTGCCAGACTTGCACCCCCTCTCCACCATCAGATGGCGCTGTACCATCTCACTACACAAAGATCCAAACTTTCAGATTATCTTTGAACAAGAATGGGCGGCAGCGTGAGGGCCACATCAGGCCCCCACAGCCCAGGATCCACATCTATCAACAGTTTTTTTTATCCATTGGTTGGGCTTTTCTTGAAATAAAAGTTACATTCTGATAACTCTAAGATCTATTGGCACAACAGTCTTACAGTTCAGCACAACACCATAGCTAACATGCAAAAGCATGTCTCTCCCAAAACAGTTTACTCATGTCAAAACTAAATTCCTCTCTCATATGAATATGAGTGAGTGATATGAATGCATCATCCCTTTGGCATGAGCATTGCAGGGCCAAATTTTTTGATGTTTAGTCACTATGGCAGAGGCCCATTTAAATGTCCCTCATGTCCACCTCTCAGTCTGAGCCCAGTCCCTCACTGATAGATAGATAGATAGATAGATAGATAGATAGATAGATAGATAGATAGATAGATAGATAGATAGATAGATAGATAGATAGATAGATAGATAGATAGATAGATAGATAGATATACATACTTCTGCCTTCCCAGGTTAAAAGCCAGCCTGTGGCCAGTTTGCAGTGTCCTCCCTTACTCTCTCAACCCCTTTCACAAGTCTATCCACTGTCTCTCTGTCTCCTGTCAATAAAGGCACAAAATTCCCATAAAATAATCTTAAAACATAGTCAAGAACACAGTAGCTTTTGTCTAATTATAGTTCTGAAACTCCAGCATTATTTACTGCACTGAAAGATACATGTAACTTTCCTTGTTTTTATGCAATTTCTGTTACATGAAATGAGCCAAACCAGTGGAGAAAAACTGTAACTTCAGAGTCATTAGTCGATCAAATTACAAGGTAGTTCTTGCATACACCACACATTTGTCACTGTGGCCTATGTGACCAGCAGTTCTTACAATTGCTGATATTCTGCCTCTTTAGGCCCCATCTCATCATCATCACAGTGCAGAATATTGATTGCAGAAAATTCAGTCAATTAATTTACACTGTATTTCTTGCAAATTTCCCTCATAAGCAGTGATGGCTGGGGCTGAAAACTGTAAGTTGGGTGCAGCTTTGGAGGAAAAAAACTAAAAAAGAACTCCATTCTACAGAAAAATAAAAAGATAAAGACAAAACATAATCACTTTGCAACCTACTTTGAACAGTGCACTATTTAAACAGAAATTCCCCTCCTCTCCTTCTGGGCTGTAAACTCCTCAGTGAGCCACTGACTGAAGTCCATCATCTCTGTCTCCAGTCTCTCTCTTCCTCTGACAGCATGGCCTCAGCCTGTCCTGGTTCATGGAGTTTCTCAGGAAAGTTTTGATCCTCTTCAAGTTTGAGAAGCTCCTCAGCTTCTGCAGTGGTCATGGTGTGGTGATGAGGATCTTTAGCAGAGTGACAGTCTCTGAAAATACCTGTAGATTATTCTACAGTATTATTCTGTAGATTCAGACTGAGCTCTGTCTTCAGCTTCTGTTGAGCTTTGGGTCGGCCTTCAAGGAAATCTTCAAGGAAACACGGCGTGCTGCTGTGTGAACCTGTGACCCTGCAGCAAAGAGGCTCTGATGAGATGGTGAAGGAGAATCGTTCCTTCAGTATGGTATAGAGCTATATAGGAATAAACCATACATCAAATGTTAAAGGAAAAGTTCGGTTGCTGCAGCTTTTACATTGTTTATAGAATGAAGAACAACAATATACTCACCCAGAAGGCTTTCCTGATCCAAACAGTGCTTCAGGAGATATTTAGCTCCAAAATCGAGCAGCCGGCGTCCATATAATGGTAGCCTGTAGGGCATAGATCGCCGCTCCTAAAAACTGCATTAATCGTCCAAAAACTCATTAATTTCACCAATATTCCATCATGATCCGTTCCGATTGGTCCTCCATTGCAGTCTGTGTCTCTCCACACAGCACTGTGTGTCTGTACTGACCTCTGAACTGACAAGGTTGTTTAGGTGCCCTTCGCGCATGCGCAGTACTCTCTGGAGCGCTGCCTTCGCTTCCTCCTTTCGATGAGCTCCTTATCTGTAAACTCTGGCTCGAAACTGTAAGGACACCCATCATATTCAAAGTTTTCCTCCAAAACATCTTCATCCCATAGATATTCTCCCATTTTGCACAAAACTGGAAGGAGAAAGTCGATTTGTAGGCTGTCGGTCTTCCCCTGAAACAATGAGCCACACTGAGCATGCGCGAAGGGCACGTAAACAAACTCGTCAGTTCAGAGGTTAGTTCAGCCACACAGCGCTGTGTGGAGTGACACAGACTGCAATGGCGGACCATCCGGAACGGATCATGATGGAATATTGGTGAAAAACATGAGTTTTGGGATGATTAATGCAGTTTTTAGGAGCGGCGATCTATGCCCTATGTGCTACCATTATATCGATGTCTGCTGCTCGATTTTGGATCTAAATATCTCCTGAAGCACTGTTTGGATCAGGAAAGCCTTCTGGGTGAGTATATTGTTCTACTTCATTCTATAAACAATGTAAAAGCTGCAGGAACCGAACTTTTCCTTTAACATCAGTGTTTACTGAAAAAAAAATATATATAATCAAAGTTTAAACTACTCCCAGAAAACAAAGCTGTAATTTGTTATTTTAACTTGAACAGTGGCTTAATTTAAACATGTCTTATGTCTCATAAACACAAACAGAATCTTATGTACTAATGAAATTTGTAAGTTGTAAGAATTTATTGGGTGGGGTTATATTACAACATCAGGTTTAGGTAGCTCAAGAAACAAGAGCAACATGTATTTTCTTCAAAAGACCACATTTACATGATCAGTGAGTCCTGTTGTTTAACCCTGCACTGCCATTGGGTGGTAAATGTGTTTATGTGTCTGGCCTTTTGACCAAGAACTCACACAATATATCTCACTTACATATTTATTTATTTTATTTATTTTTTCCACTCCATAATGATACCAGCAAAGCTATGTGTTCTACACACTATGCAGAATGTGAAAGATGCCATCATGAATGGAGACAGTGACTTTAAAATCAACTCAGACACTCATTTAAGTGATGAGGAGACTGATGTAGATGTCCTTAAAGCTCAAAAAGAAAATCTACTGTCCACTGACTGTACAGTTTATGACTATGTGGACAACACCTTATGCAGCAAGTGTAACCTACTGATTTTCAGAGGAAAACAACTTTTTCTGGGACTATCATTGAAAATGAACATGGCTGAACACTGGACATTTTGACTGAATGCTTGGGGGGACTTTAAATTCTGACTTTTGTAAATACAGTTTATCTTCTTATTACCTCCGCCAAGGAGGTTATGTTTTCGGGAGGGTTTTTTTGTTTGTCTGTCTGTGAACAAAATAACTCCAAAAGTTATGGATGGATTTTGATGACATTTTCAGGAAATGTTCAGCATGGAAAAAGGAAGAACTGATTTAATTTTGGTGTTGATCCGGATGACCATCTGGGAACTGTGCTGCTTGGCGGAGTTCTGCGCTCTCCGAGTGCTTTTCTAGTTTTTTTAATTAATAACTGACAGAAAAAAAGGAAAAATTGTTCTGTTTGAATCTGTTTAAACAGTGGGAGCATTAACACTGAAATTCTGTTACCAGCAAAGCCCAACGTTGTTATATTACAACGTGCTCCTAAAAACTCACTAAAATATAAATAAAATCTAAAACCCTTTAATTTCTGCTTCAGAAGCCCCCCCTAACAACATCTGAGATGTGCAAAAAATGTTTGTACATTTTTTTCTTTATTTGGGTTTAACAGGGTTAAGAGGTAAATAATGTGTTGTTTACTTGTTTTTTTGAAACAATATTTTATTAACTTTCTTGAATCCACTTTCACAGCAACAAGAACGTGCACATGACAGCTACGTTGTTAAAAGCTGTCATGTGCATGAGAATGAGAAATAAAATATGTATATGCACAAAGAAATTACAGCAACAGCAGCAACAAGACAAAAACATGGTGTTCACATGTATAATTACATACTGCAGCACGACATAGGGCAATATATTGAAAGTTTTCTACATTAAAGCTATGGTCTACGATTTGGAAGCTTTGTACATATTAATAACACCATTTATAAGGCTGTTATGGTCCTATGGTCCTATCTACACAGTATAAAGACCAAAAAGAATGAAAATAATCCATTCAGTATATCCGCTGCAAAGCTGCATACTAGCTGACCAATCAAGCCTAAGAACCTGCGACTATTAATTCGTCCATGAGTTGGTCCGTGAGTCCATCCAATCCCCTGTCTCTCTCACTACGCATCGTCATGCGTAGTGCGTCATGGTCCCGCCTCCTCCCCTCTACCTCCGGTGAGCAGCTAGCAGCGTTAGCTACTGAACTATCATGGAGCCGGAAAAGCCTAGCGCCGAGACCGGCCGCCTCCCTCTCCTTGAGGCCCAGCGGAGCTCTGCCAGCGGGTTGAGGCCTGTTAGCGGGCTAACGGCTAACGAATAACCTCAGAACCCGGCCGTCAGACCTTCAGCATCGACCGTTTGCCCCTGGTTGATCAGGTAATGGCTTTGTTTACTACAGTGGGAGATGTCTGCTGAATAACTCTGGTTAGTTTGTGCCTGCGGGCTAATAACTTGTAGAGGCGGGTTAGCCTGTTAGCCCGCTAATCGTTAGCACTGTAAGCTGAGCTGGGGAGGACAGGCTGAGAAAGATAAATCCTCCCCCACACTCGGCTCCGCTCTGGCGGCGCCAGACCCGCATTGCCGCCGGTCCAGTTGAAATGGCTACTGCTGTGTGTTATAATGGAGATGTCTGTCGTGTTTGATACTTTCAGTTGAGCTGAGCTGTTTTTGATTGAGTTTGCTGCTGATATATTGTGCTAGTCGCTCGTAGCTCAGTCCGAGGGGGCTTTATGAGGCGACACGAGCTGGGGGCGGGATCTTGGAACACGGGGGGGAGAGGTGAGGGAAGGGGGGGCAGGTTGCGGTTTCAAATCGTAGACCACAGCTTTAACTCAACTTAGGTGCATTAATAAGGGACTGCATAGTCAAGGCACTATTAGAGTGTCCAGAGGAGGAAGTCAGGCGTCCACACAAGTCCAGAAGGGACGCCAGTTCACACCAGGTTTGCTGCACTGATCGGGAGGTGGTTAAAAAGAGGCGCACACAACTTGTCAAAAGTTTTCACATTTCCTTTCAAGACTGAACTTAAGTGCTCCATTGGTAACACTTTAAAGATCTCTCAGTACCACTGGTTAACTGTTGGAGGTCTGGGCTTGATCCATTGAAATAGAATGCATCTCCTTGCTAGTAAGAGAAGTTTTTGCAAAAGTCTTTGCTGGACATGTGATAAGGTGAGCTCTTCACATCAAAGGTTTAACAGAAAAAAGCCAGGATCCATTTGTATTTTCTTGCCCATAACAGAATCAAGTTTCCGAGAGACCTTCTCCCAAAATGTTAATATAAGAGGGCACTTCCATAAGCAGTGTATGTAAGACCATAGACGCGGAAGCGGGGGGGCCAGGCAGGCCGTGGCCCGGGTAACTTCTAAATAGGTTATCTACAAAATGCTATTCTTTAGCCTCCTGGTCGGGTCGTACAGGGCTGGACTGGCCTGGATACTCAACTTCAGGAACTAGACAATTAAAACTAGAGCAAATTTATATTATTTTATTTTTTATATTACACGTCTGAGAGCGCCGGGCTGTAAGTAGCGATATATAGCCATCTACAACTACGATAATAACTTTTCCCCGCATTGCTTGTTGTCACACATCAAAAACTACCGCTACGTAACTAGAAAGAGATACATTACCTCGTGGCTTTGCATCCTGTAAGTTGTTGAAAAAGAACTTGTAAAGCAATGTAGAGTTCCGACAAAGATCCATGCTGCAGCCATTCACCACAACAAACAAACACATTTGGCTTCACATCTCCGGTGCGTTCAAGTTGTAGTCAGAAGTAGGAATTTTGAGCTCCGAGTGGGAAACTAAAACTGGAATGTCCCCCGAAATCTGAATTTCCTACTGGGAACTCTGTGAAACCTCGCCACCCCGAGGTGTCAATTGAAGATGGATGCCCCCAGTGTGAACAGTTATTTAGCTCCTGTAATAATCCATTTATTTGCACTTCTGACTGGGGTGTGTCGCTCTAGATCAGCTGTATACATAGTATTGTTAGATTTATATTTACAAAAATGCTGCCATAGTGATAATCACATTCTTCATACAACAACGCAGACACAGCGTGCCAACAACAGCTAACAATAGCCTGGTAGATGATGGCATTACGTGTGTGTCCGTGTATAGTGTAGTCTATAGCCTCGGCTACGCATCATGTCTGACCGAAAATTTCGGTGACCCCCCTTGGGATTGTGGCCCCCCCTTGTTCAAACACATTCCGCGGTCTATGTGTAAGATCCAACCTCTTTCTTACACTTCAAGCAGAAAGGAGAGATCCCAGGATAGAAGGTATTAAGGGACTGAGGTGTACGCTGTAATCTGTGGAGAATTCTGTACTGGCTCTCTGTTAGCCTATTGCATAGAAGAAAAATTTCTACTGAATGCACTGCATCAGACCAAGCCTCCTCTCTAAGGTCGAGCTCCAATTCTCTCCCCCATATTTCTCTAATTCTATCAACATTCACTGTACTGAGTGATTGTACTTGTCCATAAAAAGGGATAAGAATTTCTTACTGGAATGAGAATGTAACAGAAAAGAGTCTAGAGCATAACCGACAGGTTGGGTTTCAGGGAAATTGAGATTGTTTATAAAATGTCTGACCTGAAGAAAGCCATAATGATCTTTAGATGGTATGCCAAATTTGTCTCTAATTTGTATAAAGGACAATAATTTGTCAGCCTCAAACAGATCAGTAATAAGCTTAACACCATGTTCGTACCAGCGTTGGGATATATTAGCACCCATTCCTGGGAGGAAGGCTCTATTTTGCACAATTGAGTGCAAATTACCTTACTGATATCAGAAAACACCGACATAGTAATCCACAAGGGAAGCATTTCATGGGATACAGGATCCTTGGCAGAATGTTCATTTTAATTAAACTGATACGGCCCAGTAGGGAAAGAGAGAGGTCAAACCACCTGAGCAAATCATGTTTAACTAAAGATAAAACCAGGGTAAAATTTAGCTTGTATAGTTTATTGAAGTTAGCAGAAATTATAATGCCTTAATGCACAAAACTAGATTCGGTCCATTTAAAGGGGAAGTTGAGCAGGGCACTTTTGGCTCCAAAGTCTCCTAGAGGGAGAGCTTCAGATTTATCATAATTAATTCTGAAGCCCGAGAAGCTACCCAAAGCTACTATAGTAGAAACTAATGCAGGAATAGAAGTTTCAGGTTTAGTAAAACAAAAGGAAGATATCATCGGCATAGAGAGCGAGTTTATGAACAATTCCACCCAGGCTTACACCAGAAATATAATTTAAGCTTCTTATAGTTTCTGCAAGTGGCTCAATTGCCAGTGCGAATAACAAAGGGGACAGCCCTGTCTTGTGCCACGTCACAAGGGAAAGGCCTCTGAAGCAGTGGCGATTGCTCTAAGACTGCAAGGGAAGCTCAGCTTCCCCTAAAATGCCCCCAAAAAAGTGTTGATATGTCCTGCTGTGTGTACATTTCATTGACTAAATATGAGCTAGAATACCTTCATCTTTTGTTCAGAATCAGCTACTTATCACAGGTAACTGGACCTACTTCCTTCTCATTCATCCCTGCAGCGTCTCAGCGCTTTAACACAGTCGGACGCTGAGCGTCTGCGGACCTCAACAGGGAAGCTTAGAGTGGGTTGTTCCACTGTGGAAACTGGACGGTCATTGGATAAACACTGGGCTTTGTCCCGCCCAGACGCTCAGCGTCTCTGGGGGTCTATGAGGCAGTGGGCTGGCCTGGACGCTGAGCTTCTGCATGGTGATTGGATCATCTGTCTGAGGCTGAATCCCTTTTGGATTGACAGTGAAATGAGCCAATCAGCGATCTTGAAGTGTAACTCTCCGCCGGGGCTTCTTCTAAGTTTTACATTCAGTTGTTCTGGACTGATCCGGAGGCTTTATAGATCGCAAGTGACTTTATCTTTTTTAAAAACGACTGGCGTTGTGTTTGAAGATTCTCTCCTGTCACTTTTTCTTTTCACCAACGAGCAGCTGCAGCTTCTCTCCCTCTCACTCACACTCACAGCCTGTCAAACAGTGGTCTCACGTAGCTGCTCCAGCTTGCCTAGCAAGCTGCACATCATGGCAGATAGTATGAATGTTGTCTACCGGATTTTGGCGAAGCCATCAGATAGTCTTCCTTATGAAGAGAAAATTAGAATTAAACAGCAGGGCCTAAGATAGATTTAGTGCAAAAGGTGGGGAAAAGTAACAGGTCATTTCAGCATTCCTGGTATGACAAGGTGAGCTGGCTCACTGGAAGTGCTGTCACAAATGAAATGTGTTTTCTGGTCAAAAGTGGGTTTGGGGGAATAAAATCCCTGGAAAAGACGCCTAGTTGGTACAACAGGGTCACAGATCATTTACAAAAATAAATTCATAAATAAACAAATTTATGATATAGGCCGGAAAAAAAATGAGCTTCCCCTCCTTGACTGACCAGCAGCCGCCACTGCTCTGAAGCGTATCCATTGACCAACACTTTTGCCATAGAGGCATTATAGAGCAGCTGTACCCACTTAATAAATTCAGGCCCAAGTCCAAATCTTTTAAGAACATCAAAAAGATAAGTAAACTCCACCCTGTAAAACGCCTTAGCTGCGTCAAGAGCAACGCATAGGATTCTTTCTTGACTGGACTGTGCATACTGTAAGACATTAAGAAGACGCCGAACATTAGAGTGTGAAAATCTATTCTTAATAAATCCTGTCTGATCAGACTTGATAAGGACAGGGGGGAAAACCTCAAGTCTTCTAGCAAGAAGTTTTGACAGTAATTTACAATCCACCTCAATCAGACTTATTGGTCAGTTGGAACAGCAGCAATCTGAGGGCTTTCCGTTCTTTAGGATTAGTGTGATATTAGCTGAGTTGAGTGTTTGAGGTAGGTTGCCCAGTTTAAACGTCTCGGTGTACATCCTAGTGAGGGGCTCCGCTACTAATTTTGGCATTTTCTTATAAAATTCAGGGCCAAACCCATCAGGGCCTGGTGCCTTACCACTTGGAAGTGATTTAATTGTCTCTGATACCTCCTCTTTAGTGACTGGGCGGCACAAGGCCTCCCTGCTTGCAACAGACAAGGTTGGAAACTTAATGCAATCTAAGAATCTGGCCCTTGCAGTTTCACTATCAGAACATTCTGAGGAGTAAAGATTTTGGTAAAAATCTCTCATAATATTAACCATATGTTTAGTTTCAAAGTGTAGGCCCCCCTTGACATCTTTTAGAGAACTAATCACATTAGATTCAGCCCTGCCCTTTGCTAGTTGAGCCAGAAGCCGTCCTGGCTTGTTAGCGGCTTCAAATAACCGGTGCTTGGCATAAAAAATGGCATTTTCTGCTTTTTGTGTAAGAAGGTTATTTAGGGCTGAACGAGCTGCATCTAGTTTTAACAGTACCGATCTAGAAAGAGACTACTTAAACTCCCTTTCCAAAACAGAGATCTGGCCTTCAAGCTCTAGTTGCTGCTTAAGTGACTTTTTTTTCTTTTTGGCTGCTGTGTATGAGATGGTCACTCCTCTTATGTAAGCCTTTGCAGCTTCCCAAAGCGTTGATGCCGAGACATCGGGAGTATCATTAATTGAAAAATACAATGTCAGTTGCTTCTCCAAGAGATTTAAAAAGGTGGGGTCACTGAGCAGGGAGGGATTCAGCCTCCAGTGGCGTGCAGAGGGGTCATAGTAAGGAGGTCTGACCTCCAATTTAACAACCGAGTGATCTGAAAGTGTCATTGTTTGGGGCGGACATTAGCTCAGTTGGTAGAGCGTCTGCCCCATGTGCGGGGACCGCTAACCCCCAGCAGCAGCAGTAGGTTCGAATCCCCGCCACAGCCCTTTGCTGCATGTCTTCCCCCCTCTCTTCACCCGCTTTCCTGTCATTCTCCAGCTGTCCAATCAAATAAAGGCCATAAAAGCCCCCCCCCCCCAAAAAAATAGTGTCATTATCTTTTTACTCCGTGTTTTAACCCTGTCTAAAGCCTGCCTTGAAGTAAGAAAATAATCAATTCTCAAGAGTGAATTATGAGGACAGGGAAAAAAAAGTAAAGTCTTTCACCTTTGGGTTCAAGACCCTCCAGGTGTCAAACAAAGTCATATCATTGCAAAGCTCCTTGGTGGCAGCTAAATGGTAAATGGACTTGAGCTTAAATACCGCTTTTCTAGTCTTTTGACTACTCATACCTGCTTTACACCACAGGTCACACCTACCCATTCACACCCATTCACTCTCACATTCACTCACTGATGGTTCAGAGTTTCTATGGTAGTTATACATCAGTATCTCTAACACTTTCACACCCTTTCATGCCCATTTACACACACTGAACAAGCGCACTATCCAACTGTGCCACCGTCGCCCAGCGGCCATTTCTGAGAACTGCATGGTTCTACTCGGGCTTTGGTCAAATTCTGGTACAACGCAGCAATTTAAATCCCCGCCCAAAATGACAAGCGGTGAAATATTAGAGGATAAATCTGCCAACAATTTGGAATAGAAAGAAGCCTCATAAACATTGGGAGAATAAATACATCCGAGAGTGAGACGTTCCCCGTATAAGAAGCCAGAGATTATAACATAGATCCCTTCAGAATCCTTAGTGCATTTGTGTAGTGTGAAAGGCAACCGTTTATGCAGCAAGACTGCTACTCCCCTACTTTGGAGTTTAAGGGGGAGTGAAAAACTTGACCCACCCAGTCCCTTCTCAGCTTCAAATGCTCGAGGTCAGATACTTAGGTTTCTTGTAAGAATGCTAAATGTACCCCCTCCTTCTTAGGCAATGACAGAATTTTACGCCTCTTAACTACATTATTAATTCCCTTCACATTCCACGTAATTATATTAGTGACACTCATCACACCTGTTAAGTAATTTCTGTAGACTGTGTAGTTTCTCAATGATTGATGTTTAGATGCAGATGATGAAGAAGCTTCGCCGACACAGACTTGTTTGCATAATAGAGAAGTTTCATTACAAAACCAAGCAAGTGTCTGAATCAGGCACTCCGGACAGCCTGAGAGGCTCAACGCCAAAATGAGACCCCCTGAGCATTGTAAGAGGACATGTATTTATACCAGACTCTCATTGGACATGAGCATCTTAGATAAATGGCCTGTGACCTAAAGGGTAACTGAAATTACAGCCTTTGATCTATGCTAAAAGGGTTATCATCTTCTTAGGTATCAGTCTTAAGTTCTCAGTTATTGACCTAACCACAGGGGTTCAGTTTTCTTAAGAAGTAAAATGTGAAGAATGATTTTTGTTAAGCATCCTGGGCATTGCATCTTGAGTGAAACCAGGCCGAATTCAGTGTACTCATGAGCTCACCCCCAAGGCCACCTATTTTCCATCTAAAACACCAAACAACTGTTGCCCATGTATATCAATGCACTATTGCTGTCAAGTGAAAAAAACACATCCTAAACAGTGTCTGAACAAAAACAAGAACCATGACAGAACTGGAAAAGAAAAACATGATCACATATGAGAGAAAAGTCTTGTGCTTGGGAAAACAACAGAAAAACACCCAATGGGTAATACAATGGGGCATGACACTGAAGGAGGTCATCATTACTGAGAGAGCACAGAAGGAAAGAAGAAAAAAAAGGAGGAAAATTGGTACAACCAGAAGAGCAAATTAAAAATAAATTCTCTTAGAGACCCCTACCCCTTTCTCTAACAGGTAAGTTTAAAGCCTAATTCTACTTAGGTTAAGACCCACATGGCATCTTTCTAATTAATTAATCAGAACAGGACTTTTAAACTTATAATAACATCAACAGGGCCACAGTGCCGATGTCATAATGAGTATTGACAAGAAACATTGATCAGTCTACTCGGCGGGTCCCCTGATATACTTACACGCATGTTTATATGGCTCACCGGCAAATAGTCAGTTCAGCATGTCCACAAAGTGTCGAGCCGCCTCTTCACTGTCAAAGCTGTGCTCTGCTCCGTTATGCTGCACGACGAGCCTCGCTGGAAACCTCATCCTGAATCTGATTCCCTTGTCTATAAGTTTTTGGACGACATCATTGAAGGAACGGCGTTTCTGTCGTACCGCACTGGACAGATCCTGGTGGATGAAGATGCGGGATCCCCCGTGCTCCAGGTTTTTAGCCTTTCTTGCAGCCAATAAAATCCTCAGCTTATCCCGTGAGTTGTGAAGTTTAACGATCACCGGGCATGGTCGGTCACCTCTTGGTCCGGTGGTCCGATGAGACTGGTCCAACTTTATTCGCCCTTTCACTGTGGGTAAGCCAAGCACTGTAGGCAGCCAGGATTCAAAGAACTGAAGAGGATGCTCACCCTCCTTGCCCTCCAGCAGGTTCAGGATTCTAAGGTTGTCCCGTCTGCTTCGGTTCTCGACATCATCCAGCTGCTCGGCCATGGTGGCCTGCGTGCTCTGCACCTGTTCAAAACGACGCTCTAAAGCAATAATCTGGTCCTCCACGGAGGAAATCCGCTGTTCTGCTTCCGTGATACGCTAACACTGACCCTCCAGGCTGCTGGCAATTTTCTCCAGAGCGTCGGTGCGTTAAGAAAATTTCAGCTCCATTACTTCATCGATGTTTCGGGTAACTTCCCTCACCAACTCTGACATGTCTATAGCGCTAGCATCCACACTAGCACTAGCCGGTGGTGAAGACATGGTTGCGCACTGCGACGTGTGGTCTGTGATCTTGGACTGAGTTTCATGCTTTTGCCTTGTAGGTTTTTCTCTCTGAGGTTGTCCACCTGACTTTGTTGCCATGTTATAAAGTGGTCAATAAAACTTTAGGCAGGAAAAAAGACACTTTTAAAATATAAAAGATAGGACAGGAGTGGGAGCTCCACGAGAACACAGCCTTCAGCTAGTCATCACGTGACCCCGTTGTTTACATTTTTGAGACAAAAAACTTAATTGTAATCAGTAAATTGTAACACATAACATGATAGCTTTATCAGTTCTTCTTTTTATAATTTCTCAAAGGCTTTTACACAATGTAACAGTAATATTTAATGAGTGGTGCAATAAACCTCTGATATTTCTGATGTTTCTATGAACCTCAGGCTTTGTGTGCATCTATTTTTACTCTTCATTAGTGTGCATTGTTCCTGCTTTGCCATGATTTAAAAAACATATATTTTTATGTGTCCCTTTATATAATATTTTCAACAAAATAATGCATCTATTTTGTCAGTTAAATAAAAGTTAATTTTGAGTGGGGTAAAAACAAACCTGGCCACACATTAAAAGCACAGACTTGTTTGCATATAAGAGAAGTTTATTACAACCAAGCACATCTGGCCATCTGTGCCCTGAGTGAACAGTCCAGGTCAGTTTCATTAGATATTTTTTTAAATAATTCTGTGGAATCACAATTCAATTCAGCAATGTCTGATTTTCATTGTTAAATTTTTAGCAAATTTTTATTTAATATTACTTTTGTCAGTTTCAAATTATTCCAGTGACCTTTGTTGGTTTTCTTTTTTTAACAGAAGGGTACCAACAATTTTGTCCACGTGTGTATGTCTAAGAAAGTTGACAGCGACCTTGCTCTGACAAGCTACAGCTCAAGTTTTCCGGACAAGCCTAACTTGCTAGAGGAGCACCGAGCGAGCATCTTCGCAACAACAACAACATAAATTTTCAATTTATTGGAGAAATGATGCACACAAATATATATGTCTGTATATACACAACATTTTCTAATATTATTCAACATTATTTCACAACATCAGTCTTCTCTTTCCCTTTTATTCTTATGTGAATAAACGCACGCCAGCTGACAGCCTAAATTTAAAATTGCCTCCTTTTCCCACATTTCGTTAGTGTAAAAAAGTGTTTTCACTCTTTGCATAAAAAAGGGATTGTATAGTGTAGATACAGATTTGCGTGGAGTTAACTCAATGGCTGCTTTTAACATTTTGTAGACGTCAGTCCCTGCTAACGTTAAATTAGAGAATTTACAATTCTGGCTAGAATCATTTCTCACTTGTAAAAATCTGATACAAATCTGATACATTATTTTGTAGGTGTTAAAAACTGTGCAGTGTGTTTCCCAGTATATGATAAATATGTTGTGAGTCCTTTCTTTATCCAAGACCCGATTTTGCTATATTTATTTCCTGCCATATTTTTTATGTTAGATTTATCCATGGATTTTTACACTCTTCAAGCTGTTTCAACAGACCTCTGTCAGCTATAACAGCCTGGAGAGGAAAACTGACATTCTGCTTAAATTCTAATTCTTTCCATTTGGCCTTGTAATTTTGGTTACACCAATGTAGTAGAGGAATTAGCTGTAAAGCTAAAAAAGAATTTCCTTAAGCATGGGAGAGCCATACCTCCTTTGTCTTTTCCTAGCTGTCAAGTATTTTAGCTAATTCGTGGCCTTTCCCATTTATCCAATTCTTTAAAGTAGTTGTCATCCACCTCCACTGGGAGAGTTCTAAATATATGTAGTAATATGGGGAGAATATTCATATTTATTGTGTTTATTCTTGAAACTAGGCTAAGAAAAGGATTCCATCTGTGAAGGTCAGCTTTGATTCTCAGTGGTAATGGTCCATAATTAGCGCTAAATAGTTTGGTGAGGTCTTTTGTTAATGTCATTCCCAAATATTTCAAGGATTCTGCATCCCACTTAAGTTTATAACTTTCTCTCAGTCCCTCAGGGCCTACAAAATGTTGGGTAAGAACCTGTTTTTTCTATATGCTGAGCTCATATCTTGATTGTCTCCCATAGGCAGTCAGTAGGGTCATCAACCCCGCTAAATGATTTTTCAGGTTCCTCCGTCAAAACAAGAACATCATCGGTGAACAGCGCCACTTTCTGCTCCAAACCTGCTACCATAATACCTTTAATAAGATTACTTTGTCTTATAAACTGGCCTAAGGGCTCAGTGTATAAGATGAAAAGGAGTCGTGTCCCTCTCCCCAGAGCAAATGAGTTGGAGAGATCCCCACTGATCTTAATTCAGGAAGTGGGCTTGTGGTTTAATGGCTGTATAGTTCTAATAAAATTTGTTTCAAAACCAAATATCCCAATCACTTTCTATAAGTATCCCCGCACCACTGACTCAAAAGCCTTTTCGGCATCTAACCCCACTATCATCGACTTAATTTTATCCTTTGACACCTGATATAATACGTGTAATGTTTGTCATATATTGTCTAGGGCCTGTCTTTGGCAAATAAATCCTGTTTGATCTAAGTGAATGATGTCTGGCAAAATGTTTTCTAATCTACGGGCTAAGACTGAAGTAAACAGTTTATAACCTACATTGAAGACGCTAATGGGGCGGTAACTGCCACATTCAGTTTTATCTTTACCTTCTTTAGGAATAACCAATATAATCACCTCCTTCCATGATGGAGGGGTCTCTCCTTTATGCAGTATCCAGTTAAACTTCTTAAGCAGTAGTAAAGATAAAGATAGTTTAGATTTTAATGATTTGAACAGCTCTGCGGTAAAATGGTAATGGTAAAACCATCCAAGCCTGGGGATTTGCCTGTTTTGAGTTTGGAGATTGCAGTATCTCTCTCTTTGGTAGATATTGGTTTTATTAAATCATCATTTAGTGCATCAATTAAATAAGGTAAGTCTAAAAAGTTATGGAGGGAGTCAATCTTTATGTTGTCTGGGACTATGGGTTGTGAGTACAGGGTCTTGTAAAATCTTTCAAAGATTTCTTTTATTTTTTTCCCCTGTATGTTCAATCGTCTCTGTATTAGGGTAATTTGCTTAATTGTTCTGTCTGCCTGTTGTTTGCACAGTTTGTATGCTAAGATCTTTCTGATCTGGCCTCTATTTCATTATTTTTCTGTTTCAAAATATGTATCTTTTGAATTTCCAGAGTGTATATATCATCAATTTCTTTCAATAAGAAAAACTTCATAGCCCTTGAGAAGCACCAAAAAGAAATCCAGAATAAGAGAACATGGAGAACGCATTGCATTTCTTGAATTGGCTGCCAACGAATAGTTGGAGGTGCGTTGTATGGAGCTGGCTGATAGCGACAGTAAGCTAATTAAAGCTGCAAGCAGCATTGGACGGGTCTTCGCTCTGTCGCAGGACCCACATGCCCCGTTGACCTCCATTTTTGGGTTTCATCCCTTTTCATCCCTGTAAACTGCTCTAAGTTAGACTGATATGTGTTTCTGCAGCTCTGTCAGCAGCCTCAGTCTTTATAATGCGTGTGTATGAGACATTCTATGACCAACCTTTTGGACAACTTAGGCACCGAATCCACAGACCTCAGAACATCTCTCAGCTCTGGAAGCCCCATCAACTCTGCCCTCTGGACACCCATTCATTCTTGTTGTCTTTTGTTTATTTACTAATTACTGTTCTTGTTTTGTCTTCTTTTTAAATGTGGTTGTTTTGTTCCTCATTCAAACTGTTAATTCTTAAAAGCATTTTTCTTTTTCTTATATGATCTTTTTAAAAGCTATTTGTTGTTATTTTTTGCTGTTGATTAGATTTTTTTGTCATATTTCATTTTTATTTTTTATTTGCCATTGCTTTTAGACTAAATTATAGATATTTGTCTTTTACATTTAATTTTTGTTTTTGAATCTGTTGCTGATAGTTTGTTTGGGCCCTCTGTACACTGGAGTTGATCTTTGAAAATGAAGATGAACAGAATAAAACAGGAAACCCGGCGGTTAAACAGATTAAGACGAGTCAACAATAACCTTTAACATTTTATTAATGAAACAAGAAAACTTCTCTGAGCATCAGTATTCAGGAGCTCTGTGACGTCCTTCAGAAGATTTTAGGGACAGGTTAAATGATTAAACTGTCGGCTTCATCCTGAGCTACACCTGAGTCAGGAGCTTGTCGGGGGCGGAGCCTGTAGGGCCCGAATCATTCTTACCTGAAGGATCTGCCCATCAGTGTCACTCTGCTGCTGCTTACACCACCACAGCGGTGTGACGGTCAACTCGTCACCCTGTGTGTTAGTTCTGGTTTGATTTTGTCCTCACTGCAGATATACCAATGTAGCGAGCAGAGACCACCTCTATCAGGAGAGCTCGGCAAGTAAACGATCGATTTCTGTGTTCAAACAAACTGTGATGAGCATTAACAATCTAAACGAGTCACATTCAGCTGGTCTGAGGCTGAGCTTCTCTGCACTTCAGCAGCTTCACAGGAACCATGAACGGGTTCAGGGGGGGACACCTGCTGCTGGCTGATGATTGGCTGTTGGCCTCTGGGGGCTGTGGGGCCCCGCCCCCGCTCTCTGGTCCACCGGGGTTCTCCTGGATGTCTGGTTGGTTCGTCTGCGGAGCAGCTGGAGACTCCGTTTGGGCTCTGAGTCGCTCCTGAAGGTCCCTGAGAAGGTCTTGGGCTGCCGTGGTGTCAGAGCGAGCAGAGAGACCCTGATACACCTGCAAACAGGAAAGGGGTGACAATCAAAATCAAAACACATCCATTATTACAAGCATGTATGTCTGCTTGCCTTATGTCACATATAAGCACACATCACATCCAACCTCCACACGCATCGAAAATTAATCAATACCAAAACATGCCAGTCTGACTACAAGAAATCAAGTAGACATTAACATGCGGAAAAAAAACTGAGATAATAAAACGCGCATCAACAAACTAGTCAATGACACCACACGTGTATGACCATCATAAATCAAAGAGATCAACCAGACTACCTACAAGAAGTACCATCTCCTCAGCAACATCATAAACAACACAGTGCTGACATGTAAAAACACTGTTGCTACTGATTAGCCCTTACCCTAATACAGAAGCTCAATCATATTCAGTACTGAAATTGAGCGGCTCTGACAGAAATGGTTGTTTTATCATTTCCGATGTCTAATTTAAAGTGACGTATAAGACAAGCCCCTAAACTTACATGGTGAGGACAAGAAATGAATGCAGGCCGCCATCTTTATTAAAGGTCCCATATTATGCAAAAAACACTTTTTTAAGGCTTTTGAACACATTTTTGGGACTTCGGCCCTCCTCCTCCAGGCATGAAGCAATGGTTCAAACCAAACCAAAGAGAACCAAAGTTCTCTTACCGTTACTGTCTTGGCTTCCTCAGGTGTAGATCCCAAGGTCAGCCAATAGAGTGAAGGATTCTTGGAAGATGGCGGCGCCCTGCAAACCGCCAGCAGCAGCGACAAACAAAAACAGAAACTAACTTTTTGTTAATAACACAGTGAGTAAAATAAGTGAGGCACAAGGCAAGAAAACTCACGCAAACCCGATGATGGAAAAAGACATCGAAGAGCAAGTCGGTCATCGCCCTGACAACTGATATGGCCAAGGTGCTCAAACAACTGAAGATGCTAACTTATCTTATTAGTGAAGTAAAACAACTCAAAGAAATCAATCCAAGAAAAGGACAAAACCAATGTACAGCTTAAAAGAAGGGTACATGACCTGGAGCAATACTTAAGGATGGACGATGTGGTTATTTCGGGTCTAAAAGTCCAACCTCAGACGCTCCAGCCAAAGACCTGAGGACGCTGGAGATGCAGGTTTTGGAATTTTTTAGAAGTAAAAACTTCAACCCCCATGCAAACAGCATCTCAGCTTGTCACACTCTACCTCGGAAGGACAGGAAGATCAACCCTGCCATCATTCTACGTTTTGTGAACCGAGTGCACAAGACAGCTTCATTGATGCAGGGGAAGAAGCTGAAAGGAACCCAGGTATATGTTATTGAGCATCTAACAAAGAATTACGCCGGAATTGCACGAGAGGCCCGTATCTTGAAGAAGAAAGGCAAGATCAAATCAACATGGACCAGGAACTGCAAAGTGATAATTCAGCTAAGTGGATCTACACCTGAGGAAGCCAAGACAGTAACGGTAAGAGAACTTAAAGACTTTGAAGCTTACAGATAATGTTACTATCCCCGCTAAGAGTGATGAGGCCTGGAGGGCTACAGATAAACTGCTATGGAGAAGAGCGCAATGGTTTTCTACTCCTTTTTCTTTGGGATAATTTTTTTTTTTTTTAATTTTTGGTGTGCTCTTTTTTTTGCTCAAAATGCAATGCATTTTGCATGGATATCCCTATATGTGTGTGGATGTGGACTTCTCTTTATTTCTATAGGCTACTATTTGCATGGATCGGTGTCGTGGAGCAGGAGGGTGTGTATCAAAGTCAAAGTCCACTTTATTGTCAAATATGCTAGACATGCTTGACATACAGCACAGATGTAATTTCAGTCCTCTCGGACCCACGGTGCAGACAGGCAATATAAGAACTTAACTACAGTATAAAAAATATAATAGTATAAAAATATAATAGCTACTAGCATCGAAGTAATAAATAGAAGAATTTTACTATGAACAGAATAAAAGAACAGGATAAATTTACTATGAACAGAATAATTTTTTTGTACATGTATGTATATATAGGTAGTTATAAGTTAGAAGTTATAGTAAGGTGCAGCAGTGTCCAATGGTGCAAATGAGCAGGGGAAAAAAAGTGAAGAGTGCCGTCCTCAGGTCAGCGGTGGGGGACAGAGGGGCAGAGGGGGGAAGTGGGGGCAGAGCAGGAAGGGAGTTTAGCATCCTGACTGCCTGGGGGAAGAAGCTGTCATTGAGCCTGCTGGTTCTGGCCTGGAGACTCCACAGTCTCCTAACTGACGGCAGCAGGCTGAAGAGACTGTGGGCTGGGTGGGTGGGGTCACCTGTGATCCTGGAGACTGTGCGGGTGAGGCAGGTGTTATAGATGGAGGAGAGCAAGGGGAGAGAGACACCAATGATCTTCTCAGCTGCTCTCACGATGCGCTGCAGGGACTTGCAGCAGGACACGGTGCAGGTGCCGTACCACACAGTGAGGCAGCTGGTCAGGATGCTCTCAGTGGTGCCTCTGTTGAAGGTGGTCATGATGGGGGTCGGGGCTCTCGCTCTTCTCAGTTTGCGGAGGAAGTAGAGCCGCTGTTGAGCTTTTTTAGGCAGTGATGTGGTGTTGATGTTCCAGGAAAGGTCCTTAGAGATGTGTACACCCACACTGTAAACACAAACATTCATATTACTCAGAAATATTGTGTTGAACTAACTCACTTTTTGGTAACTTGTTATAAACACTCATTATAAACAAGTTGTTAGTAATTCTTGATGAAGAAGTTAATTTACTCAGTTGTCTTGAGTTAACATGTTTTAAACAAATTAAGTATTTAGAACTTGTGGATTTTTTGGTAGTGAAATGCTGTATATTCCATTGGAACTTTACATTTCTTATTGTTTTTCTGTTACTACAAAAACATTTATTGATAACCAATATATCCTTATATAACAGCATAACAGTTTTTAAAAATCAAATTTAACTTTATACATTTTATAATATTTAAGCTATATAAAGTAGTGCGGCTTATTGTGTATAAAACCAGTCCTAAAATACGCTTTATTACATAGAACTCTCTTCAGCTTTTTTCTTTCCTTTTTGGCTATTTAAACAGTTCCATTGCTTCTCTAAATATTTTCTCCATCAACCTCTGCCACCTCTTTCCTTCATTATTCAAACAAACACACATCACTTCGCCAGTGTTAAGCACTATTTTTGAGCGGGGTGTAACATCGGCTAACTTCAGTTACAACTCGTTTTTCATGCGCATATCACTCCGCCTATCTTGAACTTTCTGCCTCATGAAGGGACAGTCTGAGGCACAAGTGCAGCTGGAAAACATTTCCACATTGCTCCTCGTCAGTTTTGCTGTGATTGTCTTTATTGCTGCCGGTTTTTGGTAAGTAAAAAATATTTTCAATTTCTATTTTTTTCAGCATTCAATGACAGGCTTTCTGTGCATACTTAGCTTAGCTTAATCGTCACATTAGCTACCTCACTTCCAAAAGCACCATATGAGGTGGTAATATAAACGGTTAAGATTTAAATCATTTTGGGAAATTACATTAAAATTTTGTATGCAACTGGAAAATATCTGGCGCCAATTCATTATTGTTTTTTTAATATCATTGAATAACATATTTGTGAGTGTTATGCAGATTAACCATCCTAACCAGGTGTCGTTTGTAACACTACAGAGTCTTGTGCTGGTCCGCGGCATTCTGGCTGATTAAAATGTAATTTAATTTTAAATCAGCTGCTTTGACTCTGCATGGTTTACTCAGTGTCTTCAATCTCGCGAGACTCGGATGCTGACCTTTCACCCATGACAACACGGTCCTGGGCAGTCCTCGGTGCATGGACAGGTAGCATGACAGGTAGCGATAGCATCGGTGTCGGGCAAACGGCGACGTATTTTTTCAGTGTCCATCCTAGAAAGCATGTTATTTGAGAAACTTCGAGATAGTCTACCAGTGTGTACGCTTTGTTGGAAAGTGATTATGTGCCTCGGTTGCGGAATATTTTCACCTGATAGGTTCCATGATAACTCCTGAACTGTGGCGCTAGCATTAGCAAACAGCTACACGAGCAGGCCCAGTGTTACAGACGTTGACGATCGGATTAGAGGTTTCTGCAGTTATAATGACAAGTAAGTCCTGACTGAAGAGCAAGTGGCTTTCTCAACAATAAGTAGCGTGCAAATCGACTGGAGAATATAATAGACGGAGGGGAATAGAAAAACAATGTCTTCTTTTTCTTTATCATTGTAATATTAACAGAATTGACATTCTATGTAATGAGAAATAATTTGCTCCGTCAGTGTTTTCTACTACTTTGTTTAATGTACATGTGTAAAATTAATTGGTGTTAAGTGCTAGCAGGGCTTTACAAAAGGCACAAAGGTGGGTAAGAAAGTAGAGAAGCCAAGATCTTAAAATTATAGCAAGTTTTTATGGCTTACTTTCACTTTTTTTGTAAATTTTATCTAGAGCCTTCCTAAATATAAGTTTATCATGTCACAAATTTCTTGTGCACTTTGATCACGATACAGTCAGTTTATCAAAGTAAAATGAAAGTTGGTTTGTCATGTTTTATTTGAAATAATATATTTTTTTGTTCTTTCTTCCATCATTTAGGCAGAAACTGATGCACAGTCAACCTGTCAAAATTTCAACAATAAAAGGTATTTTCATTTCACATCAACACACTAAATAATGTCTCTGCACTCATTAAACTACATGGGTCTGGCTTTATTCATTTATTTTGTTTTTCAAAATAGTTCTAAAAACTTTTTTGAGACCTTTTTTAAACAGTGGCCTTTTTCCTCTCATAGAATTATGACTTTTTTCATCAAAGTTCTGTCCTTTTTCTCAGAATTCTAATCAATGTTTTTTTTTGTTGCTATGGATGATTATTGTAAGCATAGTTCTGGTCAGTAATACTTTGCAGCTTAAAACATTTTTGGCAATATAAATTAGATCAAAACAATTTTGGCACTCCTATATTAGTCAATAATTTGGTGATAAAATAGAAATCTTAATGATTTAAAAGTATTCATAAAAAATCGCATGAATCCAAGAAATTAGGTCCAAGAATTGTGATCTCAATTCTACAGTCTTCAAAATTTTTTAAGGTTTGTTTCATTGAATAACAGGTTTGTCTTCCAGTATAGCCCTTTAGTTGTGGTCTACTTGTGTCTTTGAGCTTTGTTTCTCTAAATTTTGACAAATCCCAATTTCATAATATTCCTGTTTTCGAAACTTTGTACACATTTATACCAATTGTTAAATTGAGGCAAGAAATGTTAGTTCCAGTAGAACTCTATAATATATCTAGTTTCAGTTTTATTTATAAGGATGTCTTCATACTTTACTGATTGGCCTTCTAACTCCCCCACCCCTAAATCTCCCCCCTTGTTTTCTGCAGGTATTTGCGGAGTTCACTAGAATTACCAGCCATTGGGAGAAAACTGACAGAGTTAAAGCAGGGCACAAACTTGATGGTAAGTTTTTTTTCTCAGTCCAAATACTAAGTTAAAGCCATGTGTGGAGGTCCTCAGCTGCCAAGTGATCATTGATTTCTTTGTCAAAGCCGCAAGATGTGACTGTGCTAAGGCCCATTGTGCTCCAAGGATTCCCAGTGCAGTCGGTGATAATCCCAGTGATTTCTTCAAGACATGCTATGTAAGTATTTTTATGAAATAAGTTGTATTGTTGCAGTTTCAGAATGTGATGCTTGTTGAAAATTACAAGTTCATCTTTTCGAATGCCATCGCACTGGTTTCTTAGTTGCATGGTCATCATTTGAGGGTTAATTGTTGGATATCAAGATCTTGACTCTCAATCATCTCTAAGTTGTATACAAAGTAATTTGTGCATGAAGTTACTTTACACATACTAATAACTAAAAAGTAACGTTCATATTAAATATTTAACAGGACAACTTTTTAATTTAGAATTAAAATTACAAGCTTGTCGTGCCTTGACTTTTCTTAAATATAAGTTCTGTATGTTTTCTGAAGCTAATAAGGTCGTCTAATGAAGCACTAAAGATTTCTGAGCATTTATCTCTCTAACTGCAGTTGCCATCACATTAACTGCTGTAGAATGATACATTTTGCAGAGGTAATTTTCCTGCTGCTATTGTGCCTTTTTTAATCTTTTGGCTTCAACAAATTTATATATATATATATATTTATTTATATATATATAAATATATATAAATATATATATATGAATCGGCGTTTCCCATTAATTGAACAATTTAGTTTCTACATGAAAAAAATATCTTGAACACTTTTAGTGGCTGTGTCACAAAGTGTTCAAGAGTGTCTCAAAGGTCCAAAGTTTCATCTTAACTTCCTCTTCTTGCCTCGTTCACTCGCATCTTAAAAACTCTACCGTGACACTGTTACATTGATTTTATTACGTTTGTGTTCAGTAGTTTGTGCTTTAAACTCAGATCAGACACTTCCCTAATCCCAGCTTTATGACAGCTTTTTCACAACTATTCTCTGACTGTTTTCAGTGCTGTCTTTATCCGTCATTAAACTCTGATGATGTGAAGTTTCAGTGAAGTCTGAGCCGCTACAGCGTCCAATCAGTGAGAGAGGTCCTGTGTGGGGGCGTTTCTGAGAGGGAAAAGACTTCAGCGAAGCCTGCACTTGTTTTTCCTCGATTATAGCTCCTCCAATCAGCCTCCTCTGGGGCATCCTCTAATACTGCTGCGCAGAAAGTGCTTGCAGTGTCGCAGAGGAGAGAGGAAACTGCAACCAGTGAGTTTAACGCATTGAGACCAGACACGCATGACAACAGGCTTCCCTGAAGTCTTTTCACTGACAGACCTGCCCCCACACAGGATCTCTCTCACTGATTGGAGGCTGTAGTGGCTCAGACTTCATAGAATCTTGATACCAATCTTGAGTTTAATGGCAGAGAAAAGACAGAGCTGAAAACAGTCACTGAATGTAGTTCCAAAAAAAACTGCCATAAAGCTGTGATTAAAAAAGTGTTTGATGTGAGTTTGAAGCACAAACTACGAAATATTAACAGAGGATAAATGGTAAATGGACTTGAGCTTATATAGCGCTTTTCTAGTCTTTGACTACTCAAAGCTGCTTTACACCGCTGGTCGCACCTACCCATTCACACCCATTTGCACTCACATTCACTCACTGATGGTGCAGAGTATGTTAGTAATCCATCAGTATGTCTAACACATTCACGCTCTTTCATACCCATTAACACACCACTGACGCAGCAGTGGGAGCAACTTGGGGTTAAGTGTCTTGCCCAAGGACATATCGCCATGCCCGGAGCTGGGCTTGAACCTGCAACCTCCCGATCACTGACCAATCGCACTATCCAACTGCGCCAACGACGCCCCGAATCACGGCAGAGTTTTTAAAACGCGAGTGAACAACGCAAGTAGTGAAAGTGAGGACGAAACTTTGCACTGTTGAGATGCAGCCAGTATAAGCATTCAAGAATTTGTCCATATCAGCCTAAATTTTTCATTTAGAAAATTAGTTCAGTTAGTTTTCACAATTATTTTCACGGTCAGTTTAACAGGAGTTAGTGCAAAATAAACAGAAAATGCAAACAAAATAAGACCTCCTTACTTGCAAGGGTTGCTGTCACCGACCTATGTGTGGGGACCTCACGGTAAATGCTCACGGTGAGAGCTTTTATCCAAAGTGTGCACTGTGGTGGGCAGGGCCCTCCACAGTGCTGATCCTGGTCATTGCCCTGGTCAGAGTGTTAAACTACTGAAGTACTTGATTATTCCTTATATCACATCTAATACACATGTTTTTCCACAGGACACAAGTGACCAGACCCTTGCATCTGTGTTGTGACTGTTGCCAGTCAAGATGGTTTTCCACTGGGTCACTGCTCAACTCACCTTCAGCCAACAGGCATTACCCTTGAGGTACACATTGTCATGGAGGACATTAAGGACTTACCCCAAGCAGTTTGCCTTGTATTTGGTCTGACTTATGCACTACATTTAAACTACCCAAAATGCATGGTCTTCCCTCCCTTTATTCTGTTTTATTTTTTTATGATGTGTACATTAACACCTTGACTGTTAATCTGCAATTAGATTCATTTTTTGTGTTTGACTACGCTTTTTGTATCGTGCACTTTGGAAACTGAAGGTCACTGGCCTGTTTTAGGTGCCCCTGAAAATTTTGTGTTACTCTGTCATTATTTCTTCCAAGGTACTTAACTGTAGTAGCTCTTTGAAATGCTCTGATAAGAAAAAGTTGACTTTTTATCAGGTTGAGAAACATTTCACTGTCCAGCAGTGGTCCCATGTTATTACATATGTGGAAATAAATTTTTTATGGCAGCTGCATTACTTGAAGACTGTTCTCATTGACTTGATTTAAGTGTGTTTACAGGTGTGGATAATGTTTTGAAGCCTTGCATGTTCCTTATAGATTTTTACTGTATGGCATCAAATAAGATTTACTAAACATTAGGTGTAAAGGCCAAAAACATATTTACCTTTAAAAGGTTTTTAGTTCAAGTACTGCACACTACAAAGTGAGCTTGGTATTGAACACTCAAAGTAATTAATTCAAAGTTAGTATTGCAGACTTAAAACAAATAAGTTAGCACTATAATTACATACTCAAAATAATTAATTCAAAATTAGTATTGCAGACTTAAAACAATCAAGTTAGCATTAGGATTAGATACTCAAAATAATTAAGTTAGTGGAAGTACTGTGCACTCAATATTAACAGCTTGTCTAAACATAAGGAATTCAAGTTAAGTTTACTTAATATTTGTAAGGCAACGAGTTTCCATATTTTTTTTAAGTAAGCTGAACTTGTTGTTTCTTACAGCAGGAACTTGGTGCTGCTCACTCTCTCCACAGCAGCACCGTTGATGGTTAGTGGAGCATGCTGGGTGTGCTCTCTCCTGAAGTCCACAACAATCTCCTTCGTCTTCTCCACGTTCAGGTGGAGATTGTTGTCCTGGCACCACGTGGCCAGGTGGCTCACCTCACTCCTGTAGATTGTCTCATCACCGTTTTTGATGAGAGCCACCACTGTCGTGTCATCGGCAAAATTAATGAAGAGGTTTGAGCTGGATGTGGGTGTGCAGTCGTGGGTCAGCAGAGTAAAAAGGAGGGGACTCAGCAAACATCCTGGGGGGGGCCCCGTGTTCAAGATGATGGTGCTGGAGGTGTTGCTGCCAACCCGAACTGCCTGTGGTCTTCCCGTCAGAAAATCCAGCAGCCAGTTGCATAGGGTGGTGTTGAGTCCCAGCCGGTCCAGTTTGTAGATGAGCTGCTGGAGGATGATTGTGTTGAATGCTGAGCTGAAGTCGATGAACAGCATTCTGACGTGTGAGTTTTTGGTCTCCAGGTGGGTGAGGGCTGAGTGGAGGGTAGTGGAGATGGCGTCATTGGTTGAGCGGTTAGACTGATAAGCAAACTGGTAGGGGTCCAGGGTGGATGGGAGGGCAGACTTGATGTGGTGCATGACTAGCCGCTCGAAGCACTTCATGAGGATGGGAGTGAGTGCGACCGGGCGGTAGTCATTGTGGTGGGAGGGAGATGACTTCTTGGGGACCGGGATGATGGTGGTGGCTTTGAGGCATGTGGGGACAACAGCCTGGCTCAGCGACATGTTGAAGATGTCCGTGAAAACATCGGTGAGCTCCTCAGCACAGTCTCTCAGGACACGACCAGGAATGTTGTCAGGACCTGGGGCTTTTTGTGCGTTGGTCCATCTGAGGGTCCTCCTCACACTATCTGGGGATAGCATCAACATCTGGTCGTCAGGAGGAGGTGGGGATTTCTGTGCTGGGGTGTTGTTGTCAGCCTCAAAGCAAGTGAAGACGTCATTCAGCTGATTCAGCAGAGAGGTGGAGTTGTCACAGGTCTGCGGAGAGGGCTTATAGTCCGTGATGGTCTTGATCACACCCTCGCCAAAGGTTCCTGGTGTCTCTGCTGTCACTGAAGCGATCGGCGAACCTCCTGGAGTACTGTTTCTTGGCCTCTCTAATACCTCGTGACAGGTTAGCCCTAGCTGTACTTAGGCCTGCTTCGTCCCCAACTCTAGAGGCAGCGTTTGGGGCCCTCAGGAACCTGTGGACTTTCCCTGTCAGCCATGGTTTCTTATTGGCTCGAGTGGAGATGGTTCTGGAGACGTCATCCATGCATTTCCTCATGTAGGCAGTGATGGTCTCTGTGTACTCCTGGAGGTCTATGGTGTCATTGGAGGTGGCTGCCTGTCTGAACACACTCCAGTCTGTGGTGGAAAAGCAGTCCTGGAGTGCCTCTGATGACCCCTCTGGCCACACACGGATTGTCTTTTTAGCTGGTCTGATGACTTTAACCAGCGACCTGTATGCTGGCATTAGCATAACAGGAGTGTGGTCTGAGGCCCCGAGGTGGGGGAGGGGGGTGGCTTTGTAGGCTCCACTGTGAGAGGTGAAAACATTGTCCAGGATATTGGTGTTAGTTAATATGTCCATGGAGTTGTGGAAACACGCTCTTTGGGTTAGCGTGATTGAAATCCACGGCCAGGATGAGGAAGGCATCAGGGTGGGCTGTCTGCTGCTCACTGATGTGCTGATGGAGTTCGTTTAGTGCCTCACTCCTGTTGTTGGTGGAGCCAGGAGGGTGTATGTATATTGCTGCCAGCAAAACAGAAGTAAACTCCCTTGGCAGGTAGAATGGCTGGCACTTAATAATCATAAACTCCCCCAGTGGTGAGCAGTGTTTGCAGACTACAATGGCGTCACAGCACCAGGCATCACTGATGTAAACACAAATCCCCCCGCCGCGAGTCTTCCCCCCCTCGAGGAGCGCTCTGTCTGCCCGGTAGCATATTAGCCGATCTAGCTGAATAGCACAGTCCGGGACGCTATCATTGAGCCATGTTTCCACAAAAACAAAGACACAACATTCACTCACGGTCTTTGAAGATGTCCAAAGAAGGCGGATATAATCCAGTTTATTGTCCAGCAAGCGTACGTTAGCCAGGGTGATGGTGGGGATAGCTGGCCGATGAGGGCTAGCAGCTAGCCTAGCTCGGATACCTCCACGTTTAACCCTCTTCTGCTTCCGTCTATTCCGCCTGTGTCGCTTCCACTGTGGGCTTGTTGGAAGTTCATGTTCAGTTTGGAAGAAGGCACTAGTCCAGATTAGATCGGTTAGCCAACCATTTATTGACAATATGTGAGACCATACATAAAACAATAAAAATACTCAGCTGCTGAGGGCTCAGTTCTGCACCTCACCATACAGAAAAGAGCCTTGAACAGTAGCATACACAAGATCTTATACACATCAGAATTAGGGAAGTACCAACTTGTCACGTGTTAAGATCATGTCTGGTTTTATAAGCTACGTATGTCTGTCAAGAAGATAAACATAATGTCTGGATAAAGGTCAGACCTAAGGCAGAAGTTCAACCAAGAGTTCAACAAAAGTTCTCGCAGTTTTGCAAAACCACAGGACCAACTACAGGATGCAAAATGGGGAAACTGGCCCCCCAGACCTTAACTGAAACCACGGTTCTGTCTAACCGCAATGGCACCTTGAGACTTGTGAAACGTCTGACCTGTTGAACAAACATGTTTGAATTGATCTGCCCTAACATATGTTTGAATAATTGTTAGCATAAAATGACATCTTTGGACAAATGTTAGCATTAGCTTGTATATAATTCTAACAACTTCCCCCTTTTTAAACCATTTAATGGTTTAAACTTATATGTATGCGTGAAGCCTATAAAGCTGAAGTGTCCTTTAAAATGATATTGTGTCAGACAGAGTGAAAACCTTACGGGTGCTAAATAAGCCTACATGAGAACATACAAGCCTAAATAACAACTTAGTGAGGCAAAAGTGTCTGTCCTTGCCCCCTTCACCCCTAGGGCGACAACCAAAGTGGTACACAATCTCAGGAACACATTTCAGCAAGCTTATGCACATTGTGGAAATCTCTAGACATTGTGAGACTAACTATGTGTGTGCATGTAAGTGTATTTAACTTTAAGAGCAAGCATTTCTTCGTTGCATTGGCAATGTACCCACACCCTCTAAAATCTGGTAATACAAGCAAAAGCATAACTTCATTGAACAGGAGGACATTTCCATCTTTGTGCCAAGAATCCGTTGTCCTTGGGAGCTTTAAACCATCTTCAGACTCGACCGGCCACAACTCAAAAGCAAACATTTAGCAACATATATAGCATGGTGTATTTGGGGATCCTTCAGGAATGTCGGGTCTTCTTGTGATGTGACTATGTGATGTAATTAATGATGTGTGTTAACTTTAGTATTAAAAAAAACAATCTTATTCACCTAGGTCACAAATGAAACCTGTCAGTGTGAGCGTCAAAAAGAGAACAGTGTATATTTAGCTGCAGCAGTCTGAGGAGGAAGTACATCAGTACTGGAGCTCTGTTGTTGCTGAGACACATCAGGCCTTTTATGGATAAAGAGCAGAACACAATCTACTGTCAATGCACAAACAAAGAAGTCAGTCAGCCACACCCAAAATTGATGCTCAAATTGAGAAATTAAATTAATCTAAATTCTTCCAATTCCCCCTTTTGACATGACTATGTCATGTCAATCAATCAGACAGATTAAGTCAATCATAATCCTGTGTGACTGAGCAGGGCCCACAGTCATGTCTCACCACTGTGTGGGAAGTGGCTCACCCCTCTCCTGATTCCAGACACGCCAGCGTTTACGTATCTGCATTCCATAGCTGAGCAGAGATGAGAGGGACAGTGGGAATGGCAAAGTGCCAAAATGTAGTTCCTTAAGGGAGCAGGTGGGTGACTGTCAGGAGACAAACAACATAACAACAATGAGCATGAGTAAATAAATGAACTGGTATAAAGGCATATCTAAAAATATAAACTAAACCTTCACATTAACATAACAACTGTATCAGCCATGGTACCACTGAATTGAGATCATAAGACCATTACGCACTTCTGAGAATAACTCTAATGTAAAATATAATGGAGACAATATAGATTAAAAGTATCAGCTCACACTGACAGGGTGAAATCAGTACAAGAGAGGATCATAATATAACACAGGTAATGAAATGCATAAGAAGAAACTTAATCATAGGATATCAGGTGTGTATACGGGCAATTTTCAATGTGTGGGCATATTTGTCAATCACGTGGGAGGGATCAATCCTCCTTTTAGAGGTTAATGAAGAGGAAATGTGTTTAGGTGGAGGGAAACTCGACACCAGTGTACGGAGGGAAACTCAACATCATCCTCCTCAGGCTCTGATATTTGCAAGTTAGTGAGCAGTAGCAGATTAGGGTGGCCAAGAGCATCTTCATCGTGTCAAAATCAGCATGGAGTAAGACATCAGGGATGTTGTCATCCTCTCCATCATCAGACGGGGAAACATGCAGTGACAGCGTGGAAAAGGCAGAGGTTGTACCTGGGTAAAGGTGGGAGTAACATTGAAAGGATATGCTGGAGTAGAAGCCAGTACCGCAGCCAGGGTAGGAAGTCTGCAAGAGAAATCAAAATTGAACAGGTCATCATAGTTCCAGGGCTGCACCGCAGATGGTGCAGGCCCCACATAGCTTCAGAGGCAAGGAGGAATGGATGATTAATTTCACAATGTTAAGAAACAGTAAAAGTACAGGATATATAAAATTTACTCTGAGTCTGCAGCCTCAGAGGGGTCAGGTAGGTCTGTCAGGTCAGTGTGCACCTCAGTCAGTGTACGGTCAGGTGGGTCAGTGAGCAGTGATTTTTGAATCCACGGGCTCAGTTCGTAAACAGTAAGCCAGACTTTTAGGCAGTAAGGTGTTATTTTTGCCACCATACAGAGACCAGACCACTTAGGTTGGTTCCAGTAAAACCTGAGGCCCTCTCCCCAGACATATTGGCCATATTTAACGTTGGAGCTCTCTTCTTCCTGTTCCTTGATAAGTATGGAGATCACCTGTCGAGAAAACTGTTTGCAGAGATGTTAAATTGGTCAATGTAATTTTCAATTTGAAGCACAAAGTGTCATCTGTAATGTCTGAATGAACACCACGAACGTTCCATCTTTACAAAATAAGAAAACGGAAGGGAGGGGTTAGACAAACACTAATATCACCACTTCTCTGTTGTTTTACTTATTTTAATTATGTTTTCAATTACTTGGTAAAGTATCCTTTAGTGGTCAGAAAGGCACTTTTAAATAAGATATATTATTATTCATAATTTTTTTAATTGTACTGGCTGCATCATTTCATGATTCTGGAATTCAGCCAGGTGTTTAATAGGTCCCTCAAACATCCAAGTATTTATTTACTTTTAATTGGGTTAATGACGTGACTCAATTTTTTTCCCATGGTTTAGTTAATTTTTTTAAAAACTCTCACAGTTTGAAATTAAATTCACAATTACCTTAACAGATTCTCTTCTTTAAAGACCTAATCGAAAATTTGTGCATTTGGTCAATACTGTAATATTATACAGATGTTTCCTGTTTTCATATTAAAACATTCATACACTAGTTTCAATGATTTTATTTTTTCAGTATTTTTAGGTTTTCAATGTTTAAAATTCCATTCAATCAAAAATGTCTCAGGATTATATCTATATTCTGATTTCAATGACAATTTATTGTATTTTCATATCTTTAACTGTAATTTTACATACAATTTTCTATGGGTTTACCACCAATATTCAACAGGACTGTCCAATAATCGTAAATTAACAGATACCAGCAAAAATTAAAATGTTTTATCTCAAATTTACAAATATTAACCATAATATTATTGCATTATCATGTTTTAAAGGCAACTTAACATGTTGTATTTACATTCAAAAGTAATTTACCAGTTCTTTCCTTATTACAAAGAATAAGTCAGACTATGTTTGTCCTGTATTTCACTTCTACCTCAAAGAAACACACAGTGTATTGTCCAGATTGAATGTATTCAAAATTGATTTTTAACATTTTCTCCATTTGCAAGAAATAGTTATAAAGTCCATGACTTTGACCTTAATCCAAATATTACTAATTGTCTCCTGTCATGATCCTGTTTAGTCAAGCTGCCTTTTATATTTTTATATTTGTCTTGTGTTTCTCATTTTATTCTAAAAATTCACCTAACTTTATTTGTTGTTGTGTGTTTTGCTTCCTGTAAGAATCTGTCGCATCACAGATGTGTCAAACCATCCCCGATCGTGTATTTTTACTTCATGTCCTCCTTTGTCTTTTTTGACAGTTTGTAGTACTTCCAAGTACACGTTTTATCTATACATTATGTCATTGTTGTTGTTTTATACTAATACTCTAAAATGATCAATTATAGATAAATCTTAGTTTCATGAGCCTAATTTGTTTATACATTTTAACTTTGTTATTGTACATGGAAAAATTAATCTTTAAACATGAAGTTACTGTAGATAGATATTGTAGATATATCAAGCTGGTTTTCCAAATTTATAAATTATTCCCTGGTATAACAGGGATTAAACCATCAGATTCTAATGATTTTTCTTTTTCTTTTAACTGGATACTGGACATTTATATATAGTAACATTCCTTTCTTTTTTTCTTTAATAGATTTTGACTGTAAAAATGTCCTGCATTGTTACAGGTGTTGTTTGTAATATTTTTAATACACTTATCTGCCAGATTTTTATTGTATTTTTACAGCTTTTCTTTTTTTTCTATAGTGTAGTCTCCCTTTTAACAGACTACCTGCCACCATCAATTCTGTCATCTAGTGCACTAATTTTCCTGCTTCCTCCTTATTATTTAGTTCATGTTCATCTTTCATGTCCTCCCATAATTTATGGACATTTACTTGAACCCTGTTAGTGGGACGCTGTCCCCATTCTCTTATTTACTTCTCTGTCATTCTCCGTCTATGTTCACACAAATATATTATACACGTGAGTGGCCTGTCCCTTGAATGGTGCAATACCAGATCCTTCAGGAGGCGTGAGTAAGCTTCTACCTAGCTCCTGGAGCCAGGCGTCTCACCTATGGCCCTCCGGAATTCACCTTTATTCTCAGTTCAGACCACACACCCTAACCTAACACAATGACCCCCTAAACTATGCCCAACCCAGACCCCACAGAGCAATCAGTCGATAGTCAGTTTGCTTTGAGGAACTCCTGGATCTCTAATCTCCAGTCCACTCTCCACAAATGTGTCTCCACACCTTTTACTTATTGGAGGACGAATACCGCATTCTTATTACGTCTTACACTATAGACTAGGCAACCTCGAAAGTCGTCACCTTCATTGAGGACTGGGTACCACACCCAGATTACTACCGACCCCCAGATATCCCTGCAAAAAAAGAACCCTGACTCCTAAAACGTGTCAATTGAATAAGAGATACTGGTGTCTGTTATTTAACACTACAAGGATGCTTCTCAGGACACATCTGTGTAACCTCAGGCCTGATTCTCTTATCACACAGTTACACTCCTTCAAACACACAACGCCCGGCTATACCCGTCTTGTATGAGTTGATGCTGTCCGTATGGCCTCACATATTTTACTCAGTGCATTAAAATATACTGTACATTTTTGAGATAGAAAGAGAGAAAAGAATAAATTTGGTCAAATTATTATACTCACTCGTAGGACATTCAAGCACAGACAATTTTGAATTTAGATTTGTCAATTGCAGAAATTCTGATACTGTATATCAAAAGGTTTTCTGCTTACCTTCAGTGGCCACTTTCTTAATTGTCTGTGCAGAATTCCTCCGAGTCCACCGATCGTTGTCCTCAATACGGACAGGCCTTTCAGCCAAATCACGTCGGGGTCACCAAGTTTTTGGAAGTTCATGTTCAGTTTGGAAGAAGGCACAAGTCCAGATTAGATCGGTTAGCCAACCATTTATTGACAATATGTGAGACCATACATAAAATAATAAAAACATTCAGCTGCTGAGGGCTCAGTGCTGCACCTCACCAGGGATGTACAGAAAAGAGCCTTGAACAGTAGCATACACAAGATCTTATACACATCAGAATTAGGGAAGTACCAACTTGTCACGTGTTAAGATCATGTCTGGTTTTATAAGCTACGTATGTCTGTCAAGAAGATAAACATAATGTCCATATAAAGGTCAGACCTAAGGCAGAAGTTCAACCAAGAGTTCAACAAAAGTTCTCGCAGTTTCGCAAAACCACAGGACCAACTACAGGATGTGAAATGGGGAAACTGGCCCCCCAGACCTTAACTGAAACCACGGTTCTGTCTAACCGTAATGGCACCTATATGACTTGTGAAATGTCTGACCTGTTGAACAAACATGTTTGAATTGATCTGCCCTAACATATGTTTGAATAATTGTTAGCATAAAATGACATCTTTGGACAAATGTTAGCATTAGCTTGTATATAATTCTAACAGGCTCACCGCAGGGGAGGGGGTCGGAGGTTGAGCAGGCCTCCGGAGCAGATTGTAGGAACATAGCTTTTCCACGTCCGCTGGAATTTCTGGCCTAAGTGTGTAGTTGAATATGGTTCCGCGGATGTCAAGCAGAAACTTACGAGAGTAAGTACGCCTAGAGATGGGAAGACGCAACGAGGACGAGCAAATACACACTGGTTTCAAACACAAAAAACACGAAAACACTGTTTGGTCGGGACAGAGAGGAGCCGCTGCATGTACACGCGCCGCCATCAGATCTTTCTATGCATCCAAACTGAATATAGAGATTTTGATGAAGGACTTTTTTCAAAGACAATGAACTCTATGGAGGGTGAAACTACGGTCTCCTTTTGGTTTCAAAAAACATCTGTGGAAGATCAGTGGCCTTCCTTGTGTTTCGATAAAGATATTGACCCAGAGAGTAATTTCTGTAAGTGTGGTTACATAGATAACTGCTGTTATTATACAGAGGAGCAGTTTAATACCATTAAATCAGATAATGGTATATCAATTATTAATTTCAATGCCAAAAGTCTATATGCTAACTTCCAAAGTATTAAGGATTATATAAGTCAGTTTTCCACACCATTCAATGTGATTTGTTATGGAAAAAAAGAAAAATATTATTGTCAGCTGTGTTTACAGAGCACCCAGCTCCAGCATTGAAGTATTTCAGAATTGGATAGAAGACATGTTTACAAAGATGGAGCGAAAGGTCACGTTCATTTGTGGGGATTTCAATATTGACTTACTTTATCCTAACAAGCTTTCATCGGCGGATGAATTTTTTGCTGCTATCTATAGCATGACTTTATATCCTAGTATCACCAAGCCTAGTAGAATAACGTGTCACTCTGCTACATTAATTGATAACATATTTACTAATAACATGGAAAACAATATAGTGAGTGGATTATCATTGAATGATATCAGTGACCATTTGCCAGTTTTTGTGATTTATAATTGTGATTATAGTATGATGAAGGTTGTGAATAGTATGGGCTATGTGAGAGTGAGAGTAAGAACGAACGAAGCACTTGATACATTTAAAACTGAATTGATATCCCATGACTGGAGGAATGTGTATGAAGCAGAGGATGTTGACTAAGCATATGATGCTTTTTTAAATTCATTTCTACTACTGTATGACAAAAACTGTCCTACGCAACAATGTAGGATGAAACCAAACTGTTCTGATAAGCCCTGGTTCACAAGGGGATTGTTAAATGCCTGTAAAAAAAGAATACCCTATGTAGAGATTTTATGAAACATAGAACTTGTGATAAAGAAACCAAATATAAAACATATAAAAATAAGTTAACTGATATTATTAGGAAATGTAAGAAAGACTATTATAATGTTATATTAGAAAAGAACAAAAATAACATGAAAGGTACTTGGGATATATGAAACAAAGTCATCAGAAATAGAACAACCAACTCACCCAGATCTTTTTATTGATAATGAAAAGGCAATCACCAACATGAACGGTGTGGCTGAGGGGTTTAACAATTTCTTTGTGAACGTAGGACTCGAACTAGCAAGAGAAATAAAACCTCCACAAGGGGGAGATGTTTTTCAGAACCTAGGTGAAAGAAATCCAGATACAATCTTTTTGAGGGATACGGATAGAAATGAAATAATTAATATTGTCAACAAGTTCAAGAATAAGACATCAAAAGATTGGAATGGCATTGATATGACAGTGATTAAGAATGTAATTATTGCTATTGCGGATCCATTAACGTACATTTGTAACCTGTCTTTCAAATCAGGCACATTCCCTTGTAAAATGAATACGCTAAGGTGATCCCATTGTACAAAGCTGGTGATAAACATCTTTTCACTAATTATAGGCCAGTTTTCTTGCTCTCTCAATTCTCAAAAATTTTGGAAAAGATATTAGTCGTTTGGACAGTTTCATTGAGAAGCATCAGCTATTAATGGATTGCCAGTATGGGTTCAGAGCGAACCGACCAACTTCAATGGCTTTAATGGAATTAGCTGAAGAGTTAACAAGTTCAATTGACAACAAGAAATATGCAGGAGGGATTTTTATTGATCTGAAGAAAGCATTTGATTGATCATGGTATTTTATTTGAAAAGATGGAAAGGTTGGGGATTAGAGGGGTGGGGTATGATTGGTTAAGTAGCTACATTGGAAACCGGCAGCAGTTTGTTCAAATGGGTGAGTACAGATCAACTAGCTTGGATATTACATGTGGTGTGCTTCAAGGTTCTATACTGGGACCCAAATTATTTATTTTATATATTAATGATATATGTAAAGTATCTAGTATTGTGAAACTGGTTGTTTTTGCCGACGACACTAATATCTTTTGTTCTGGGGAGAATTTACAGCAGCTGTTGGATGTAGTCTCAGCAGAAATGTGTAAGCTGAAACTGTGGTTTGACACTAACAAATTATCACTAAATCTCAAGAAAACTAAATTCATGGTGTTTGGTAAAAGGAAAATAGATTTAAATGCTCGAGTTGGAAAATGATTGACGATGTTGGATTAGAAAGGGTTTTTGAAAATCCTTTCTTGGGAGTAATTGTTGACCACAGTTTCAGCTGGAAACCCCATATAAAGTATGTTTGATCGAAGTTAGCAAGAAGTGTCGGAGTCTTATGTAAAGCAAGACTAATCCTGAACCAGAAATCACTATTCATGTTGTACTGCACTCTTATACTACCTTACCTGACTTATTGTGTGGAGGTGTGGGGGAACACGTGTAAAAGCAACTTACAGACACTATGCTCAATGCAAAAAAAGAGCAATAAGAATAGTTAGTAATGTAAGTTATTGTGATCACATGAATGAACTATTTTTAAATCTCCAGACACTGAAGGTCATGGATATAGTAAAATTCAAAACTGCACAAATAATGTACAAAGCAAGCAATTACTTACTTCCTGGTAACATACAAAAAATGTTTAGAGAGAGAGGAGGATGATTTGACTTGAGAGGCAAATTTAAATTTAAACAACCCACTGTATATACCACTCTGAAAAGCATGTGTATTTTGGTCTGTGGGGTGAAACTGTGGAAGAGTTTGCCTGAGTTTATTAAGGAAAGTAAAAATGTCAGCTACTTTAAAATACAGTTAAAGCAATTTATGTGCCAGAAATATAGATTGGATTGATGTTAAGATGGGGAGGGTGGAGTGAAGGAAAGGAAAGGAGAAGGGAAGAAAAGGGAAGCAAAGAAGGAAGGAAGAAAAGAGAAGAGATAAGGAAAAGGACTGTGAAAATGGGAGAAAAGGGAAGATATGGGAGAGGGAAGGGAGAAGAAGAAGAAAGAAAGGAGTAGGGGAAGGGAAGGATGAAGGAAGGGGAGTGAAAGAGGGGGAAGAGAGGAAAGGAAAAAGGGAAGGGAAGGAAGGAAGAAGAAAAAAGGGAGGAGAAAGAAGGGGAATAAAAAAGAAATTAAGAAAAGGGGAAGAGGATAAGGAAGGAAAGAAGAAAAGAAGGAAAAAATGGGAAAATAGGAAAAAAAGAGGAAAAAAGGAGGAAAGGAAAGAAACGGAAGGGGGAGAGAGAAGAGGAGGTATTAAAAAGAAAGGAAAAAAATAAAATAAATAGAAGGGTAAGGAGGAAGGAAGAGAAGAAGAAGAAAAAAAAGTGCATGTATGTAAATATGGATATGTACGTATACATATGTGTTTACAAGCCTAGCTTTTTGTGTATGGATGTGCGTCTGCAAGTAAGTATGTGTATAGGTGTATATACATTGCTCTACCAATTAATTGATGGGCTAGGCAGAATTTGTCCTCAGGAACTCTTTTGTACTTGCTTTTTATGTATTTGCTGCTGTCCTTTTTTTGAATATTTTTTTCAGTTCTATTTCTTTTCAGTTCTTTTTTGGATTATTAATTATTCATTGGTTGTTAAGATTGTGTTGTTCGACTTTTTGTTTTGCTCTGGTATAAATGTTGTAAAGTAAGAAGGTAAGGCACATATAAGTCACCCAACAGACTGCACGTACAGACAGACCCATATATCTTGTGGTGCTAAAATTGATGCTGTAATGATGACTACTAGGGCTGTCACTTTATATTCGATATTCGAATAACCATTTGAATATGGGGATAAATACCCGTAACTGAGTAGTAAATATTCAAATGTAAAATATTGAGTGTGGTGACACATCAAGCCTGGAGCAGTGGACCGTTTCATCCAACCGAGGGCGCTGTGAGCGCAGCTTGACCCTCAGACACATCTGCTGCTCTCTTGACCTCAGTAAACAAAGAGTTTCCACTCCGAGCGGACATTAACAGCTCTGATTGATCTGAGGAGAGCTGTGTGGAAGTAGTTTTGATTCTATACTGTTGATGGCAAACTTAAAATGAAAGACCAGGCTGTGTTCTGTGAAAAGCTGTTTAGTTCAAATTTGCGGGCTCAGCCTTAGGCTTGTCATCCAAGTTATACGGCAGAGTGCAGCGGCGCTTCATTGACAGTTTAACCCCGTGTGACTGTGTTGTTTTCAGCAGGGTTTTTACTGAAGGGGCGGATAAAAGACTCTGGACTAACAGCCTTAATGACTACAAACTAGACAAAAAACTTACCCTGACTTGACATAGTAGAAACAAAACCGGGTGTCGACGCCATGGTGTTGCAGTCCTTAGTGTTAGCTGGGCTGCTAACTTTACTTGTGTTGCTATAGCAATCAAACAGCCCGCACTCCTTTAGCTTTATACTATGCGCGCGCTCCAAGTGTTTGGTGATGTTGCTCGTATTTCCCCCCTTGGACGCAGCTTCTCTCTGACAAAGATTGCATCAGGCTGAGTTTTCATTAACTTTGCTAAAGTGAGCTCAAACCTTTGAGCGCTTAGCCCTCACCGACATGCTTGAGCCGGACGGCGGTAGTGTCAGAACTACGTGACAGTTGAAGAGACGTTTCAGTACCAGTAACAGTACCGTTTTTCCAGATTCTTAACGGTATTCAGGTACATTAAAGTACAGGTCTGGAGTATATATTAGGGCCTGAACGATACATCGGCCAGCTGATTTTAGCCTATTTCAAAGTATTCAACATCGGCCAGAGTTTTGCCATGTAACGCCGATATATTCTTAATTTCTCATAAAACAGCAAACGCTGTTCGGTGTCCAAGCCTCACAGAATGATGACATGGAAAAGCTCTCCGCCGATGCTGTGTGTGGATGACTCGCCTACACTCACACAGAGTTGTTCTTTTAAGCCTGAAGGTCCGACATGATGAGCAACTTTCAGCAGTGTACAATGTCCCAGAAGATGACCCAGAAGATCTCTCTAGGCCTTTTCACTAAATTGAATTGCAACAGGAGCACCTATATGAAGAAGAAGAGTAAAAACAGGATGTTCAGTTGAATTTTTTTTAATAAATGAAATGTACTAGATAATCATCATGATGTCTTGTTTTTGTTTAAGAAAATATAATGCTAACATACAAAGGGATGTGCCATAATAACATACAATAATGCAAGTAAAGAGATTTTTAAGACAGCTACTGTTTGGCATATAGAAAAGAAAATAACCTTTTAAAGTAAGGTTCACAGAAAACTGCTGGCTGCTTAGAGTTACAGCTAATAAACGTTTTCAGTGGCAGCACGTTACTGTCACTAAAGGCTAGGGCTCTATTAAATGCTGTATTCTGATGGGTCAGTCACATTACTAATGTTATTTCTGTAAAACAGCCTGTTGCTCTGATCGGCCCTGAAGAGCCCAGACATTATTTACACATCACAACAACAGAGAAGACCCCCTCTCTCTGTCTTATTTCACTATCAGTAGCAAAGGTGCGCTCAGTGTTACTTAGAAGTGAAAGTTGATTCAGTCTAAGTTTTGGTAAGCACTGCATAACATATGAAGATCACGCCCACAAAATCAGACCTTTCTGAACGGAGGGGCTGTGAGAGCCTGGAAACAAAGCTGCTGTGCTTGTTTTATTGGGTTTTTAGACCAAAGCATGCTACTAACATCTCATGAAGACATCAAGGATCCATATTACACTGCAGAAAAGGAGCATAATATGGGATCACAAAACACACATTAAAAAAAGCCTAATTTTACACATGATCCATTATTATGACAATACAACAAGCTAAACAAAAAGGAAATGCATGAGGAAAAATATTTGCCAATATTTTAAGAACCCCCCCATATTGTACAAATCATGTTTTTAGGGGGGCTGAAACCGCCCGGCCCCCCTGAAGCTCGCACTACAGCAATAACAATACTAGCAAAGGTAACCGACAAAGGCCATATCATGAGGGACAAAAGGCTTCACAAAGCTCCGGTGAAGTCTTCCAGAGTAAAAGAGGCATTAACTGGACACTTTTGCTGTTGTATTTGCTGCCTGGTCACATTTATGAGCATCCTGTAGAACAGTTAATCTATTCGATCACCACACGTGGCGGTGAAACGTTCTTGTAAAAAGATTTGAAGGTTTAATGTGGTAGTTAAACAAGCAAAGGCATAAAACTGGGAGCAGCAGTGGGATAAACATGTCACACCCTAAATAACTGAACTAAAACACACAGTGGACATTTTTTTATCAAAGACATTTTTTAAACATTCAACCTTCAGAAAACTTCATTGGTCAAACACCCACACCTCCTCTTATTCTTTACTGTGTGACCTCAGCATGAGTTTTATTAATGACTAAAGGAAAAGTTTGGAATTTACTCTGATTTGTAACCTGACAAAAGGATCAGATCTGTGGAATATATCACAGAAACTCAATAAACGCATTAAAACAATGACTTCAGTAAAAAAAGACTGTCCATTGTCCAGTGAGAGGGGGTGAATATCAGGCCCTGCTCATGAGGAATCTCATTCTGGACACAGATGAAGCATCAGAAAAACTTTCTTCCCTTTGAAGTTTGATTTATCAGGAATCGTTTGTGATCACGAAATCTCAAAACTGTACATAAAAATTAATTAATTAATTTAGAAAACAGTCAGAATTTGAAGGTGAAGAGTCCATATTTTGGGATCAAATTCAGTATTTCAGTGGAAAAACTTTAACCTCTACAGCCCCTTTTTTAACCTTCTACTCTAAAATTTTAGAAGAGATATGCAAGAACTATAAGAATAAAGACATACTTTATTTGGGCTGCCAGTTGCTGATCATGGCTTTATGGTGAGTAATTTAACTTGTGTAAATATTAATCAAAGTATTTAACTTTATCCTTTTTTATCCCCTGCGTGTCTCTTTTCCCTGAAACTCTAATTGCTCTCTAAATCCATAAAGTTTTATCTTATCTTATTCTATTTGTACACAAGTCAGTGGTGGACAAACAATCAGGGTCAGAGTCTAAAGACAAAATGATTTTGGCCCACAGCAGGGTGTAAAGGCGAGGCCTGATGAGTGAAGACGGGTCGGGGCTGCAGCCAATCAAGCTGCACCCACAGGCTTCTCCAGGTCTGACAGGGCACAGCGTCACGTGGTGCAGCAGGTAGTGCACGTGGACAGTGATGCACCAACACTGCTGAAGTCTGACTCTGCAGAGGAGGGAGCGTCCTCTCTCTGAGTTATCATCCTGACAGGGCTGACGTACCCGGGGTAAAGCACCAGGCCGTCCCATCAGCCAGGGGCCACACCAGGCCGTCCCATCAGCCAGGGGCCATCCCATCAGCCAGGGGCCACACCAGGCCCCTCAAAGGTCATTATACAGAGGAGGATCAGGGCCAAACTTTTTCCATGGCCCCTGACTATAATACATTATGGCTGAACGATTTGAGAAAATAATCTAATTGCGATTTTTTTTAACCAATATTGTGATTTACTCTGCAACTGTCTTAGTGTTCCTCATCTTCTGTATTCTTAAACAAACATAAGCAGTACATCTTTTTATAGTCAAACCATTATGACATTAAATTAATCTAAGGATAAAAGATTTGAGAAAAAGTGGAGAAGTGAAGAACAGAAGCAAAATAGGGATGAAATTGAAAAAACTGGGTAAAAATGGCATGAAAACAGAAAAAGGTAGTGCAAAATAGGTATGAAATTGCAAAAAAAAAGGGGGGGGGGGGGGGGGGAATTGACAAAAAAAATCCAAAAGTGACTTAGGAAAATTGATTATGGCAGCAAAATTGGGAATTAAATTTGAAAGTTAAATTTCAAAAACCATGTAAAAATTCCAAAAATGGTTTGACAGTGGCAAAAAAAGATGAATGGGGGCAAAATAGGCACAAAGTTGTAAAAAACAGGGTTAAAAAAGGTAAAAATGGTTCAAACGTGGGAAAAAAGTTCATAAACAGAGGTAAAAAATAGGCATGAAATTGCAAAAAAATACATCACAATGCCAAAATGTTCAACACATTTTGGGCTAAAAATACTGAACCTTCTGCAACAAGCCATATTGCAGTTTACACTAATTTGCAATTAATTGTTCAGCCGTATAAGACATAAGTCAGAATTTTTGAATGGTAGTCAGAAATCTAAAATTAAAGTAAGAATTCTCAAAGTATGACTTCATTAGAATAATTCTCACGTATCTCGTATCACGTATCATATTCACATATTCATTCACAGAGTTCATTTATTGGACAAAGAAAATAACAGTCCACAGTAACAAAGTAAAGTCACATAGCAAACTTAATAGCTGTCCACAGTACCCATGCAAAAGATGGTAAATAAAAAAATGTCTTAATTAAATAAATAAAACAAAAAGAAGGCATACATTGCATAGATTGGTGGTTAATCTATGCAATGTATGCTCAATAAATAAAAATACAAACAAAAAAGGCATACATTGTACATACAAAATGTGCACGTAGCATATCCCGTCCCCTTCGCGCTGTCCCGGATAAACGGGAATTCTCTTTTCCACTCATTCTGGAATTTACACGAGTACTTTCTCTTCTCACTCATTTCTTCTTCTGCTTCTTCTTCTTCTTCTTCTGTTCTGTTTGCCACGCTTAACTTCGAGCCGAGGTGTAACCGTTATTAATATCCGGCCGGAAACGGCGCCCAGTCAGGTGTAGCAATATTGTTGTCCGGGTGGAAAATCGGGAGAAATTTGTGAGAATTGTGGGCCGGGAGATTTTCAGGAGGGGAACTGAAATTCGGGACTCTCCCGGAAAAACCTTTAGGACACATCTGGCTATCAGTCTCATGATTTTATTCTCTTGTTTTTCACAGGTGTGACATTTTGGAGGCACCACTGGGACTGCTGCTTAGATGTCCAGTGGACACAGCCTGTTCACCGAATTCTGAGCAAGCTAAATCCCCCCCACACACAACTATAATCCAGGCAAGTTGCAGTGCAAGAGCTGTCGCTGTAGGAGGACACCAGGAAGCTGTGGGTGAAGCACGTGGTACCTGAGGCTAGTCAGAGACTGTCAGGGACAAGGGAAACCCCCTCTTCTGAGGAAACTTCATTACAGCATCTGCAGTTTTTTACCTTTCACTATGCCTTCAACGCTGGAAGAGCTTCAGGAAGAGATGGTAGGAGAATTGTACACCCTAAAGACAATTTACAAGACCTTTGTGATTTCCTCAAAATATCAGGCAATATACAAGGAAAAGTCACTTATCACTAGTGACACATATCCTGAATCACATGGAAAGTGACGAGATAACAGAGCTAGAAGACGATGGCATGTCTGAGTCCATTATCGAGTAACAGTCCTCCGCTTCGCCGATCGGTTGCTTCCGCGAAGTCCATTAATTTCTGATAATGGACACCTCGGAGGGCATTATCCCGCTTATACCATGGTCACTTATAAAAAAAATACATATTTAATGAATTATTAACACGTCAATGTTGTTTTTATACCGTTAAAATCATTTGTTTTAAACAAGAAGCGACTGAGCGGACTATTTAATATCGCTCGTTGTGACGCGTTGCTAAGGTAACCTCCTCTGGCCACAGAACCTGCAGCTCGGTCTGCCAGTGGAGGGAAGTGAGGTGATTGCTTAACGTGATGTTACGTGAAAAAAAGTGTGATTTCAGAGGGCAAGTGCACCTCTTATCGTTTGTGTATCTAGAGGATGATGTGATTTTTTTTCAAAGAATCAAAGTCAACAGATAGTTTACTAAATCGTTTTTATTGCAAGAAATATTGTCCACCACTCACTCTGATCATTAAATGTGCTGTCAAGAAAGTAAGTTTATCCTACATCGTTTTTATAAATAGGATATTCACCTCGTCTTTGTCCTCTAAATTGTTCAGTTCCTCCGGTGTCACCTCCTTGTGTCGCATCTCCTTATTCTCATATTCTTTTCTCTTCTCTTCTTCTGCTGCATCCCAGTCTTCAAAATTATCGAATTCACCAAAAAGGTTGAAGGAAACTATGAAATCGTTCATTTTGTCTCCTGTCTATGAGCTAGGCGATGTTAAGAGTTTCCGTTGCCACGGTTACCAACAACTGTTTGATCCAGCGCAGTAATTTAGAAGAATCAGGCTATTTGACCGGAACTTCTGTTCTAGGTGTCCATTATCACCTTTTAATGGACACCCTGCAGCCAATCAGAATCGAGTATTCACCCAGACCATGGTATAATAAGATAAAGTGACTGATCTATTAAGTGGCAGTGATAATGACACAGAACAATGTGAACAGAACCCTAAAATGACAGAACCACATGCAGAAGCTCAAGCCCCAGGAGTGAGCCTGAACAAGCCATAGCAAATGTGAGGCAAACTACAATAATGACTCATAATGCTAATGATCCCATTGTCAGCATGCAGCCCATTGCCACCACACAGCAGCAGTCAAGCCCTTTCTGGCGTAAAGATTTAAAATATATGGACAGATCGGTGAACCAGGCCAGAGGGATAAGTTAACATTCTCAAGCTTTGCCCATCAGATTGAAAATGGACTAAACAGGGGTTATCCTGAGATAGAAATAGTCGATGCTGTAATCAGAGCTATCTCTCCCAGCTTACAATTACGCAGTTACTTGGAAGGGAAACCCCACTTAACTCTTCCCACACTAAGGTGCATTCTGCGCTCACACTTCCAGGAGAAGAATGCCACAGAGCTTTACAAGCAGCTTGTATCAGAAGTGCAGCATATCAAAGAGACTCTACAAAGTTTCTTGATGTGAGTCCTGGATCTGAAACAGAAAGTGTTATTTGCATCACAAGAATCAGAATCAGGTGTGAAGTATGACCCAGCCCTAGTTCAGCGAATGTTTCTGCACACAGTACTCACGGGTCTCCAGAATGACAGTATCAGAATAGACATGCAGCCACTCCTGTTGGATAGAGAGACCTCAGATGAGCTCTTGTTTTGAAAGACTGAATGTTGCCTGTGCTAATGAAACAGAGAGGTGAAACAAGAAAAAGTTTAGCACCCCACAACCATCTACCAGTGTGAATATAGTCCAGTCAGAACAGCAGTCCTGCCAAGTTTCCTGTAAAAGAAAACAAAGTAAAGGTACCCCCTGAGCAACTAACAGAACTCGCAGAGCTCAAAACAAGTGTTTCTTCTCTTAAAGGTCTCAGTGCAGAAATTGCCCAGATTAAGGAGACATTACAGCAGTCAGTGTCATTGCCTCAGCCACAGCCCTATGCCTCACCTGCATTCAGAAAACTCGGAAGAGACTTTCAGCCACCCACTCCACAAACCCAGTACTGCAGTGGCTATAACCAGCCCCAGGCCTGTACTCAAATTCAGCCTCAGTGTGCTTCTTATCAGCATACCAGCCGTCCTGCTTATGTCCAAAGACGATGTTTTGTTTGTCAGCAAGCTGGAATGAGTGAACGCTGCACACACTGCTACAGATGAGGGAGCTGGATGCAAAATCAGGGGAGTCAGACCATCCCGAGAGGCCCCTTTAAACGAAAGGAGGTTACCACTGAGGGACGAGTGTTAACCATAAATAGTGAAATGTCCCAAAAATGTGCAAATTGTGACTGTTTGACACCACCAAAAAAGCTGAAACAATGTTAATCCTGTAAAAAGACATTATATTGTTCCAGGGCATGTCAGAAACAGCATTGGACTGAACATAAGAAAAAATGCACTCAACTGAAAACTGAAAAATGCAATGTAAAGTCACATCACCGGGACAATAATGCCCCCTATGTCCCTGTTCAAGTTTCTGCTGACCCCACAAATAAAGTCACCTCCTTAGTTGGCAGACAGTGTCTCGTAGACTGTTATCTTGCAGGACATCAACTCCAAGCTTTATGGGACACAGGCTCTTAAGTGTCAATCATCGATGAAGCATGGAGAGGAGAATATTTCTCAAAAGCCAGGTTAAGAGATGTTGAAGAAATCTTGGACTCACCAGATGATCTTAAAGTGACAGCAGCAAATGGAACTGAGATGCCGTACTTGGGATGGATTGGAACAACCTTCCAGCTTGTGTCTGAGCCAGACCAAACAAAACAACTTACCATTCCACTGCTCATAATGAAAGGCCACCACCTGTCTCACCCCATCATAGGCTTCAATGTAATCAAACACATCCTGTCTAAGACTGAAAGAACAAGACAGTACAGCACAGTGAGAAAAGCCTTCCCAAGTCTCAAAAGAAGCAATATGAGAGCTTTTATACATGCTGTCAGTACTGAGCAGACAAACGAGTTTGCAGTAAAGACAAAAAAAGAAGTAGTGGCTGTACCGAAACACACAAACATTCAGATTGAGTGTCGTGTAGCTGCCCAGCCCTTTAAAAGTGACACCACCATGCTGTTTCAGCCAGACCTCAACCCCCAATGGCCTGATGGTCTTGAGTTTTAAGACACACTTGTAAAAGTTAAGAAAAATGTTTTGCCTGTTATTACAGTTGATGTCTCAAATCCAACGGACCATGACATTATCTTACCAGGGAGAACATTAATTGGCTCCATTCAGACCACAATGACTGTCTTACCTGTTCAGATTTTTAAAGATGCCATACCAGCTACAGTGAACCACACTAGTACCCAAAGTCCATGTGATGCTAGTAAAACAGTGGGATCCACCGGTCGATTTAAGTCACCTTCCAGAAGAGCAGAGACAGGTTGTTAAGCAGCTTCTCGGGGAAGAGTGACAGTCCTTCTCAAGGTCAGACAATGACATAGGCTGCATCGACAGGTTGCAAATGAGCATCTTTCTCAAAGACACTGAGCCACGGAGGGACTTAAATCAAAAGACGCATCCTGACCGTCAGCCCATCCCCCGGGTCCAAGCAGTGGTGTAAAAAGTCCTTGAAACCCATACTTGAGTAAAAGTAAAGATATCTTCTATAAAATATACTCAACTAAAAGTGAAAGTCACTCATTAAAAAATCACTTAAGTAAAAGTCTTAAAGTAGCTACTATTAAATGTACTTAAGTATTAAAAGTAAAAGTACAAACAAAGAGAACAGGTACAAATAGTTGTTGCTCTCCCAAGCTTTATTAAATTTAACTCTTCCTCCTTCAGCTCCCTTCACCTCTTACTCCCTCTCTCCATTCCTCCCTTACATAAAGTCCATAAACTTGTGGTTCATCTTGAGCAGAAGTTGATTTTCAAAATTGCATGGGTTCAGTCGTGCTCTTCGCGGGCTGAATACAAGTCCTGCAATGCTAAACAGTCGTTCACAGGCTGTAGAGGCAGACAGAGGTGTGTTCAGCTTGACAGACAACTTGCAGAAGCAGGGAACAATTTCAGTAGGTCCATACCATCTGCTGAACAGGACAGGTATCCACGGAAGTTCATCTGACTCTGAATCACGCTGAGCAGGTGGTGGTGTGGGGGTATCCCCCCAATTGCTAGTAGACGAGGCTGCTTCCATCACGCTGTCGGTTGTTGTCGACACTGACGATCATACGCAGGCTGCGTGCGTGGTCTCGCTGAGATGAGTCGAGAGAGTTGGATATTCGCGCAAGAGCACGAACAGTCCGTACGGTCCTCTTCAAAATAAAATGTAAAAATAAGTGTCATTTATATTCACATTTTATTATGTAGCGAGTAACTAAGTTGACAATTTAAATGTAACGGAGTAAAAGTATCATTTTTTGATTTTTAATGGAGTGAAGTAAAAGTAAAAGTTGCAAAAAACATATAAACTCAAGTAAAGTATAGATACTCCCAAAACATACTTAAGTACTGTAACTAAGTACTATTACTTCGTTCCTTTACACCACTGGGTCCAAGACATCATGGACAGTTTAGGTGGAAACTCCTAGTTCTCTCTCTTAGATCAGGGTGAGGCTTACCACCAGGGGTTCGTGTCAGAAGAAAGTCGACATCTGACAGCGTTTGTTACACCATGGGGACTTTTTGAGTAGATACGTATTCCATTCAGCTTGATGAACACTCCTGCTGCCTTTCAACTCTGCATGGAGGAGTGTTTGGAAGGCCTAATAGATAACATCTGCATCCCCTACCTCGACGACACACTGGTTTTTAGTAAAACCTTTGACAATCATGTTGCTGATGTGAGAAAAGTCCTGAGACGCCTCAGAGAGTATGGCATTAAACTCAAACCAAAAAGTGTGGCCTGTTCAAACTTGAGGTTCGTTATTTAGGCAGTACAGTGTCATCAGAATCAAACAATCAATTAATCAATCTTTATTTGTACAGCACCAATTCATAACAAGTGTTATCTCAAGACACTTTACAATAGAGCATAAAGCTCTTCATTTTATGGATACACATATATGCATAGATACATATATACATATAAAATACACATATACATATATATACAAATATATACATCCAACACCCAACATGAATCCATATAGCCAATCATGAATCCCTCCATCATGGCTCAAGAAAAAACCTTCTATTAAGCAGCAGGAAATCTTGAATGTGGATCCCAGTCTCATGATGAACAGCAAATCCACACCATGCTGTGATGGTGTGAGGGTGAAGGAAGGGAGGTAAGAGGAGACAAGTGGACTAAAGTAAGAACTAAAGTTAGGGACAGATCCATGAACCATAGACCTGTCGTCTGATTCATTAGAGGTTAGCCTCTTGAGATGCTACATCTGGTTTTCAAGAGGGTCCTCATGTCTGAATGGTTGTGGTGATCATTTTCTGGAAGTATAATCTTAGATATTCTTACTGAAAATAGGAATTTATGGTAGTGATGAACTCATGGGTGCCCAGACCACAAGGTCATCCCTACCATATTTGTCTCCATTAAATATAAATGTGTTAAAGGCCTCCCCGCTGAGAGGGACCTCATGACTATGTGGTAATTAAAAATAGATGCTGTAGATGTATTGATCATGGATATGGAGATCATGCTAATAACTACATGAACAGCTATAATGATAAAGGGAATGGAGTGTTCCTAATAAAATGGCCAACTATGTGTCATGTTTATAATGGTAGTTTTGAGGCTTCGTGACTCCACAGCAGCAGGCAGTCTACACCAAGGATCCCAGACCACCTACAAGACAAGAGCCAATGATCAGAAGGCAGCAGATTTGACCCATTGGATTTTGAAGCTGTCAGAGCTCTAAAAGACATCAAGCCACAGAATGTAGGCCAGCTCAGAAAAATGCTCGGGCTGCTCTCCTACTACAGACAGTACATCAAAGACTTTTCTAAAAAGGCCAACTGTCTGTATGAACTCTTAAAAACAGACCAAGAAGAAACACCTGATAACACAAAAATGTTGAAAACCAGAAAAGTAAGCCATGTTGTACCCTCAAGCAAACAAATTGCATGGACTGATCAACACCAACATGCACTTGAACACTTAATTGACTGCTTGCTCCACCCTCCAGTGTTAGGTTTTCCAGATTTTAATCAAGCATTCATTGTACACACTGATACTTCACATCAAGGGTTAGGAGCAGTACTTTATCAAAACCAAGATGGAAGACTCAGGGTCATAGCCTATGGCTCCCGCTCGCTAGCAGCAGCTGAGAAAAACTATCACTTTCATGCAGGGAAGTTAGAGTTTCTAGCTTTAAAGTGGGCTATCACAGACAAGTTTAGGGACTACTTGTACTATGCTCCAACTTTTACTGTGTACAGTGACAACAACCCACTCACGTATATACTGTCTACTGCCAAGTTAAATGCCACCACCTCCCGTTGGGTTGCTGAGTTGGCCGATTTCCACTTTAACATAAAGTACAGACCAGGAAGACAAAACAATGATGCAGATGCATTGTCAAGAATGCCCCTTGATGTTGAGACATTGATGAAAGAGTGCTCAGAAGAGCTACCACCTGATGCTATCACTACAGCCATTCAAGCCGTCGAGGTGCAGGATGAGCCTGCTATAACTCTGTCACTCTCAGCTGTTTCGGTCTTAGTGGCAGATGATGCAGCTGTCACGTCAGTCAGCCCCATACCGAGAGACCAGCTCTGAAAGGCGCAATAGTCAGACATGTCAATAAGTCCTGTACTGAACTCTAAATTGTCAGGCGCTAAACCCCCAGCCAAGGAGCTTAAAGCACTCAGCCCCAAGATAAAATGCTTGTACAGAGAATGGGAAAAACTGACAATAGACAGTGATGGAATACTGTACAGGAAAACAGCAGCCCGCAATCAACTGGTCCTGCCAGAGCAGTACAAAGTTCAAGTTTTGATGGAGCTACATGACAATATGGGACACCAAGGTGTTGACCGCACACTGTCTTTGATACGTGACCGTTTCTTCTGGCCATATATGCAGTCAGACATTGAACATTATGTAACAACAGCTTGCACCTGTGTCAGACAGAAGAAACCACACCATGAAGCAAAAGCTCCCTTGACAAACATTGTGACAGCTCAACCCTTTGAATTAGTTTGTATTGATTTCCTTCATCTTGAAAAATGTAAGGGGGGATATGAGTATATCCTTGTCGTTGTGGACCATTTCACACGTTATGCTCATGCATATGCCACCACCTCAAAGTCAGGCAAAACTGCTGCAAATCTCATCTTCAATGACTTTCTTTAAAGTTTGGATTTCCCTCTCGCATTCACCATGACCAAGGAGGGGAGTTTGAAAATCAGTTGTTTACCCAGTTAAAGAAACTCAGCAGCATGGCAGGCTCCAGAACCACTCCCTATCACCCGATGGGGAATGGCAAAGCAGAACACATGAATCACACACTGTTGCAGATGCTTAAAACACTGACAGAGGCACAGAAATCCAACTGGAAGGAATCCCTGAACAAACTGATATATGCTTATAACTGCACCCACTGTGAAGTAACTGGTTACTCCCCGTTTTATCTTCTGTTTGGAAGATCACCCAGACTGCCAGTTGATATGCTGTTTGGACTTGACACGGCTTCAGGTTCATCTGACTAGCGAGAATATGTGCAAGAATGGAAACAAGGAACGGAGAGAGCATATGCCATTGCAAAAGAGAATGCACAAAAAGCTGCAGATAGGAGCAAAAGACATTATGATTCAAAAGTCTGGGGCTCAGTCCTACAACCTGGAGAGCGCGTCCTGGTCAAGAACCTGACTCCATGAGGAGGACCAGTAAACTCTGAGACTACTGGGAAGAAACAGTATATACAGTTGTGAGACAAATAAAACCTGACTTGCCAATCTACGAAGTGAAACCTGAAAAGAATAAGGGGCGCTCAAGGGGCGCTCAGAAATCTGCTCATGTCCTGTGACTACTTACCTTTTGACGCACCTGTAAGACATAAAAGTGACACCAGTAATCAAAGAGAGAAACATCAACCTGCACTTCACACCCCAGAGTCCGGGGAGGACAGCGAGGATGAGTATGACCTCCACTATGAACCTTGTCAGATCTCCACACCATCTGCAGCACCTGAGGAAAGAGTGAGAACTGAGGCAGGGCCAGATAAAGGGCCACATCCCTTGACAGCCCTGGTTTCCACGCTGACGGTGCCACGAGGAGAAGATCAGCATCAGGAGTTTGCCACACCTGTTGAAAGTCAACCCAATGTGGATGCTAACCCACCTGCTGGTCCCCACCTGGCTCCTCTCTCTCACCTGCCGCTGCTGAATCTGAGGAGCAACACGACCAACGCCCACAAAAAGAGAGACGCCCACCAAAGCAGTTTACCTATGATCAACTCGGGACCCCTTCTTGCTACAGTATCCATCCACCCCAGTTGTTTCCTGTTTATCCAGCACCAGGGCTGGTACCATGACTGCCTCCTTTGCAGTCATACTTCTTCCAGTCACCTTTTATGAATGGACTACAGCAAGCATGAGGCAACAGATGTAACTGGTATAAGAGGAATACAGACCACATGTTAAAGGTAAACTGTTCCATTGGGACATTTATAGACTGTTTCCACAGTTTATGGTTTTAAAATTGCCTTACTGACCCTTTAATTAGTAAACTAATCATTATTGATGGACTATTGCAAATAGAGATTTAAGCTGTTATGAACTGTCATGAACTGTTTAAACAATAGTCAGCCTACAGAAATTTATTAATTCTTTTTGAGAAAAATAAAGCAGGGAAAGACATTTGCAAAGAAAAAATTAAAGAAAGGTTTGCACTATCAACACTGATGTAGACTAGAAAAGAATGCTATTTGTTGTTTATATTTGTTAATGTCGGGACGACATTTGTTTTGTTGGAGAGAGTGTGACAAGTTAAAAAAATAATACACTTATAATTTAGTGGAAAAAAATGAGTTCATAGGGTACAAGAAGTATGAGTTCATGTTGTCAGTAATCTTTAAAACTTAATGGAGATAAAAGTGTTTTTCTTGCACTATTCAAGTTCATTTTGATATTTTTAAATCATAAATACATTTCAATAATTCTAAAAAACATTTCTTTGTTATAAAGTGATATTAAGATGTTAAGGGTGTTAAAAATACTAATTAATCCATGTCTTGTAAAGAGGGAAAGTCCTGATTTAGCTGTGTTTCTCTGTGTTCTGTTAAGCAGGCAAATCTAGATCATCAGAGATTGATTGTTTTTGTCTAGCCCCCTCTGCTGGAGAGTTTGCGGTGTTTTTGTGGATTATCCATTAAACGCTCTTGATGAGGACACATCTCGCTATCAGTCTCATGATTTTATTCTCTTGCTTTTCACGGGTGTGACATCTTCAGGTTACTGCAGAGACATCATCAGATCCAGCAGGATAGCGCCCTCTAGAGGACACAGAGACACAACAACAACAGATCACTGTAGAGGAGGGAGAGGCTTTTAGGAGGAGCGGGAAAAGTACAGAGGCGAGGATCATCAGGAACATCACTTTCACCCAGCTCCTCTGTTTTGTCCTGAGTTTGTAAAACAGAATCTGCTGGATTATAAATGTGACTAAACCGACGAGGCTGCATGATGAGAGCTGCTCACTGCAGACCAGCTGATAGTCTCCTCTGATCCTCAAACCCTGAGCTGCTTCTTCTTACCCACTCTCTTATTTTCACCACATAAAAACAAGACATCCCTACATATACACTGCCAGGCCAAGAAAAAGTGGCCACCAAATAAAAAAGGTCCCACACTCTTATAATTGGCTGGACCTTTAGCTTTGATTACAGTCTCATTCTCTGTGTCATTGTTTCTTTAAGCTTCTCCAATGTCACAGATTTGTCCCAGATCACAGCACTGCCCCCACAGGCTTGGACAGTAGGCACTAGGCATGATGGATGCATCACTTCACCTGCCTCTCTTCTTCCCCTGATGCTCCCATCACTCTGGGGGGGGGGATACTGTTAGTCTGACATTCATAATGACGGAGAGACTGAACATGAGGGCACAGTGAGCACACTGCTCCATCACTCAGCAGGACTCAGTAGCTCTGCTCCTGACGTTATTGTTCTTCTATATTATATAACAATAACTAACTTAGAGCTAAAACCATAACAGTGCTGTGTAATTTTATTTATCAGGCTTGTCAACAAAAACTACAGTCAGTTAAATGAGCCTGTGTCATCACTGTTGGTACGCTTTTGTTACTCAGTTTTTCCCACAGGATCAGGTTTTTTATTTATCTGACATCATCAGGGGGGATGGAGTCACAGGGTCTTCCTCTGACTTTTTAAACTTAAAATCATTTCCTTTCTGCACTCACACACAGCAGACATGGTGATAAAAACATCCTGATATATGAAAGTAAAAAACCCTTATTTAACATTATTTATCATCTCCTCCGTTTCCCTCGTCTTTTCTGAAGCTTCATTGCCGACATGCCTCTGTTTAAAAGTCTGAATCCTATCACAGCAGTCGAAGGTTAAAAGGTAACAGAGTTCATCTGCATTAATACTTAAAAACAACGTTACAGGTGAGCTCACAGCTAAAGGTGCAGCAGCGTCCTGCTGTCACTCTGCTGCAGGTCACAGAGGTCACACAGAGGTCACACAGAGGTCATGGGAGGTGCACACATGACACAAAGTTGACTTTGTAAAAAATGAAGAGTCATCTAATAGAAACATAATGTTTGCAGATGGTGCTAACTGATGCAGAAATAAATGAATTCAAGTTTAATGAAAGATTAAAAACCAGTTTGGTTCTTTTCCGTCCTCAAAAGAGCCTCACGTGGCTCTGGAGTTGTGGGCTGCAGACCTCTGTGCTAAACCCTGCAGTGTCCTCTAGAGGACACCCTGCAGCTCTTACCTCATGAGGCTCAGATCCTTCTGGTCGTTCCAAAGTCGAGGTTCAAACCAAAGGTGACAGAGTTTTCTCCATCAGAGCTCCTGGACTCTGGAACGACCTGCCAGAGGAGGTAAGGCTGCAGAGTCTGACGCTTCTTTACTTTGAAATACTCACTTTTACAGACTTGCTTCTAATGGCTCTTTTCCACTAGCTCGCCTTGGCCCTACTCTACTCGGCTCTACTCGATTAGCAGCGTGTTTCCACTAGCCTGGTACCTCCTAAAACAAGCTAGTTTTAGTACCTACTCCGCTCTGGTTCCAAGCGAGCTGAGTCCATACTAAAAGATGACGTCACCGACTGCCGGCTACTGATTGGTCGGACAACGTCGTCATTGATGAGTCATGAGCGCAACGACCTAGCATGCTAGGTAGCTACCATTAGCTTACCCTCATACGTCTTTTCTTTGCAGCTGGATTGCTCTCGTCCTCGGCTTCATTCTGTTGTATAGCTTCCAAAACTCTCCTGTGCTTCTAAAGGGGTATTTCTTCTTACCACCTGCAGCCTTCTTCTGCTTTCCTTTTTACTGTTTGTGACAAAAAGCCACAGATTGTTGTGTGGCACTCAAAATGACGTCACCGCAGAGCCGCTCAGCTGTTTACAGCGACACTGCACCCTATTGGGAAGGCGACTGGGGCTAATGGAAAAGCAGCACAAGGCAAGTAGAGTAGAGCCGGGTAAAGTCATGTGGAGTAGAGTAGGGCTAATGGAAAAGGGCCATAAGTGGGAGTGTGCGGGCGCACTTCTCTTCCTCCCAAAGACGCCTCAGAACACATGCTGAGCTAAAGTTTGAGGACTTATATAGATAAACATTAGACCGGGTCACATAAAACAGTCCAAACTGTGAATTTCATTCAAAAAATCATTTTGAATTTTCATTCATTATTTGATTTCCTAATTATTTTATTTAAATCAGATGAATCAATTAAGTCAAACTTCAGTTGTTTAATCAATCTCAAATCTAAAGACAGAACTCTCATGCAGTGATGTCAATCTTCCAAACAGAATACCAACAGACAGAACTTTAAATATATAAGGGTGATTTATTAAGATGAATACATAAGACAAAATAAAATAAAATAAACACTTAAGAAGGAATAAATGTCAGAGTTATTCTGATCAATGATGCTGTCAATCGGGAATGAAGATATAAACCATCAAGGAACATTTAAGTATATGGAGTAGTTATAGAGGATTAATTTAATTAATTAACCTGCTTGATAAAGGTCAAATCAAGGGGGAATTATTGGAGGATTAAACCAAGACGCACTCGAGCCCATCTGAAAGAATTCAGAGCTGCGCCTTACTTTATGCTGCTTTAAGATCGGATTTCAAACTGGTCTAGAGCTACTGAAGAGCCTGAAGGACTGTTCTGGTTTGGGGTCATCCCAAAGGGAGGATCCATCCAGCGCAATGGATCCAGGGAAGTCCCGATGTGAGCTGGTCCCAGGATTCACGGGAGCGAAGTATCATCTTAGATTGGACTGGCAGGTTCTGTTCAAGGTGAAGCTGGAGCGTTGATTCTCGATTGTATAAAAAAATTGATTTGTAACTAATTCCAAAAATTAAGAATTCATTGGCCAGACGAAAACTATTCTGAAATTAATAAGATAAGTCCATTTACTATGAAGCAAATCTTTGAAGTCATTTAGCTTACTGGCTTATAAAGAAAATCAGCGGGCGTGTCACGAAACATAGACAGAAAGATAAATTGATGAGCCGAATAGATGTGAAAGTCAAAGGGGAAGTGACGAACAAGAGTCAACGAAGAAGAGAGAGAACGGGCCATGTCTCTCTGGTTTTAAGCTACTCGCAGGGGGAGGGCCTTTAGATGAGTAACATAAGCTTTATTAACTTAGTTTTGGCCAAAATTAAGTTGTATTTTGATTAAACATTCAATAAAAGCACTCCAACTGGATATGCTGCCCTCCTAACTTCAGTTAGTGGGCAAGTGGTGTTTGGTCTCTCAACATGTGATGATTTGCTGTGACAAAGAAGAAAAGAGGCACACACGTTGAGCTGATGTTATCTTCACCGCAGGAAGGTTTATTCTTCCTCAGTGTGCGCACACTTCTCTCCATCACCAGCGCAATGCGCCATCTACCATCTGGATGTGGAGTAGCACTATAGAACTGAAACTGCACTAAGGAAAACATAATCAAAAATGAATAAGATACAAAAAAATGTATGGGGGCTGATTTATCTGTATCTTTAACCTTCATTTTACTTATGTCCTACTTTATTTCTTAACAATTATTTTCACCTCTCTACAGATTGGAAATCTTGTGGTGATCAACCAAAAACTATATATCTAAACAATAAGAAAGAATAAAAGAAATTCAATCTTATTAAAGAGTCAAACAAACAAAATATATATGGTTAAAACTAGGGATGTTCGATACCACTTTTTTTCCGACGGATACCGAGTACGAGTACTCCATCTTTGGTACTCACCGATACCGAGTACTCATACTTTTGATACATAATATTTCAAATAATGCAATGACAGATCACTTTTGAAAAGTGACCTTTATTTCTAAAAAAAAAAAAGACAGCACAGTAACTATGCTTATGTCCAAAATAATAGCAGTCTGAGTTTAAGATATTTAACAAAAGTGAAAAATAACACAAATCTTTGAGTTTCACTCTTTTTAAATGAAATTAAGTTCAAGATAAAACAATTTCTCTGAGTTTTAAGGTTTTTTATTTAAATGAACTAAAGTCCAAGATGTAAACAAACAACTCTGAGTTATACACTATACACATGAACTAAAGTTTTTAAATGTACTCATTTTAATGCATTTTTATGAACTAAAGTCAAAGATAGAACAACCCCTGAGTTTAAAGAGTTATAAAATGAACTAAAACGACAGAATTTTCTCTTCCTGGGTGTTATTTTAAGGTGCAACATTTAAGCACAAAACTAGAACAAAGCTTTAACCTTTAAGCTGCCTAATTGTCTAATTGTTATCTAAAGGTGAAAAGGTAAGTGGCAGTTTCTTATCAAGGAACAGAAGCATCTCTGTATTTTCAGCAGAGAGCCTATTTCTTGTGTCATCAAGAATGTGAGCAACTGAACTAAAGAGCCGTTCACTCTCTACGCTGCTGCATGGTGCCAAGAGGTATTTTCTTGCTAACTTGGCCAGACAGGAAAACTTTTCTCTCTCCTCTGCCCAGTACTTTAGTGGATTGGCATCCCGTTCACGTAAGTTTTCTGCAAGGTATGTCTCCAGCTGCATTGCAGCAGCGATCATTGGAGCACTTCTCCTGGTACAATGTGAGGATGATGCACGGCCCTCTGCTATTTCAGCAAACATTCTGTTGACACGGCTGCTGCTGCTGGGCTGCTCTCTACGTGGCTTTTGGGCAGGTGGTTCCTCCGCATCTGCCTGTTAAGGATGCAAATAAATGAAGAGGGGGAAAAAGAGATTACTTTCCCGAAGCAACTTCCAACTAGACATAAAAAACTAGAGTGAAACTAACAAAAATGTAGCATCTCGTACCTGTGGTTCTGTATCAAATGTTTGCTGCAGCTCCTGTACAAGCATCGTTTTGGCCTCCCTTGCTGCGATATCATCTGAGAAATAACAATCCTTGTACCTACAAAAGAGAGAAGAAAAGAGAACTAGACAATTCCCGCGGGAATCGTGAGTGGGGCTCGGGCCGCTGCCGGGATTTATCAATTACAGGCCAACCTCAAGCAACATTTCAGCTGGATGACATGCTAAAATAGTTCTGGATGGCACGAGACTTTATTCATGTGTTTAAGTCATGTATGGCCTGATTAGCTGATGATCATCATCTGGCACCTGACCTTGAGCTTTGTTCAAGATCTTCCTGTAGGTGTTTGCCCTCCCTAACAGACTGATGTCACCAAGCAGTGTATGAGTGGGGGTCTTGTTAAATCTGAGCTCCAATGGTCTTTATAAACATACAAACACACAAAGACATGCACGCTTCGCGTGCAGTTGAATACATGAACACACACTATGTGTTTATTTGTGGAGATTCTGTGTGAAGATTATTCCCTTTTAACCCAAAATACACACATGCACATATTTGTGCTTCATGCGCCTAACCTCATTCTGGTCTAACTGAAGTCAAATTCTGGCTACACTATGCAGCTGGGACAGTGACACTGTGAAATAGTTAGCTAACACTGTAAAGATGGCAATTGACTATGGGCTTACAGTTTAAAAAAGATGAATTCAGTTTTTACTGATCCTTTACTAATACGCTTTTTAATGATGAGTAAAACATTTAGTAATCCTTTACTAATATGCTTATTTATGATGAGTAAAACATTTACTTATCCTTTACTCATAAGCTGATTAATGATGAGTAACACTTTTATAAGTGTGTCTATAAATGAGTTATTACTGATTATTCATGTCAGAAAAATGTTTTATTAATGATGAATTCATTATTTACTATTTCTTTACTAATATGCTTATTTATGAGTAAAACATTAACTAATCCTTTTCTAATATGCTTATTAATGATGAGTAACACTTTTAATAATTTTTAACTACCGGTAATATGATTATTAATGGTAAGTGTTATATTTACGAATCCTTCACTAATATGCTTATAAATAATGAGTAAAACATTTACTAATCCTTTTCTTATATGATTATCAATGATGAGTAACACATTTCTTGGTGTGTCCTTAAATGTGTTATTACTGATTATTCATGTCAGAAAAAAGGTTTATAAATGATGAATTCAGTATTTACTAATCCTTGACTAATATGCATAGTCTTTGGAGGCTTACTTGCCCTGTAAAATATAAGCCCTGCGGGCTTACATTTTACAGGGCAAGTCACATACAGTTCTGTATATATGGCTTGGTCCTGTGTGGCTTGATTAGCTGAGCTCCTGGAAGCACCTGGCAGCAGGCCAAGTGATCATTAAGGCTCCGTTGTCATGGTAACAGGGACAGCTGCGAGGAGATGCAACACTTTGCCAGTCTAAAATGACTGAAATTTGATGACTTCTGACAGTGTCAAACAGCGGCCTGTATCTTTGTCACCATTGGACCTATTTTTAAGTTCAGGACATCGTAAGCGTCGGGAGAGTCTTGGGATAGTGAATATGTAGTTTTTATGAAGATAGTCTGAGAAATGACAGAGTTATCGCGATTTACAAACTACTTGTCCCTCATGAGGACTACATGTCAATTTATAATGGAAGTAGATTAGAGCGAGTAATGGACTTTCGACCGAACGGATGTCTCTCATTTAATTTAAGAATGAGTTAGGGCTTCACTTTTTCTTTTATATGTGGCACAAGAGTCTCGGGTCCGTTTTTGTTGAAAAATTATTCAGGTTCGATGGACCGCTTTTGCCGTTATCGCAAGTTGTTCGGGGATTTTTTCGAGTGGTGACTGCCTGCTCTCACCCTCTGCTTTTTCAAATCTCGTTTGAAACTTCACTCTATTAAGTCATTTTGGGCTAGCGCAAGGGAGATTTGAGGGCTCGCTGACTGAAAACGGTACGCCCTACGGGCGTACCGTTTTCAGTCCTGAACAGAGGAGACATAGAGCTTCCTTTTGATGTTTGAATGAGCTCTCTAAGTGACACGACGGCTTCGCCGTCGTGCTTAGAAAAACAGTGTTTTTTTGGTGTGTTCGAGGAGTAATCCTATTCATTTTCAATGGGACTTTTTTCGCAGTTTTTCGCGAATAACTCGGCCATTTTTTCGCGAAATTCTTATAAAAGTCATAGCACACCGATTGGGACCGAGCCGCACGTTTTGATATATGATTTGTTGGGGTTTTCAAAGTTCTAAGACTAGATGGTTCCAAAATCGAAGATGAAAAAAAAAGTGATGAAAAAATAATAACTAGGACAACTCATGTGCTGAATCGTGAGGGGCTCGGCCGCTGCCGGATTTATCAATTTAATACATGGTTGCCTCAAGCAGCATTTCAGCTGGATGACATGCTAAAATAGTTCTGGATGGCACAAGACTTTATTCATGTGTTTAAGTCATGTGTGGCCTGATAAACTGATCATCATCACCTGGCACCTGACCTTGAGTTGTGTTCTTGATATATATGTATACAAGGCTCCCATGTCATTAATTCACGGGCACACACACTCAGGATTATGTGTGCTTCGTGCACAGTTTCATTTAGTAACACATACTATAAATTTAAATTAAATGTCCCCATTAATATTGTTTTTCCCCCAATTTCAGTGCTGTTTAAAGTCTAGGTCCCTGTATTGTCATAAGTACAAACACACACACACATGCACACAAACCACAGAGGCTAATGTCCACAACCACTAAATAAGTAGGCCAGCTGTAAAGGCTTCAATGTCTTTCACACACACACATTCAAAAAAACATAGCCCGCTGCAGGATCGTTTAGGGGGGCATAATATACCTTTATAGTATGTATCCCCATTAATACTATGTGTCCCCAAATACTGGCGTTGTGTAAAGTCAAGTTCCTCTTAATGTGATAAGTACAAGCACACTCTCACACACACAGACCACAGAGTCTAATGTCCACAAACACTTTAAAAGTGGGCATGTTGTTAAAGCTTCAGTGTCAAATTCACACACAAACACTCACAAACATGTGTCCTTCGGACACAAGTTTGTATTTAGGGACACATACTATACATTTATAGTAAGTGTCCTCATTAATACAATGGGTCCCCCAATTTTGGTGCCATTTAAAGTCTAGGTCCCCTTAATGTCATAACAACAAACACACACACAGACACCACAGAGATCAAACAGCAGATTAATGTATGAACTTCAAAAGAAGAGATAGATTGTTCTCAGTTACACAGGGGTTTCAATTACAATGACTGTCTGTAATGCTTTTTCTTGGTTCGTCAATGGTGCCGAACTTCGGCTGATATTTCAAAAATTGTTGAAGATATGGGATTTATGAGCACATTGTGAGCGTCGGGCAAGTCTTGGGATCACGAATATGTAATTTTTATGAAGATAGTGTAAGAAATGACAGAGTTATCACGATTTACAAATAGACTGTCCAAAATATTCACGAGTTCACAGCTTTGAATGGACCTCCATGGTAGAAATTGATGTACTTTGGACCAAACAGCTGGCTCTCATTTATTTTAACAATAAGTAAGGGTTTCACATTTTGCTTTAAATGAGGCCCAAGACTCGCAGATCTGTTTTTCTGAAAAAATTATTCTGGTCTGATGTACCGTTTTCTCGTTATGGCAAGTTGTTCGGGGATTTTTTAAGTGGTGACTGCCTGCTCTCTCACTCAAGATCTGATGATCAGATAAGGATCTCACTGAAAATCTGTGGATTCTTGATCTACACAGCAGTTTTTGAGGGCTTGGTGACTGAAACGTAAGCCCCACGGGCTTACGTTTTCAGTGCTGAAGAGAGGAGACATACAGCTGCGCTTTTAAAACTTGAATGATTCCTCTAGGTGAATGTATGGCGAATCCATTTTGTTTTCTAGTTGGTCCTGTGTGGCTTGATAAGCTGAGCCCTGGAAGCACCTGGCAGCAGGCCAAGTGATGATTAAGGCTCCGTTGTCATGGTGACAGGGACAGCTGCGAGGAGATGCAACACTTTGGCTGTCTTAAATGATTGAAATTTGATGACTTCTGACAGTGTGAAACAGCGGCCTGTATCTTTGTCACCATTGGAGCTATTTTTATGTTGAGGACATCGTAAGCGTCGGGAGAGTCTTGGGATCGTGAATATGTAATTTTTATGAAGATAGTGTGAGAAATGACAGAGTTATCGCGATTTACAAACTACCTGTCACTCATGAGGACTACATGTCAAGTTATAATGGAAGTAGATGAGAGCGAGTAATGGACTTTCGACCGAACAGATGTCTCTCATTTAATTTATGGATGGGTTAGGGCTTCACTTTTACTTTTATATGAGGCCCAAGAGTCTCAGATCCATTTTTCTGAAAAAATTATTCAGGTCCGATGTACCGTTTTGCCGTTATCGCAAGTTGTTTGGGGATTTTTTCGAGTGGTGACTGGCTGCTCTCACACTCTGAGTTTTCAAATCTCGTTTGAAACTTCACTCTAACACATCATTTTTGGGCGACGCAAGGGAGATTTGAGGGCTCGGTGACTGAAAACGGTACGTCCTACGGGTGTACCGTTTTCAATCTTGCACAGAGGAGACATAGAGCTTCGTTTTGACGTTTGAATGAGCTCTGTAGCTGTCACGACGGCTTCGCCGTCGTGCTTAGAAAAACAGTGATTTTTTGGTGTGTTCGAGGAGTAATCCTATTCATTTTCAATGGGACGTTTTTCGCAGTTTTTCGCGAATAACTCGGCCATTTTTTCGCGAAATTCTTATAAAAGTCATTGCACACCGATCGGGACCGAGCCGCACGTTTTGATATATAATTTGTTGGGGTTTTCTCAAAGCCCTAGGACTAGATCTAATCGAAATTCTGTCCGGAAGATGAAAAATAAATAAATAAGCGGAAGAGCATATGTGGCTGGAGCCGCCACGAGCCACTCTCGATAGCTTTGCTATGGGGAGAGTGGCTCGTTGCAAAGCCCGAGCCCCAAAAAATAAACGCACGGAAGAACACATGTGGCTCGTGGCTTCGCCACGAGCCACTCTCTCCATAGCTTTGCTATGGGGAGAGTGGCTCGTTGCAAAGCCCGAGCCCCAAATAAATGAGAAAGTCTACACATCCACATAAGGATTCAGGTGTCACTCCACAATTCAGGTGGTTGTACTTTTAACTAAGAGTAGTTAATGCAAAATATTTTTTACTTTATTTGAGTAATATTAGGCTTAGGCACCTCTAATAGTTATTTAATTAAAACAATTTCTAACATTTGAATTACTAAGAAAAACAATTACCGTGGATCGAGGATTGACGCAAAGCTTTACAGTGGATTTCTCTCAATGTCAGCAAAGCACCTCCTAGCAACCTGTAGCAAGGTATGCTTCATCAATCCGACTCCACGGTCCTCACAATCCTCCTCTAAAACCCTCAGAAGTGTGGTGATGGCAGGGATCACATCTGCAGCTGATGAATCCGTGGAGCTCACCCGCCGGGTCAGCTCCTCAAAGGGTTCCAAAAGCTTGATTGGCTTTTTGAATAAACTCCACTGGTTCACACTAAGGCTCTCAGGGAGCTTGTTTTGTGTCCCGTAAACTCCTATGGCTTGCTTTTGTTCAATGAGAGAGCGCATCATATACAGCGTGCTATTCCAGCAGGTTGGTATGTTCTGTGCCAGTCTTTGTTCAGGCTTGTGCATGTCCGTTTGGATGTCTTGAAGCTTCGAGTAGGCCAATGGGGAATGTTGGAAATGACCGACTATTTTCCATCCTATGGCCATGGCATCTGAAACAGCCTTTTGAGCCAGCAGGCCTTCATTCACAGTCAGTTGGAGTGTGTGCACGACACACGGGATGCTAGGAAGCTCAGCTTCATCCATACCTTTAATCATGTTCTTTGCATTGTCTCTTAACACAACGTGAACGGCTTCTTTGGGAATATTCCATGTGTTGAGCATCTCTTCAAACTTTTCAGCGATCACCTGTCCTGTGTGTGAGCCACTGAACTCTTTAGCATGCAGCATGATGCTATGAAGTTGGAAATCAGCATCTATCCAACACGCTGTCTGGATGATGAGACACAGGACTCACGCTGCTGCTCCAAATATCAGTGGTGAAGCTAATGACCCGCGTGTTACACAACAAACTGCTAACATGTTTTTTAACAGTCATGCACCTCTGGAATCACAGTCCTTAATATTGTGGTTCGAGAGGGGACATCATATATCGGCTCCACAACCTCCATGAACCGTCGGAATCCCACGTTCTCCACAAACGAGAGGGGTAAGTTGGTGGGTGTAAGCATTTCTGCAAGTGTTCGTGTTAATTGTACTGCCATTGGATTGGTGCTCATAAGTTTCTCGGTCTTCTGTAGAGTTCGCCGTAGAGTTGGCTGCAGGAGTTTTCTTTTTTCCAGGATGTGATGCACATGGAGAAGTCCACCTGCTGCACTCCCGGCAAGGAGGGCTTACTATGTGTGGGATTTTCTTGCCCTGAGTATCGCTGGCTGGCATCGGCAGCCTTCAAAAGTACTGGATACTTTGAAATAAGGCCAGTATCGGCCCGATACCAATACCTGGTATCGGTACTCGCCCATCCCTAGTTAAAACTTAGACACATAAGTTAACATGCCTTTGGGATGGTGTGCTACCAAAACTTAAGGTGTAAAAATCCTATCATAAGCATTCTTCAATAAAATAGTGTGAAATAATGCAGAGTGCTGAGTACAGCTGCCCTGGAGGGGAAGATCTCTCCTCAGTTTCCACTGAGAGGCGCTGTTAGTTTGTCAGAAGCTTTCACAAACAATCCAACTTTTTCATAACTTTGGCATTTTTAGAGCTAAAAACATAAAAGTCACAGCATTAGAATGTATTTGTTATGACAGGATAAAATATCACATTGTTAGATGTGTCCATTGTTTCATTTAAAGAGTTTAAAAGGTTTGTGGTTTGTCTGTTGGCTGACAAACATCTGGACAGAGATAAGAAGAGCAGATGAGGGGTCCGAATGAACAGGGAGGTTTAGGAAGGAAGTCCAGAGTAGTAAACACTTCTCTAGCATCCAGGCAGATGTCTGCTCGTTGAAGTTGGCGGGAATTAAAGAGAGACTTGCTGGCGCGACATGTCTCTTCTTGAGTTACAACCATCGTCCATGAAGGCAGAGGGAGGAAAGAATGAAGTGTTTAAAGAGTTTTTTAGTTCATCTTGCTACAGCACAATATGTTTAGCATTTTTTGCAAGGTTTCTGTCACCTGATCCTGCAAGTTGGGTGTAGATCAGATGAGGCCTGTAGATCTTATCAGATGATAAGGATAATGACAATAAGACTAAATAATTCCTTATATTAAGCTCTATGTCCATACAATAGCTTAATCATGTATCAGGAAATGAGGCTCCTGGTGAGCTGAAATAGCAGGTTCATTCACACCTGCTATAAAAATGAGTCCAAATCAGGCTTTAAATGTGTGAAAATGTTCCAAATGATCATTTTTCTTCTTAGACTTGGGATAAGATTGGTGTCAGACACATGCACCTTAAAGGGAGCCCCAAAAGGCACACTTTACCCTTTGAGGCCTAACTGAGCCCTGAAGCCTGTCGGCCCTTTTGACCCTGTTGCTCTTTAGCTCTCATTTGGCCTCTACAGTAGATACAGACCTGAAACTAGAACTGTGGGGCCTCAGGAAATTGTGAAATCATAATCAGTTGGAAAAATTTTATAAGCCCCTCCCAAACAGGAAGTAGCATCAGGGAGGAGGTGGGGTTTTAAAATTTTTAATATTGGTTAATGGCAAGGTTGTGAATATGGCCCAGAAATCTCATTTTATTTGGAGCAAATTTGACCGAGTTATGGTGCTTCATTTACAGTCTTAATTGGACATTGCCATGCCCTGTATGGGCAGCAGAAAGGACTTAGGGAGATCAAACCACCACTGATGTGATCCTTAGGGAGAACAGAACAACATTCTAAAGTTTCAACTTCCTAGGTTGTCAGGGAAAAAAATACCCCTTTGTGAAACTGGGGAAAATCAGGGTCTGCGACTTTTGCACTCTTAGAGCCTTTTTGAGCAGCAATGAGGATCAATTCCAGGTTCTGATATTTCTACCAGGGCTACATACACACATAATTTAATACCCAGGAGTAGCATGTGCTGTGAATTTCAGCCTTCTAGGTGCTAAGGGGCCCAAGCACTGTTCTGGAGAAATTACTAACCCCAACCCTGAGCGTCTCCTCAAAGCCTGGCCTTGTATCCCTGGTTTTCATTTGAGCTAGAGCCACAAAAAGTTACACCAATGATCAGTGTCAGAAGGAGGACTGATGATGAACTGTTCAGCCATCTGGAAATTATGGAGCTGCAGCAGCCCAGAAGACTGCAGCAATTTTTTATGATTTAAGTGCATTGTCACTGCTGCCATGTCTCTGGAAAAAAGTATGGAAGGGAACTGAAGCTCGGTATAGGTGTAGCACAGTCTTGTCACCAATATCTGTTTCAAGCCTTTAAAACATAAAAGTAGTTGTCCTGGGCCCTCATTTGAGTTTATAGGCCCCGGGCTTTTTTGGAAAAATAACTGAAGCTAAACCTTCATGTTGCCCTGTGATCGACTGGCGACCAGTTCAGGGTGTACCCCGCCTCTCGCCCGATGATAGCTGGGATAGGCTCCATCAATCAATCAATCAATCAATCTTTATTTGTATAGCACCAATTCATAACAAGTGTTATCTCAAGACACTTTACAATAGAGCATAAAGCTCTTCATTTTATGGATACACATATATGCATAGATACATATACACATATAAAATACACATATACATATATATACAAATATATACATCCAACACCCAACATGAATCCATATAGCCAATCATGGATCCCTTCATCATGGCGGCAAGAAAAAACCTTCTGTTAAGGAACAGGGGTTACGGGGGGCTCCAGCGACCCGTAACCCCGAAAGGGACAGCCAGGTAAAGAAAATGAATGAATGAATGAATGAATGAAACTATGGGAGGCCCTTTGAGAAAATAAATCCTACTTCTTTGTACATTCACCATCAAACTCTCACACATACACTAGTACAGTCTCTTACATTTACTATAAAACACTCTTAAATATACTATCAAACCCTCTTACATTTACCATCAAACTCTCTTACACTCATTATCAAACTCTCTTACAATTACTGTCATACTCTCACACATACACTAGTATACTCTCTTACATTTACTCTCAAACCCTCTTACATTTACTATCAAACTCTCTCAAATACACTAGTATAATCTCTTATATTTACTATCAAACTATCTCACACACACTAGTATACTCTCTTACATTTACTATCAAACTATCTCACACACACTAGTATACTCTCTTACATTTACTGTCAAACTCTCTCACACACTGGTAAACTCTCTTACATTTACTATAAAACTCTCTCACACACACTAGTGTACTCTCTTACATTTACTATCAAACTCTCTCACAAACACTAGTATACTCTCTCACATTTACTATCAAACTCTCCCACACACACTGGTAAACTCTCTTACATTTACTATAAAACTCTCTCACACACACTAGTATACTCTCTTACATTTACTATCAAACTCTCTCACAAACACTAGTATACTCTCTCACATTTACTATCAAACTCTCCCACACACACTGGTAAACTCTCTTACATTTACTATAAAACTATCTCACACACACTAGTATACTCTCTTACATTTACTGTCAAACTCTCTCACACACTGGTAAACTCTCTTACATTTACTATAAAACTCTCTCACACACACTAGTGTACTCTCTTACATTTACTATCAAACTCTCTCACAAACACTAGTATACTCTCTCACATTTACTATCAAACTCTCCCACACACACTGGTAAACTCTCTTACATTTACTATAAAACTCTCTCACACACACTAGTATACTCTCTTACATTTACTATCAAACTCTCTCACAAACACTAGTATACTCTCTCACATTTACTATCAAACTCTCCCACACACACTGGTAAACTCTCTTACATTTACTATAAAACTCTCTCACACACACTAGTATACTCTCTTACATTTACTATCAAACTCTCTCACAAACACTAGTATACTCTCTTACATTTACTATCAAACTCTCTGACACACACTAGTATACTCTCTCACATTTACTATCAAACTCTCCCACACACACTGGTAAACTCTCTTACATTTACTATAAAACTCTCTCACACACACTAGTATACTCTCTTACATTTACTATCAAACTCTCTCACAAACACTAGTATACTCTCTCACATTTACTATCAAACTCTCTCACACACACTAGTATACTCTCACATTTACTATCAAACTCTCTCACACAAACTAGTATACTCTCTTACATTTACTATCAAACTCTCTCACACACACTAGTATACTCTCACATTTACTATCAAACTCTCTCACACAAACTAGTATACTCTCTTACATTTACTATCAAACTCTCTCTCACACACACTGGTATACTCTCTTACATTTACTATAAAACTCTCTCTCACACACACTAGTATACTCTCTCACATTTACTAACAAACTCTCTCACACATACACTAGTATACTCTCTCACATTTACTATCAAACTCTCTCACACACACACACTAGTATACTCTCTCACATTTACTAACAAACTCTCTCACACATACACTAGTATACTCTCTTACATTTACTATCAAACTCTCTCTCACACACACTAGTATACTCTCTTACATTTACTATCAAACTCTCTCACACACACACTAGTATACTCTCTCACATTTACTATCAAACTCTCTCACACATACTAGTATACTCCCTTACATTTACTATCAAACTCTCTCACACACACTAGTATACTCTCACATTTACTATAAAACTTTCTCTCACACACACTAGTAAACTCTCTCACATTTACTATCAAACTCTCTCACACACACTAGTATACTCTCTTACATTTACTATCAAACTCTCTCACACACACTATTATACTCTCTCACATTTACTATCAAACTCTCTCACACACACTATTATACTCTCTTACATTTACTATCAAACTCTCTCACACACACTATTATACTCTCTTACATTTACTATCAAACTCTCTCACACACACACACTAGTAAACTCTCTCACATTTACTATCAAACTCTCTCACACACACTAGTATACTCTCTTACATTTACTATCAAACTCTCTCACACAACTATTATACTCTCTCACATTTACTATCAAACTCTCTCACACACACTATTATACTCTCTTACATTTACTATCAAACTCTCTCACACACACTAGTATACTCTCTTACATTTACTATCAAACTCTCTCACACACACTATTATACTCTCTCACATTTACTATCAAACTCTCTCACACGCACTATTATACTCTCTTACATTTACTATCAAACTCTCTCACACACACTAGTATACTCTCTTACATTTACTATCAAACTCTCTCTCACACATACACTAGTATACTCTCTTATATTTACTATAAAACTCTCTCACACATACACTAGTATACTCTCTTACATTTACTATCAAACTCTCTCACACACACACTAGTATACTCTCTCACATTTACTAACAAACTCACTCACACATACACTAGTATACTCTCTTACATTTACTATCAAACTCTCTCACACACACTAGTATACTCTCTCACATTTACTAACAAACTCTCTCACACACACTATTAAACTCTCTCACATTTACTATCAAACTCTCTCACACACACTAGTATACTCTCACATTTATTATCAAACTCTATTACACACACTATTATACTCTCTTACATTTACCATCAAACTCTTTCTCACACACACTAGTATACTCTCTTACAATAACTATCAAACTCTCTGGCACATACTAGTATACACACTTACATTACCATCAAACTCTCTCTCACACACACTAGTATACTCTCTTACATTTACTATCAAAATCTCTCACACACACTAGTATACTCTCTTAAATTTACTATCAAACTCTCTCACACACACTAGTATACTCTCTTACATTTACTATCATAATCTCTCACACACACTAGTATACTCTCTTAAATTTACTATCAAACTCTCTCTCACACACACTAGTATACTCTCTTAAATTTACTATCAAACTCTCTCACACACACTAGTATACTCTCTTACATTAACTATCAAACTCTCTGGCACATACTAGTATACACACTTACATTACCATCAAACTCTCTCTCACACACACTAGTATACTCTCTTACATTTACTATCAAAATCTCTCACACACACTAGTATACTCTCTTAAATTTACTATCAAACTCTCTCACACACACTAGTATACTCTCTTACATTTACTATCAAAATCTCTCACACACACTAGTATACTCTCTTAAATTTACTATCAAAGTCTCTCACACACACTAGTATACTCTCTTACATTTACTATCAAAATCTCTCACACACACTAGTATACTCTCTTAAATTTACTATCAAACTCTCTCACACACACTAGTATACTCTCTTACATTTACTATCAAACTCTCTCACACACACTAGTATACTCTCTTACATTTACTATCAAACTCTCTCACACACACTAGTATACTTTCTTACATTTACTATCTCACTCTCTCTCACACACACTAGTATACTCTCTTAAATTTACTATCAAACTCTCTCACACACACTAGTATACTCTCTTACATTTACTATCAAACTCTCTCACACACACTAGTATACTCTCTTACATTTACTATCAAAATCTCTCACACACATTAGTATGGGAGGCCCCTTGAGAAATAAATCATACTTGCTTTTACATTCACCATCAAACTCTCACACATACACTGGTATAGTCTCTTACCTTTACCATCAAACTCTCTTACACTCACTATCAAACCCTCTTACACTCACTATCAAACTCAACCTCTCTTACATTTACTGTCATACTCACACACACACTAGTATACTCTCTTACACTCACTATCAAACTCTCTTACATTTACTATCAAACTCTCTTACATTTACTATTAAACCCTCTTACATTTACTATCAAACTCTCACACACACACTAGTATACTCTCTTACATTTACTATCAAACTCTCTCAAACACACTAGTATAATCTCTTACATTTACTATCAAACTTTCACACACACACTAGTATACTCTCTTACCAGTGGCGGCTGCTGGTCAGTCAAGGAGGGGAAGCTCATTTTTTTTCCGGCCTATATCATAAATTTGTTTATTTATGAATTTATTTTTGTAAATGATCTGTGACCCTGTTGTACCAACTAGGCGTCTTTTCCAGGGATTTTATTCCCCCAAACCCACTTTTGACCAGAAAACACATTTCATTTGTGACAGCACTTCCAGTGAGCCAGCCCACCTTGTCATACCAGGAATGCTGAAATGACCTGTTACTTTTCCCCACCTTTTGCACTAAATCTATCTTAGGCCCTGCTGTTTAATTCTAATTTTCTCTTCATAAGGAAGACTATCTGATGGCTTCGCCAAAATCCGGTAGACAACATTCATACTATCTGCCATGATGTGCAGCTTGCTAGCAAGCTGGAGCAGCTACGTGAGACCACTGTTTGACAGGCTGTGAGTGTGAGTGAGAGGGAGAGAAGCTGCAGCTGCTCGTTGGTGAAAAGAAAAAGTGACAGGAGAGAATCTTCAAACACAACGCCAGTCGTTTTTAAAAAAGATAAAGTCACTTGCGATCTATAAAGCCTCCGGATCAGTCCAGAACAACTGAATGTAAAACTTAGAAGAAGCCCCGGCGGAGAGTTACACTTCAAGATCGCTGATTGGCTCATTTCACTGTCAATCCAAAAGGGATTCAGCCTGAGACAGATCATCCAATCACCATGCAGAAGCTCAGCGTCCAGGCCAGCCCACTGCCTCATAGACCCCCAGAGACGCTGAGCGTCCGATGGGCGGGACAAAGCCCAGTGTTTATCCAATGACCGTCCAGTTTCTACAGTGGAACAACCCACTCTAAGCTTCCCTGTTGAGGTCCGCAGACGCTCAGCGTCCGACTGTGTTAAAGCGCTGAGACGCTGCAGGGATGAATGAGAAGGAAGTAGGTCCAGTTACCTGTGATAAGTAGCTGATTCTGAACAAAAGATGAAGGTATTCTAGCGCATATTTAGTCAATGAAATGTACACACAGCAGGACATATCACCACTTTTTTGGGGGCATTTTAGGGGAAGCTGAGCTTCCCTTGCAGTCTTAGAGCAATCGCCACTGTCTCTTACATTTACTATTAAACTCTCTTACATTTATTATCAAACTCTCACACACACACTAGTATAATCTCTTACATTTACTATCAAGTCAGACAGAATAATCGTATGTGTGAATGAGAATATATGTGTGTGTAAGACAGTATATATGCGTGTGTAAGAGAGTATATATGTGTGTGTAAGAGAGTATATATGTGTGTGTAAGAGAGTTTGCTTGAAACGGAAATGAGTTTGATTGAAACGGAAGTACTGCTAAGATCTCCCTTCCCGATTGGTTATCTTTTTTGATATACATGGGGGAGGCGCAATTTAACCTGCATGATCATGATAGAAATGACAGTCTACACATTTACACACACACACTAGTTCTCATACACAAAATTATATAAACAACACTTTTACTATTATTAACTTTTATTATTACTAACTCACACACACAATTTTATACATCTCTTTTCACACACACTACTCTCAACTCACACAGGATTAGTATATTCAAATTTACTTTTCTCACACACACTAGTATACTCTCTTACATTTACTATAATAAACTCTCACACACACACTAGTATACTCTCTTACATTTACTATCAAACTCTCACACACACTAGTATACTTTCTTACATTTACTATCAAAAACAATGTGATAGTCTTCTCACACACATGGATACTCTCTTACCCAGATTAAGACTCTCACACACACTGTTCTCTTTATAGGTTTATCTACTTTGTTACTTGAGGCAAACAAGTCATCACAAACTAGTATACTGTGTGTTTTACATTTACTCATCAAAGCTCTGGCACACAAGTATACTCTCTTACATTTACTAGAAAAACTCTACACACACACTAGTATACTCTCTTACATTTAAAGATTATCAAACTCTCTCACACACACACTAGTAAGATTTACATTTACTATTAAACTCTCACACACACACACTAGTATACTCTCTTACATTTACTATTAAACTCTCTCACACACACTAGTATACTCTCTTACATTTACTATTAAACTCTCACACACACTAGTATACTCTCTTACATTTACTATTAAACTCTCACACACACACTAGTATAATCTCTTACATTTACTGGGATTCAAAATGGTGTCACTCTCACACACACACTGAGTATACTCTCTTACATTTACTATTAAACTGTCACACATAGTGATGTTTCAGGAATATCACTCATTTTTACTATCAAATCTCACACACACTAGTATAAAAGTTCTCTTACATTTACTTTATCAAACTCTCACACACACACTAGTATACTCTCTTACATTTACTATCAAACCCTCTCACACACACTAGTATACTCTCTTACATTTACTATTAAACTCTCAACACACATAATTATCTCTTACATTTACTAAATAGTCCAAACTCTCACACACACACTAGTATACTCTCTTACATTTACTATCAAACTCTCACACACACATAGTATACTCTCTTACATTTACTATCAAACTCTCTCACACACAAGTATACTCTCTTACATTTACTATTAAACTCTCACACACACACTAGTATACTCTCTTACATTTACTATCAAACTCTCACACACACAGTTATATACTCTCTTACATTTACTATCAAACTCTCACACACACACTCTAGTATACTCCCTTACATTTACTATCAAACTCTCTCACACACACTGGTATACTCTCTTACATTTACTATCAAACTCTCACACACACTAGTATACTCTCTTACATTTTCTAGTCTCTCACACACAATGTATACTCTCTTACATTTACTATTAAACTCTCTCACACACAAGTATACTCTCTTACATTTACTATCAAACTCTCACACACAAGTATACTCTCTGTACATTTACTATCAAACTCTCTCACACACACATAGTATACTCTGTAATACATTTACTATCAAACTCTCACACACATTAGTATACTCTCTTACATTTACTATCAAACTCTGTCACACACACACTAGTATACTCTTACATTTATTAAACCATCTCACACACACACACAGCCATGTATACTCTCTTACATTTACTATCAAACTCTCACACACAATCTAGTATACTCTAAAATCTTACATTTACTATCAAACTCTCACACACACACTTAGTATACTCTCTTACATTTACTATCAAATCTCACACACAAGTCTTTTTATAAAGTCTCTTACATTTACTTAAACTCTCACACACACACTAGTATACTCTCTTACATTTACTATTAAACTCTCACACACAATTATACTCTCTTACATTTACTATCAAACTCTCACACACACACTAGTATACTCTCTTACATTTACTATCAAACTCTACACACACACAGTATACTCTCTTACATTTACTATTAAACTCTACACACACACTAGTATACTCTCTTACATTTACTATCAAACTCTCACACACACTAGTATACTCTCTTACATTTACTATCAAACTCTCACACACACAGTATATACTCTCTTACATTTACTATCAAACTCTCTCACACACACACTAGTATACTCTCTTACATTTACTATCAAACTCTCACACACACACTAGTATACTCTCTTACATTTACTATCAAACTCTCACTCTGAGAGAATACATGTGTTAAGTCACTCTGTGTCACTATCAAACTCACACACACACTAGTATACTCTCTTACATTTACTATCAAACTCTCACACAAGAAAGTTAGTATACTCTCTTACATTTACTATCAAACTCTCACACACACACTAGTATCTCTTACATTTACTATCAAACTCTCACACACACACTAGTATACTCTCTTTTTATCAAACTCTCTCACACACACTAGTATACTCTCTTACATCTTACTATAAAATCTCACACACACACTAGTATACTCTCTTACATTTACTATCAAACTCTCTCACACACAGTATACTCTCTTACATTTACTATTAAACTCTCACACACACTAGTATACTCTCTTACATTTACTATATCAAACTCTCACACACACACTAGTATACTCTCTACATTTACTATCAAACTCTCACACACACACTAGTATAGTTCTCATTACATACATCCATTCCACAGTCACACACACTAGTATACTCTCTTACATTTACTATCAAACTCTCACACACACACTAGTATACTCTCTTACATTTACTATCAAACTCTCTCACACACACACTAGTATACTCTCTTACATTTACTATTAAACTCTCACACACACAGTATACTCTCTTACATTTACTATCAAACTCTCACACACACTAGTATACTCTCTTACATTTTTATCAAACTCTCACACACACACTAGTATACTCTCTACATTTACTATCAAACTCTCACACACACACTAGTATACTCTCTTACATTTACTATCAAACCTCTCACACACACACTAGTATACTCTCATACATTTACTATCAAACTCTCACACACACACTGAGTATACTCTCTTACATTTACTATCAAACCTGGCACACACACACTAGTATACTCTCTTACATTTACTATCAAACTCTCACACACACTGTGTATACTCTCTTACATTTACTATGCTAAACTCTCACACACACTGATACTCTCTTACATTTACTATCAATTCACTGTACACACTCATCTTTCTACATTTACCCATCTCTCACACACACTAGTATACTCTCTTACATTTACTTGGTTACTGACTCTCTCACACACACACTAGTATACTCTCTTACATTTACATTTCTACACACAAACTCTCACACACACACTAGTATACTCTCTTACATTTACTATCAAACTCTCACACACACACTGGTATACTCTCTTACATTTACTATCAAACTCTCACACACACACTAGTATACTCTCTTACATTTACTATCTATCAAACTCACACACACTAGTATACTCTCTACATTTACTATCAAACTCTCACACACACACTAGTATACTCTCTTACATTTACTATCAAACTCTCACACACACACTCTTACATTTACTATCAAACTCTCACACACACAGTATACTCTCTTACATTTACTATCAAACTCTCACACACACATTAGTATACTCTCTTACATTTACTATCAAACTCTCTCACACACACACTAGTATACTCTCTTACATTTACTATCAAACTCTCTCACACACACTAGTATACTCTCTTACATTTACTATGAAACTCTCACACACACACTAGTATACTCTCTCACATTTATTATCAAACTCTCTCACACACACTAGTATACTCTCTTACATTTACTGTCAAACTCTCACACACACTAGTATACTCTCTTACATTTACTATCAAACTCTCTCACACACACACTAGTATACTCTCTCACATTTATTATCAAACTCTCTCACACACACTAGTATACTCTCTTACATTTACTATCAAACTCACACACACACTAGTATACTCTCTTAAATTTACTATCAAACTCTCTCACACACACTAGTATACTCTCTTACATTTACTATCAAACTCTCACACACACACTAGTATACTCTCTTACATTTACTATCAAACTCTCACACACACACTAGTATACTCTCTTACATTTACTATCAAACTCTCACACACACACTAGTATACTCTCTTACATTTACTATCAAACTCTCACACACACTAGTATATTCTCTTACATTTACTATTAAACTCTCACACTAGTATACTCTCTTACATTTACTATCAAACTCTCTCACACACACTAGTATACTCTCTTACATTTACTATCAAACTCTCTCACACACACACTAGTATACTCTCTTACATTTACGATCAAACTCTCACACACACTAGTATACTCTCTTACATTTACTATCAAACTCTCACACACACACTAGTATACTCTCTTACATTTACTATCAAACTCTCCCACACACACTAGTATACTCTCTTACATTTACTATCAAACTCTCACACACACACTAGTATACTCTCTTACATTTACTATCAAACTCTCTCACACACACACTAGTATACTCTCTTACATTTACTATCAAACCCTCTCACACACACACTAGTATACTCTCTTACATTTACTATCAAACTCTCTCTCACACACACTAGTATACTCTCTCACATTTACTATGAAACTCTCTCACACACACACAAGTATACTCTCTCACATTTATTATCAAACTCTTTCTCACACACTAGTATACACTCTTACATTGACGATCAAACTCTCTCACACACACTAGTATACACTCTTACATTCACGATCAAACTCTCTCACACACACTAGTATACACTCTTACATTTACGATGAAACTCTCTCACACACACTAGTATACACTCTTACATTTACTATCAAACTCTCTCACACACACTAGTATACTCTCTTACATTTACGATCAAACTCTCTCACACACACTAGTATACTCTCTTACATTTACTATCAAACTCTCTCTCACACACACTAGTATACACTCTTACATTTACGATCAAACTCACACACACTAGTATACTCTCTTACATTTACTGTCAAACTCTCTCACACACACACTAGTATACTCTCTCACATTTACTGTCAAACTCTCTCTCACACACACTAGTATACTCTCTTACATTTACTATCAAACTCTCTCTCACACACACTAGTATACACTCTTACATTTACGATCAAACTCACACACACTAGTATACTCTCTTACATTTATTATGAAACTCTCTCTCACACACACTAGTATACTCTCTTTCATTTACTATGAAACACTCTCTCACACACACTAGTATACTCTCTCACATTTATTATCAAACTCTCTCTCACACACTAGTATACTCTCTCACATTTACTATCAAACTCTCTCACACACTAGTATACTCTCTTACATTTACTATCAAACTCTCACACACTAGTATACTCTCTTACATTTACTGTCAAACTCTCACACACACTAGTATACTCTCTTACATTTACTATCAAACTCTCTTACACACACTAGTATACTCGCTCACATTTACTATGAAACTCTCTCACACACACACTAGTATACTCTCTCACATTTATTATCAAACTCTCTCACACACACTAGTATACTCTCTTACATTTACTGTCAAACTCTCACACACACTAGTATACTCTCTTACATTTACTATCAAACTCTCTCACACACACTAGTATACTCTCTTACATTTACTATCAAACTCTCTTACACACACTAGTATACTCGCTCACATTTACTATGAAACTCTCTCACACACACTAGTATACTCTCTTACATTTATTATTAAACTCTCACACACACACTAGTATACACTCTTACATTTACTATCAAACTCTCTCTCACACACTCTAGTATACTCTCTTACATTTACGATCAACCTCTCTCTCACACACACTAGTATATTCTCTCACATTTACTATGAAACTCTCTCATACACACACTAGTATACTCTCTCACATTTATTATCAAACTCTCTCTCACACACACTAGTATACTCTCTTACATTTACTAACAAACTCACACACACTAGTATACTCTCTTACATTTACTATCAAACTCTCTCTCACACACACTAGTATACACTCTTACATTTACGATCAAACTCTCTCACACACACTAGTATACTCTCTTACATTTACTAACAAACTCACACACACTAGTATACTCTCTTACATTTACTATCAAACTCTCTCTCACACACACTAGTATACACTCTTACATTTACGATCAAACTCTCTCACACACACTAGTATACACTCTTACATTTACGATCAAACTCTCACACACACGAGTATACACTCTTACATTTACGATCAAACTCTCTCACACACACTAGTATACACTCTTACATTTACGATCAAACTCTCTCACACACACTAGTATACTCTCTTACATTTACTATCAAACTCTCTCACACACTAGTATACACTCTTACATTTACGATCAAACTCTCTCACACACACTAGTATACTCTCTTACATTTACTGTCAAACTCTCTCTCACACACACTAGTATACTCTCTTACATTTACGATCAAACTCACACACACTAGTATACTCTCTTACATTTACTATCAAACTCTCTCACACACACTAGTATACTCTCTTACATTTACGATCAAACTCTCACACACACTAGTATACTCTCTCACATTTACTATCAAACTCTCACACACACTAGTATACTCTCTTACATTTACTATCAAACTCTCTCAAACACACTAGTATACTCTCTCACATTTACGATCAAACTCTGTCACACACACTAGTATACTCTCTTACATTTACTGTCAAACTCTCTCTCACACACACTAGTATACACTCTTACATTTACGATCAAACTCACACACACTAGTATACTCTCTTACATTTACTATCAAACTCTCTCTCACACACACTAGTATACACTCTTACATTTACGATCAAACTCTCACACACACTAGTATACTCTCTCACATTTACTATCAAACTCTCACACACACTAGTATACTCTCTTACATTTACTATCAAACTCTCTCAAACACACTAGTATACTCTCTCACATTTACGATCAAACTCTGTCACACACACTAGTATACTCTCTTACATTTACTATCAAACTCTCTCTCACACACACTAGTATACTCTCTCACATTTACTATGAAACTCTCTCACACACACACAAGTATACTCTCTCACATTTATTATCAAACTCTTTCTCACACACTAGTATACACTCTTACATTGACGATCAAACTCTCTCACACACACTAGTATACACTCTTACATTCACGATCAAACTCTCTCACACACACTAGTATACACTCTTACATTTACGATGAAACTCTCTCACACACACTAGTATACACTCTTACATTTACTATCAAACTCTCACACACACTAGTATACTCTCTTACATTTACTATCAAACTCTCTCACACACACTAGTATACTCTCTTACATTTACTATCAAACTCTCTTACACACACTAGTATACTCTCTGACATTTACTATCAAACTCTCACACACACTAGTATACTCTCTTACATTTACTGTCAAACTCTCTCACACACACACTAGTATACTCTCTCACATTTACTGTCAAACTCTCTCTCACACACACTAGTATACTCTCTTACATTTACTATCAAACTCTCTCTCACACACACTAGTATACACTCTTACATTTACGATCAAACTCACACACACTAGTATACTCTCTTACATTTATTATGAAACTCTCTCTCACACACACTAGTATACTCTCTTTCATTTACTATGAAACACTCTCTCACACACACTAGTATACTCTCTCACATTTATTATCAAACTCTCTCTCACACACTAGTATACTCTCTCACATTTATTATCAAACTCTCTCTCACACACTAGTATACTCTCTTACATTTACTGTCAAACTCTCACACACACTAGTATACTCTCTTACATTTACTATCAAACTCTCTTACACACACTAGTATACTCGCTCACATTTACTATGAAACTCTCTCACACACACACTAGTATACTCTCTCACATTTACTATGAAACTCTCTCACACACACACTAGTATACTCTCTCACATTTATTATCAAACTCTCTCTCACACACTAGTATACTCTCTTACATTTACTGTCAAACTCTCACACACACTAGTATACTCTCTTACATTTACTATCAAACTCTCTTACACACACTAGTATACTCGCTCACATTTACTATGAAACTCTCTCACACACACTAGTATACTCGCTCACATTTACTATGAAACTCTCTCACACACACTAGTATACTCTCTTACATTTATTATTAAACTCTCACACACACACTAGTATACTCTCTTACATTTACTATCAAACTCTCTCACACACACTAGTATACACTCTTACATTTACTATCAAACTCTCTCACACACACTAGTATACACTCTTTCATTTATTATCAAACTCTCACACACACTAGTATACTCTCTTACATTTACTATCAAACTCTCTCACACACACTAGTATACTCTCTTACATTTACGATCAAACTCTCTCACACACACTTGTAGTGATTATTTTCTGGATTTTACTGGATATTAATTAAAGTAATTAATATTCATTTAATAACCAGGTTTGCTGTCGTTAATAAAGGGGGGCACCATCCTTTTTATACAAAAAAGGCAAAATTAACTTAATTAGCTGATTTATTAATTTATTTCATTTAAATTAGATAAATCAATTAAGTCAAACTTATCAGTTTAATCAATTAAGTCAAACTTCAGTTGTTTAATCAATCTCAAATCTAAAGACAGAACTCTCATGCAGTGATGTCAATCTTCCAAATAGAATACCAACAGACAGAACTTTAAATATATAAGGGTGATTTATTTAAATGAATATATAAGACAAAATAAAATAAAATAAACACTTAAGAAGGAACAAATGTCAGAGATGTACTAAATCAATGATGCTATCAATCAGGAAAGAAGATATGAACCCTCGAGGAACATTTAAGCATATGGAGTGGTTATAGTGGATTAATTTCCGAATTAACCTACTTGTAAAAGGTCAAATCAAGGGGAAATTATTAGAGAATTGAACCAAGACACGCTCAAGCCCATCTGAAAGAAGATAGAACTGCCTCTTACGAATCGGGCCTCATCTGGTCCTGGAGCTACTGGAGAGAAGAACTGTTCTGGTTCTGGTTGTCGTCCAGAGGGCTGGAGTCCACACTCTATCCAGTGCGATGGATCCAAAGAGGTTGTCCGATGTGGTCCCAGGTTTCCCGGGAGAGAAGTCTTAGATTTGACTGGCAGATTCTGTCAAGGTGAAGCTGGAGCTTGGGCGTTGGTGTCTCGATTGTATAAAAAGTGGATTTGTAACCAATTCCAAAAATCAAGAATTCATTGGCCAAACAAATTCTATTCTGAAATTAATAACGAAAGTCCATTTACTATGAAGCAAATCTTTGAAGTCTTACTGGCTTATAAAGAAAGAATCGGCGGGCATGTCACAAAACTTAGATAAAAGAGTTAGAAAAATATGTGAACCAAAATCAAAAATGGTGACGAAGACAAGGAGGAAGAAGGAGACGGACAAGAGAAGAGAGGAGCAGAGAGGAGGAGCAAGAGGACAAGAGAGAGAGAAGACCGCATGTTTCTCTGTTTTGTCTCCTGATGAGGATCAGAGGAGGAGGGCCTTCTGTGGTGATCAAAACTTTTATCAACTAATATTTGGCCAATATTAAGTTGTGTTTTGATTAAACATCCAATATAAGCACTCCAACTGGATAGGAAATCTCACGGCGATCACTTTGATACCAAATACTGTATATCTAAAGTATAAGAAAGAATTAAACAATTCAAATCCTATTAAACAGTCAATTAAACAAAATAGAGGTGGTTAACTTTAGACATACAAGTTAACATGCCTTTAAGATGGTTTGCAACTAAACTTAAGGTGTAGAAATCCTATCATAAGCATTCTTCAATGAAACAGAGTGATAAAATAACACAGAGTAATAATAACCCAACTTTCTCCTAACTTGGGAATTTTTAGGGCTAAAAACACACAAGTCACATCATTACAAAGCATTTGTCATGACAGAATATGATATCACATTGTTAGAAGTGTTTCATTTAAAGAGTTTCAGTTTTAAAAGGTTTGTGGGTTTTCTGTGTGGGCAGAGACCACATCTGGAGCGGATGAGGGGTCCAAGATGGCCAGGGAGATCAAAGGTCAACTTAGATGTCACCTAAGAAGTTTATGACTTTGGAACGGACTCTCTCAGCCAATCAGAAGTAAATACATCGGATGCTTATGTCTTCCTGTTGTGGTCCTTAGGAGAAAAACACAGGCTTCATGGCGCTACAGGCCTCTTGAAGATTTATGGTCACGGAGGCACAGAGTCAGAGAGGAATGTTCTTTATCCTTTTAGAGTTTCCTTAAAGTTGATCAGTTTGATATCGCTACACACTAGTATACTCTCTTTCATTTACTATCAAACCTACTCTCACACACACTAGTATACTCTCTTACATTTACTATCAAACTCTCTCTCACACACACTAGTATACTCTCTCACATTTACTATGAAACTCTCTCACACACACTAGTATACTCTCACATTTACTATCAAACTCTCTCACACACACTAGTATACTCTCTTACATTTACTATTAAACTCTCACACACACACTAGTAAACTCTCTTACATTTACTATCAAACTCTCTCACACACACTAGTATACACTCTTACATTTACTATCAAACTCTCTCACACACACTAGTATACACTCTTACATTTACTATCAAACTCTCTCTCACACACACTAGTATACTCTCTCACATTTACTATGAAACTCTCTCACACACACTAGTATACTCTCACATTTACTATCAAACTCTCTCACACACACTAGTATACTCTCTTACATTTACTATTAAACTCTCTCACACACACTAGTATACTCTCTCACATTTACTCTCAAACTCTCTCACACACACTAGTATACTCTGTTACATTTACTATCAAACTCTCTCACACACACTAGTATACTCTCTTTCCTTTACTATCAAACTCTCTCACACACACTAGTATACTCTCTTACATTTACTATCAACCACTCTCTCACACACACTAGTATACTCTCTTTCATTTACTATCAAACTCTCTCACACACACTAGTATACTCTCTTACATTTACTATCAAACTCTCTCACACACACTAGTAAACTCTCTTACATTTACTATCAAACTCTCTCACACACACTAGTATACTCTCATTTACTATCAAACTCTCTCTCACACACACTAGTATACTCTCTTACATTTACTATCAAACTCTCTCACACACACTAGTATACTCTCTTAAATTTACTATCAAACTCTCTCACACCCACTGGTATACTCTCTTACATTTACTATCAAACTCTCTCTCACACACACTAGTATGCTCTCTTACATTTACTATCAAACTCTCTCTCACACACACTAGTATACTCTCTTACATTTACTATCAAACTCTCTCACACACACTAGTATACTCTCTTAAATTTACTATCAAACTCTCTCACACCCACTGGTATACTCTCTTACATTTACTATCAACCACTCTCTCACACACACTAGTATACTCTCTTTCATTTACTATCAAACTCTCTCACACACACTAGTATACTCTCTTACATTTACTATCAAACTCTCTCACACACACTAGTAAACTCTCTTACATTTACTATCAAACTCTCTCACACACACTAGTATACTCTCATTTACTATCAAACTCTCTCTCACACACACTAGTATACTCTCTTACATTTACTATCAAACTCTCTCACACACACTAGTATACTCTCTTAAATTTACTATCAAACTCTCTCACACCCACTGGTATACTCTCTTACATTTACTATCAAACTCTCTCTCACACACACTAGTATGCTCTCTTACATTTACTGTCAAACTCTCTCACACACACACTAGTATACTCTTACATTTACTATCATACTCTCTCACACAAACTAGTATACTCTCTTACATTTACTATCAAACTCTCTCTCACACACACTAGTATACTCTCTCACATTTACTATCAAACTCTCTCTCACACACACTAGTATACTCTCTTTCATTTACTATCAAACCCTCTCTCACACACACTAGTATACTCTCTTACATTTACTATCAAACTCTCTCTCACACACACTAGTATACTCTCTCACATTTACTATCAAACTCTCTCACACACACTAGTATACTCTCACATTTACTCTCAAACTCTCTCACACACTAGTATACTCTCTTACATTTACTATCTGATTCTCTCTCTCACACACTAGTAAACTCTCTTACATTTACTATCAAACTCTCTCACACACACTAGTATACACTCTTACATTTACTATCAAACTCTCTCACACACACACTAGTGTACTCTCTCCAATTACTATCAAACTCTCTCTCACACACTAGTATACTCTCTCACATTTACTCTCAAACTCTCACACACACACTTGTATACTCTCTCACATTTACTCTCAAACTCTCTCACACACACTAGTATACTCTCTTACATTTACTATCAAACTCTCTCACACACACTAGTATACTCTCTTAAATTTACTATCAAACTCTCTCACACCCACTGGTATACTCTCTCACATTTACTATCAAACTCTCTCTCACACACACTAGTATACTCTCTTACATTTACTATCAAACTCTCTCACACACACTAGTATACTCTCTTAAATTTACTATCAAACTCTCTCACACCCACTGGTATACTCTCTTACATTTACTATCAAACTCTCTCTCACACACACTAGTATGCTCTCTTACATTTACTATCAAACTCTCTCACACACACTAGTAAATTCTCTCACATTTACTATCAAACTCTCTCTCACACACACTAGTATACTCTCTTACATTTACTATCAAACTCTCTCTCACACACACTAGTATACTCTCTCACATTTACGATCAAACTCTCTCTCACACACACTAGTAAATTCTCTCACATTTACTATCAAACTCTCTCTCACACACACTAGTAAATTCTCTCACATTTACTATCAAACTCTCTCTCACACACACTAGTATACTCTCTTACATTTACTATCAAACTCTCTCTCACACACACTAGTATACTCTCTCACATTTACGATCAAACTCTGGTAACGCTTCCTTTTACGGTACTATAATTACCATGTATTTACATGGTAATTACTAGGTAAGTACCATGTAATAAGGGTTAGTTACTTTAAAATTACCATGTTATTACAAGGTAACTATATAGGTAATCACCTTGTACTTTTAAAGTAATTACCTAGTCAATTCCAGGCAAATACCAAGTACCTACCTGGTAATAAGTATGTATTACTGGGTAATTACTCAGTAATTATTAAGTATTTATATGGTAACTATGTGATTAATTATTAGGTACTCACTAAATAATTATTATATTATTTCCTAACAACCATATATAATAATTCGTAATTACTGGCAGTTCCTTAAAGTAATTACAAGGTGATTGTATAGTAATTAATAATGTACTTATTTCATGAGTACCAAGTAATTTTCTGACAACTACCAAGTAACTACAAGGTCATAAATAGCAATTACTGAGTAATTACTAAGTAACACATGGTAAAAACCTTATTATTTACACTGTAAATACTAAGTAAATATATTATTGATTATATTTATAAAACAAACATTATTGATTGTATTTATTTTGTAACTACACAGTAACTTTAATTGTACATGACAACTACCGAGGAAGGCTATGTATTGTATTGGTAAATACACAGTAAGTACTGTAAAATTTAAAAAGAAATTATGACACTACCAGTTACTTTCCTATTGGCTACCAGGTGTAATTACCAAGAAATTATAAGTTTCTACTAATTACTAGGACATGAAGAGTATTTACTACGTATTACTAGGTACTACTAGGTATTAACGCCATGTATTTCCCTAGCAGTCAATAGGTTTTTACTACTTACCTGGTAACTTCTTTGTATTTACCCAGTAACTACAACATTTACCTGGTAATTACAGTTGAACTGTACTGTAAAAGGAAGTGAGGTCTGTTTCCATGCTATTACCTGGTAATTACTTATTTGTTACCCAGGAACTACAAAAATACCTACACGGAAATTACATAGTTATTAAAGTGTGACTGTACTGTAAAAGGAAGTGAGGTCTGTTTCCATGTTATTACCTGGTAATTAGTCAGTATTTTGCCCTAAACTAGGAAACTGTCACATCACACAAGACACTTGGACCGAAAATGCTGCAAAACTGACCAGTGACAATGATACAGTGTCAGAGTACACTGATACAGATACAGAGTCTGAGTCTCCCCCCTGAACAGCACACTGTATCTGTCAGGACATAAGAGTTTCCATCAAAAACCACCATCACCAACCATCAAATTACATTAAGATGAATGCATGATTTTTACACTTCCTCACTCAAAACACCTCGCTGTGACACATATACAAAAACAAGTGAGCTGCCAAAGATAAACGTTTTAATCCAATGGATTTCAAATTCTTATAAAACAATTTCAAAAACAGTGCACATTTTGGTAACACTTTGTAAGTACACACTATTAAGCATTAGTTCAGCATTAATAAATACTGAATTCATCATTTATAAAGCATTTTTCTGACATGAATAATTAGTAATAACACATTTATACACGGAATTATAAATATTTTACTCATCATAAATAAGCATATCAGTAAAGGATTTTACTGAATTCATCATTTATAAAGCATTTTTCTGACATGATTATTTAGTAATAATTCATTTATACACACAATTACAAATGCTTTACCCATCATTAATAAGCTTTAGAAAAACAATAATAATAATTGCAGCTTATCAGCATATTGTGACTGTGTAACATGAACAAGGGTAAACGTGGCCAAATCAAAACTTGCCAACACCAACTGTGCATCACAGAAAATTACAGTACGCAAAATAAATTCAAGTTAACAATTTTGTATCCAAGTACACAAAATAAATCTTTAAGTTATATATACACATATATATATATATATATATATATATATATATATATATATATATATACAGTCATGGAAAAAATTATTAGACCACCCTTGTTTTCTTCAATTTCTTGTTAATTTTAATGCCTGGCTCAACTAAAGGTACATTTGTTTGGACAATTATAATGATAACAACAAAAATAGCTCATGAGACTTTAATTTAAGAACTAAGAACTATTCATTTTCCATGGTTTTCTTGATAGTAACCAAAATTACTTAAATTCTTACATCAATAGCTATGGCATTGTACCGCCAAAAACACTACTTTTAAGCATTCCATGTTTACTTTTCTGTTTGCTTTAAACACATGATACACACAAGAGTTAATACTTGATTGCATAACCATTGTTTTTGATGACTGCAGCCATGCGTCTTGGCATGCTCTCCACCAGCTTCTGACATTGTTCTGCTGTCACAGCAGCCCATTCCTGTTGGACAAATTCAAACAAATTTTCTTTGTTTTTGGGCTTGTGGTTCTCCATTTTGAGTTTGATGATTTTCCACAGGTTTTCAATTGGATTAAGATCTGGTGATTGAGCAGGCCAAGGCATGGTGCGAATGTTGTGGTTCTCCATCCAGGCTTTAACTGACCTTGCCGTGTGGCAAGGGGCATTGTCTTGTTGGAAAATCCAGTCATTCGAGGCAGGAAAAGTTTTTCCAGCTGATGGAAAGAAGACTGTTTTCAAGGGTAGTCCTGTACATGACCTGGTTCATTCGGCCTTCACACAATTGCATTTGCCCTGTTCCTCAGACTGAAACAACCCCAGATCATGACTGATCCACCCCCATGTTTTACTGTAGGGCAAGACAGTCTGGGTTGTAAGCTTCTCCAGGCTTCCTCCTAACCAGTAAGTTGGCTGGAGTGGGCATCAATTCAAAATTGGATTCATCACTGAAGAGAACCTTAGCCCAATCATCGTGCCATGTTCACCTTGTTTTTTTGTAATGAGCTGGGCTGTCTTGGAGATCTTCAGTTTTTTTTTGCTACCTGTCTCTCTCTCATTTCTCATGCCAATTTCCAGCAGTGCCAAGATGGCTGCCTTTGTGGCTTCACATAATTCTTTTGTTTTAGGCATTATGTGAGAGCTGACAACTTCTGAGTTGTGCTACGGCTTGAATGTAAGCAGAAACCACTCTAGGCCTTTGCATGTGCAGTGCTGCTTGTGACATGAAATGGCCTCTTATATACCCTGGGAATCAATTAAGCTTAAGAATGTCAAATAGGACATAAAGTATTATGTGACCAGCTGCATTTTTTGTTGTGTTCATTGTATTATCGTTTAGTGGTACCAGATATTAGAATGAACAAGAAATTGAAGAAAACAAGAATTGGTCTAATAATTTTTTCCATGACTGTATATATATATATATATATATATATATATATATATATATATATATATATATATATATATATATATATATATATATATATATATATATATATATATATATATATATATATATATATATATATATATATATATATACATATATATGTATATATATATATATACATTTATATATATTTTATATATATATGTGTGTGCATGTGTGTGTGTTTATACATATATATACACGCACACTCAAATATTTATATTTGTTCTTCTAGTATCAAATATAAAAGTTCAAAGATATTTCACTGTCACTGTTTTTCTAAACCCTTTCTCTGATAAAATTATTCAGCCAGACAAAACAATCAACAGCAGAGAAAATAATCCTGGCAATGTAATTTTAAAGACACTACAAAAACAAACAGCAGTGATCACCTCACTACCACCTTCAAAAGAAGGTTCCTGCATTGGTAACAGTGACTGCAAATTACTTGTACTTTTTGGAAATGTTATAAATTAATCCGCCAAAAGCACCATCAGGGTGATTCTTTGCGAGCCACTCATTCCATTCAATCAGTGAAAGGTGGTCAGAGAGCAAACTGTCAGTGGGGTTTCCCCTCCAGATCTGCTCTTTGTAGGATCTCCAGGCACTCTTAAGATGCTTCGTGTGGGCACCAGCTTGGGGATCTATATACCACCTCCTGTGGTTAACAGTGTGATGGTTGTATCCTAGTCCAGAGAGCACCCGATAAGCACGCCATTCGTCACTGATAACTGAAGATCTAGGCCTCATGTGATGAACAATTAAAGGAATCAGATGTCTTCAAGATCGTCTCTTCACAAGACGCTGGATGGGTTTTCTTCATCCTTGATGATGCCTCACACCCAACATCCCACTTCTTTCTTGTCCACCCACCGGTCATTCTTCCTCTCCCATACTGAGGCATAAACAAACAAACATAAAAGACCTAAATTTACACATTCTATGTACAACTTTCTCAACTCTCCTTGAAACTTATTTAAATTCACAATTGAATTAACAAACTTTTCTTTTGTGCTGAAAATGAAAATGGCTTTAATGTTTATACTATTATTTTTGTTATTATTATTATTATTATTATTACCCACCTGTACATGAACTGCATCGTTACTGAGAGAGACATTTGAGTGACTGAAGATGGACGTGTGCCTCACTGAAATTTGTTTTTCCTGTCCTTTATGTGGTATTTGGCGACCAGTCCTTTTAAAAAGAAAAGGAACAGACTGTAATTAGGACACACACTGGCACACAGGTTTAGGTAGCAATAATAAACAATAAATATAATCAAGATGGCATTATCAGGTTACCATAAAATGATAATATAATCAGCACAACACAAAAAATGTGTAATTAGATTGTAGTTTGTCACAAGGATTATTTGCTTAGACTTTTTATTTAAATGTGTCAATTTCATCATTATAAAATTACACAGTAAAGCTGTAGACCTTCATGAACACTTTGCTTTTTGTAGGGGGTAATTGATTTGACCTGTTCTAAATGTTTGGTAATAAGTAATTTACTCCTCTCAGGTTGCTACTTTTTGAAATGGCTATTCATTGATATGGCTTTTTGTTTAATGAATTAAAGATACAGTTTTTGTTCTTCTACCTGTTTGTTCACATTAGGAAGTTAAGGATTAATTACTATATATATATATATATATATATATATATATATATATATATATCTATATATATATATATATATATATATATATATATATATATATATATATATATATATATATATATATATATATATATATATATGTATTACTGTTTATCTCCATTGATAAAATTGCTAAATTGCTCATTAAACAAATTTCATGTAATTATTTAATCCTGCAACATTACATCTCATATTAATCCGACCCAAACATGCACATAAATCAACAAATAACTGCACATTTGTTTAATTTACCTATATCTATCATTGTGTCTTACCTGCATATCTGTCTCCACTGTTCGTACTTCTCTTCAGTTTCATGTCCGTATGGCAAATTCTGCATTTAACTCTTCTTTGGAGCAGTCTCCTCCTCTGTAGCCACTTTATTAGCTTCAGGGCATTTCTTTTTGATATTTCTTTCTTAATCAGTTGTTTTAATCGAGTGAATCCGCTCATTATCACTGAACCGCTCTGATTCACTGAAGGACTACAATCCCGCTCTTAATACGTCATCAGCGTGGGGCAGGATGCTTCTGCTGCGTCATCAACGTGTCGTCGCAGGTAAACGCAGGCGGGAGCAGACGTCACATTTCCCTGGAAGAAACTTGAATGTCGCCAATATCATGCTGAACTCTGGCAAAACACGAAGATTTGTGCGAACGCGGGCTAAAAAGATTGTTGGTGTGGATATAAGAGAGTCTGTGGCCGTCGATGGCACCAGTGGTAAGTACGTTTACATACATTAATCATGCTGGCTGGTGTTAGACCATAGAGCATCACCTCACTATACTCTGGTTCAGTTTGTTCAATAAAAACAAAATCTTTTTTAGGAAATATTACAGAAATAGTTATCTATATCTATGAATTATTTTTATGATAATTACAGCAATATAAATGAACAAGGGCTTTACATAAAATAAACCACATGCTCTGAGTGCTTCAGGCAGACCTATATAAGTATTTACATGTATGTATGGTGATCAAAAATAGATACATGACATTACGTTCTGAAATATTATTGTATTATTTTTTCTTTAATTAATGCCATCAAATTGGGCCAAAATAGTCATACAGGTAGGCCTGATAGTGTGTTGACTGTGTGATGCCAGAACAGTTTTGTCTCCACCTGCATTGAATGGCTGGTACACAAACACAGTGGTGAAAGGGTTTCTCAGTCTGCAGACATTAAATCTCAGTTTTAACTGCTGAATCAACACCTTAGATGTTAGTATAAACCAATGTCTCTGTTATTTACTTCCCAAATGATGCAAGAAGCTGCTATGTTCACAAATTTGCTGCATAGTAAAGCTTTTTAATTTATCACAGAGATTTCCAGATTTATTTTTACAATTAAAGTGTTGATCTGTAAATATGGGTAAATCCCTTAGTCTAAGAGTATTAGACAAAGGGAAAAAAGAAGTTGTGTTTGTTCAAATTATGATCTAACAAAATACAGGAGATCCACTGGATCAGTTACAGATACAACAGACTAGCCGAGATCAGAGATGAATGAAAACCTTTGTTGGTACTGAATGTTTTGAATACATTTTAAAATGTTTGTTTTTTGTTTGTTTGTTTGTTTTTAAAGGTGTTTCCCTCGCCCTACTGCACAACTGAAAGACAAAAGTCAACCACAGGATTTGGAGATGTGTCAGCTGAGGGTAGAAGTCCTAAAGCAGAAGGCTGAAGAGCTTACCAAGGAAAGAGACGATCTAAAAGAACAGTTGGCAGTGGGTAAGATTTACTACACACAGTATGAACACACATTTAAATACACCTTGGTCTTACTTTGTTAGTTTATCTCTGGACAGTTGAGTATCTATATATCTATCTTTACATACATATATATTTATGCCTCTTTGTGCCACATTAGCCTAATGTTTGTATTTATTTTAACAGCTCTTAAAAAGGGGGACAGCAGTTCCACCCAGGCAGTCGACTTGCCTTCATCTTCCCCTTGTGACAGCTCAAGTGAATATTCTCTGATGCTTCATCTGACTCCTCCTTTGAATCATCCTCATCAGAGGAAGACAAGAAGAAGAAGAAGAAAAAGAATAAGGGGAGAGAGAGAAAGGCCAAGAAGTCAAAGAAATGGAAACAAAGACACCTAAGAGAGGTAAAGAGGTTTTTTAACCACTCCATTACTTTGCTCACTAAATACATATTCAAAATAGTTTTTTCTTGTTATTTGATTTAGCAAGCGAATTCCTTAATATGCAGTATATTTGCCAGATTTTATACCATACATAAAAGCTATTGATTTTGCTGGATTACACTTATGCATGCATTCCTTTAAGTCATCATCTAACCATGGTGTGCTTACATTTTTATTGTGTTTTTCTTTAATGGTGCAATTTTTTGTACTATTGGCATAAACATTTTATTAAGTTAACCAGTACCACCTCTGGATCTTGTTCTCATTTTATGTGAACCAATTTACGTCTTCTACAAATAATTCTCGGTTGAACATTTAATTTTTTTTTTAATATTATACCTTTGGTCTTCTCTTAGGCACTTGCACCTTTCTCACAACAGCAACCAAAATGTGATCATTACAACCTACAGTTATAGATACCGTTTTGGAGAATAATTCAGCTACATTAATAAAAATCTGATCCATGTATGTAGAACTAATGTAGGACTCTTGTAGAACTCACAGTGCCACACGCTGTTAACCTTAATCTAGTTAATAATCTGGGATAACCCACATGCATCTGCAGGTCTGAGTTTGAGTTTTACAGAGCAGTCTGCTGAGCCCCAGTCTATATTCAGGTCACCAAAAAATAACTTTCATTGTTTAATTCACATTCTCGCTCTAATATTATAAATATTTTGTCAAGATAAACACCAAGCAGTCTGTTACAGCAACCAGTCATAACAGACTTGATCCAAGGTAAAATTAACTGCAGCCACAGTACCTCAATCTCAGATAGCATGAGATCATGCATGATTTTTACCAGGAAATAATCCTGAATATGAAAAGCAACCCTGCCACATTAAGCATACTTATCTTTCCCCAAACTACTATGACCTTATATCATTAATGCTGTGTCTGAAAGTGCTTGTTCTGTATGTCACTCAGCAACTGCCAAAACATGTTGGTTTTCCAATATTTCTGTAGTTTTGTCAACTTATTCCTTGAGCTACAAGTATTGATGTTACTGTCTTTAGACCGTTTGTGGATAGTTTAAGATAATAGCATTGCATGAATCTAAGAACTGGCATTTCATATGCCCAAATGGCAACAGAGCTGTCCAAGAAGCTAAATTGTTTACCTTCCCTAAGGAGGTTGTTATAATTTGGTGGTGATCCAGATAACTAGTGAATGACTGTTTTTGTTCAATAACTGCCAAACTAACAATGATATCAGTATGATTCCAAATGCAAGGTGTAGGTTTTCAGGATCAATGAATCATAGTATCCCTACTTGTAGAAAAATGCTATAGTAGCTCAAATTACCTTCTAATGCTTCACAAAAAATCTCAATTGTCACAGAAAATAAAGCAGTTATTTAGGAAACAATTACCCTATTCAACTTGTTTTTAGGTTTCTTGCTCTGAATATTTGAGAGTTCTGTCCTCTGAACACAGTTCTATCCTGGATGCCCTCTGTGTTCTGTTGGCAAGGCCGATACCTGGGTTTAATCACGATGCTGAAAAGGGTCTCGGGGCTCTATTTTCTTGAAAGTACTGCCTCTTCATTGAAAGTGACAAGAAATTTGTGTAAGTGTCACCATTTTTTTGTTACTTTGGACTTTGTCCTCTGAATTGCAGCCAAAGATTCTGCTCAGGTGGTGGCCCGTTTTAAAGAAGTTCTACGGCTGTTCATTCAAGGAAGGACCATGTCTGCTGCTTTCAAGAGTGTTGGTGTGAACCAGAACACTGTTGTTGTCAGCGCTCCAATCGCAGAGCTTGTTCATTGCTGCTCCCAGTAAATACAAGGAACTCCTGTAAAACTATAACAGTCAGGTGAAACTCAGTGTGTTTGCCACACAGCGTGCCACTTCAATTCAGGAGGACACAGACATAGCTGAAAATGTTAAAGCCTTCAAGGTTTCCAGGAAACTCCTTCCCCTAAAAACAAAGTAGGCTACAGTGCTGAATGTTGAATCAAAGTTCACTGTTGAAGTTGGACACTCTTGAAGATTGTCTTTTGATTTTTCACAACATTTTTTATTTGTATAATAATATTATGGGGTATTAAGTGTATTTATATTAGGGGTTAAATTATCATTTTTGAATTTTTACTCAGTGAAATGGTTAAGAATAACACCAAATAGCAGCAAAATATTTCTGAACTTTTTTTTTGATACTAGCAGAACATCTTTTATTTATATATGTATATATATATATATATATATATATATATATATATACACATATATACATATATATATATACATACATATACATGTATATATATACATATTTATATATATACATACATATATATATATATATATATACACACACACACATATATATATACACACACATATATACATATATATGTATGTGTATGTATATATATATATATATATATATATATATATATATATATATATATATATATATATATATATATATATATATATAACTTAAAGATTTATTTTGTGTACTTGGATACAAAATTGTTAACTTGAATTTATTTTGCGTACTGTAATTTTCTGTGATGCACAGTTGGTGTTGGCAAGTTTTGATTTGGCCACGTTTACCCTTGTTCATGTTTTACAGTCACAGTATGCTGATAAGCTGCAATTATTATTTTTTTTCTAAAGCTTATTAATGATGGGTAAAGTATTTGTAATTGTGTGTATAAGTGAATTATTACTAAATAATCATGTCAGAAAAATGCTTTATAAATGATGAATTCAGTAAAATCCTTTACTGATATGCTTATTTATGATGAGTAAAATATTTATAATTCCGTGTATAAATGTGTTATTACTAATTATTCATGTCAGAAAAATGCTTTATAAATGATGAATTCAGTATTTATTAATGCTGAACTAATGCTTAATAGTGTGTACTTACAAAGTGTTACCAAAATGTGCACTGTTTTTGAAATTGTTTTATAAGAATTTGAAATCCATTGGATTAAAACGTTTATCTTTGGCAGCTCACTTGTTTTTGTATATGTGTCACAGCGAGGTGTTTTGAGTGAGGAAGTGTAAAAATCATGCATTCATCTTCATGTAATTTGATGGTTGGTGATGGTGGTTTTTGATGGAAACTCTTATGTCCTGACAGATACAGTGTGCTGTTCAGGGGGGAGACTCAGACTCTGTATCTGTATCAGTGTACTCTGACACTGTATCATTGTCACTGGTTGGTTTTGCAGCATTTTCGGTCCAAGTGTCTTGTGTGATGTGACAGTTTCCTAGTTTAGGGCAAAATACTGACTAATTACCAGGTAATAACATGGAAACAGACCTCACTTCCTTTTACAGTACAGTCACACTTTAATAACTATGTAATTTCCGTGTATGTATTTTTGTAGTTCCTGGGTAACAAATAAGTAATTACCAGGTAATAACATGGAAACAGACCTCACTTCCTTTTACAGTACAGTTCAACTGTAATTACCAGGTAAATGTTGTAGTTACTGGGTAAATACAAAGAAGTTACCAGGTAAGTAATAAAAACCTATTGACTGCTAGGAAATACATGGCCGTTAATACCTAGTAGTACCTAGTAATACGTAGTAAATACTCTTCATGTCCTAGTAATTAGTAGAAACTTATAATTTCTTGGTAATTACACCTGGTAGCCAATAGGAATGTAACTCGTCGTGTCATAACTTTCTTCTAACATTTACAGCACTTACTGTGTATTTACCAATACATTACATAGCCTTCCTCGTAGTTGTCATGTACAATTAAAGGGTAGTTGCTGTGAAGTTACAAAATAAATACAATCAATAATGTTTGTTTAATAAATATAATCAATAATATATTTACTAAGTATTTACAGTGTAAATAATAAGGTTTTTACCATGTGTTACTTAGTAATTACTCAGTAATTGCTATTTATGACCTTGTAGTTACTTGGTAGTTGTCAGAAAATTACTTGGTACTCATGAAATAAGTACATTATTAATTACTATGCAATTACCTTGTAATTACTTTAAGGAACACCCAGTAATTACGAATTATTATATGTGGTTGTTAGGAAATAATATAATAATTACTTAGTGAGTACCTAATAATTAATCACATAGTTACCATATAAATACTTAATAATTACTGAGTAATTACCCAGTAATTAATACTTATTACCAGGTAGGTACTTGGTATTTGCCTGGAATTGACTAGGTAATTACTTTAAAAGTACAAGGTGATTACCTATATAGTTACCTTGTAATAACATGGTAATTTTACAGTAACTACCCCTTATTACATGGTACTTACCTAGTAATTACCATGTAAATACATGGTAATTATAGTACCGTAAAAGGAAGCGTTACCGTTTATCTGCGTTATCCAACATCCTTCAATTTTAGCTAGCTAACAATTCATTCGCTACGTAGAGATCCGATTTATAGCTAAAACTATGATAATTAATAAACAGATAAATACACGTTTGTTTAATTGACTGAGGCTTGAGTATTAATTACTACTTACCGCTGATGAAGTGTTCACTACAGATACGCGTATATTTGGAGGACTGCCATGGTTTTTGCTCCCCAGGGACAGAGTTGCGCTTGACAGCACTGATCCAGAGATTTCTCCTCTCAGGGTTTTCTTTTTCGGACGGAATGCGATAAAAACACAATCCCGGCTTTCCTCCCCGACGGTTCGCACATCTGACCGCACAACAGCTGTCCGGCATTGTGATGTAGTGTTATTGTTTTCTTGCGTGTCCTATATCGGTTAGGCTGTAGGTGGCGGGCAAGCGTAATGTTTTGCCCTCCAGGGGGGCGTTCCTTAGGGAGCGTGACGTCACATGAAAGCTATGAATAGTTGTTCATATCTGTCCTGTCTCCAGACTTAAAGATAGGGTTAACTATGGCCATTTTCCATGAGTGTGGTACTACAGCATTGCATATTAAGGTTAATTAGGTGGGTGGTGGGACCAGAAAAGGAGTCTTTATGAGTTTTCAGTAACATGGTATCAATACCATGTATATCCTTGGCCTTAGAGTTATTTAGCGAGCCAATGATGTCGACTACTTCACCCTCTGTGATAGGTCAAATGTCAAACACTGGTCCTTTACCTGTGGCATCAGCCCCCCAGTTGTCACTACTGGCAGAATCCCCCCTCCCCTCCGTCCCGAGGTTAATAGGGTCAGCGCTGTTGCCGGGGGGGTGAAAACGTTTGAGATATCTTCTACAGATTTTAAGAAGAAGATATTCAGTTCAGAGGCTAGAGTATCTGGGCTTTTTACTAGTTGGTAATTAATAATGAGTTCCAATTCATTGTTATTTTGTCTAATCTGTTTACCTGTTAATTTATTAATGTTTTGCCAAAGCTTTTTCCCATCACCCCTTGTTCCTTCCAAGATTGTTATAAAGAAGTTTGCTTTAGCCTTCCGTATTGTCTGAGTAGTTTTATTTCTTGCTGCAGTGAACTTTAACCGGTCAGTAGTTAGGCTGGATTTTAAAAAGTTCTTCAGTAAAACGTCCCGCACTTTCATTTGACTTCGGCATTCTGAGTTAAGCCATGGTAGGGATAATTTTGCTTTCTTTCCTTGTCCCCTTTTTGTAAAAGGTTCTATCGTGTTTTTAATATGTTTATGAAAGGAGTCTGCACTACTGTTAATATCCTCATCAGAGAGGATCCTGTCCCAGCTTGTTGTTTTTAACACTGACTTGATATTTTCTTGCTGATTCTTAGGAATGAAATTAAAGGTGGTCTTGTTATTATAAAAATGTCTAGATGGATTTGAGAGTCGGGATTTGGTGAGCTTCCTGGAGAAAAGGATTGCGTTATGATCTGATAAACCGGTTAAAAGATTGTAAGTTTTGATAATTCGTTCCAGTTTATTAGAGAAAAGCAGGTCAAGCAGTGCTAGATTTAGCAGTGATTCTGGTGGGTTTCTGTACAAGCTGGGAGAGGTTCAGGTGTTCAGTTAGCTGTTTCAGTGTTTTCTTATCTGTAGTGCTATCCCAGTTTGTATTGAAATCCCCAAGGATAATGATTTCCTTCTTGTGATTACACGACTTTAAAAGAGCTTTAAACTGATCAGAAAAGTCTTTCTCAGCAGTTGGCTTTCTATATAGACATATTACAGTGAACGACATTTCTGCAGAGAGTGTGATATTAACCCCAACACATTCAATATCAACACCAGCAGGCAATGTAATTTGCTTGCATTTCAAAGTGTTTTTAACTTATAATAAGACCCCACCTCCCTTCCCTTGGATCCTATCTTGTCTAAAAACATTATGCCCAGGCATAGTAACAGAAGCTTCAGGTGAGGAGCAGGACAGCCATGTTTCAGAAAAACCCATAAAGTCAATGTTGGACTCATTCAGTAGGTGTTCTATCTGTTCCCTTTTTGGGACCATGCTCCTGATGTTGAGGTGACCACCAAGGAGCCCTTTTATACAATGTGGATCCCAAACTATTTTAGCTTGATGTAAAGTAGAAAAAATCTTCACTGCTTTATGTTTTTATAAACTGGATTTCTATATGTGTTGCTAGTGTTGTACTTGATATTGAATGTGTTTAGGACAGTACCCTTGTTCACTGGTTCTTCTGTAGTTAGCTGTTTAGCAGCAGTCTGTGAGGTGCCTTGGTAGGATCCGGGCATAGGTGGAAGAGGGTCGGGAGCCGTTGAAACAGTCCTCGCCATAGCAGCAGCCGTCTCGAGGGGGTTGGAGCCAGGGCCTGGCGGTATTAGCTCCCCCGTTAGCACCGCTGGTGAAAGGAGCCCCGTAGCCATTGCTAGACGCGGCTTCTCAGTTGCTAGGCTAGCTGCTAGGCTGGCGCCAGCCATTGGCGCAGCACCGCTGAGGGTTGCTGATGTCGGAGGTAGCCTCGGTTCCTGTGGACTAACGTTGGCCGCCGGCCTGGCTCCACTGGTGGTCATCGTTGTTGACGGTGGCCTCCCAGCTGCTAGGCTGGCACTAGCCATCGGCACGACCCCGCTGAGGGTCGCTGGTGCTGTAGAGTCCATCCTCGCCATCGTAGTGGCCATCTCAAGGAAGCCGGGGCCCAGCGGTGTTAGCTCCCCAGCTTACACCGCTGGTGAAAAGAGCCCCGTAGCCGCTGTTGATGGCGACCTCTCAGCTGCTAGGCTAGCGCTAGCCGTCTGCATGACCCCGCTGAGGGTCGTTGGTGCTGCCGAGTCCATCCTTGCCGTCTGAGTGGCCATCTCAGGAAAGCAAGGGCCCAGGGGTGCAAGCTCCCCAGCTAACACCGCTGGCGAAAGGATGCCCGCAGCCGCTGTTGATAGCGACCTCTCAGCTGCTAGGCTGGCGCTAGCCATCGGCACGACCCCGCTGAGGGTCGCCGGTGCTGTCGAGTCCATCCTCGCCATCTTAGTGACCATCTCGAGGAGGCCGGGGCCTGGCGGTGTTAGCTCCCCAGCTTACACCGCTGGTGAAAAAAGCCCCGTAGCCGCTGTTGATGGCGACCTCTCAGCTGCTAGGCTAGCGCTAGCCATCGGCACGACCCCGCTGAGGGTCGCTGGTGCTGCCGAGTCCATCCTCGCCGTCTTAGTGGCCATCTCGAGGAGGCCGGGGCCTGGCGGTGTTAGCTCCCCAGCTAACACCGCTGGTGAAAGGAGCCCCCTAGCCGTTGTTGGTAGCGACCTCTCAGCTGCTAGGCTAGCGCCAGCCGTCGGCACGACCCCGCTGAGGGTCGCCGATGTCGGACCCGGGCACTGGTGGACATCCCCCGACAACAACAGGCAATGATGAGGAGGCCATGTCGTTGGTGTTCCCCTCGGGTTTCACCGCCGCCCGCGCAGGAGTTTTCCACCAGCGACAGCCTTAAACGCTTGTTTTATGGCGCGTTTATCATGCGATGTCGTGGTATGGCATGGTGTCCCGTCACCGTCCGGTGTCAGGGAGGGACTTGGGCTCAAAAAGCTTGAAAATGTGAAAAATGCCAGCAGCGCCAGGAGAGCTCCTGTCGCACCTACCCTACCAGCAGCCATCTTGAAAAACCAGATGAGGTCGACCACTAAATCAATCAGACAAGCTCCACTGGAAAGATTTTGTAAAGCCCCTGTTGCATGGTTACAATTGCACTAAAAATTATGTGACAGGACACCTGAGGACCCAAACGCTGTTGCTTATCCACTCATCTTTTGAACTGTGACTGCACCATGTGCTGATCATAAACTCCCACCGCTCTATTCTCACAGGACATATGGACTTTTTCTTGTATTCCAAAGTCACTACAACAATCTCAGATGGGAAAGACCATAAATGAATGGTATTGATGTGTTAAATCATAAACTGTATGTTTGTTTTGAAATCATTGTGTGATGTTCATCCCTAAGTTCTTTGAACAGTCTGTGACACTCAGAAGCAGAGTGGATAAAGTGACAGATTTATTCTTAAATCTGTGGAAGACCAACAGCTCCCCCTAGTAACTTCTCTTGGTATAGAACAATTAAAGGTTTAATAACCAAGAAGTACCACGATAAATACAAAACTTAATTACAACCTGAATAAAAAACCTTAATTACAATGAGAGTATAATGTGTAATGGAGGATTCTTATAATGTCCAACAGCATAATATTCGCTGATCATTATTTTAACAAACAACTCAATTATGATGATAGATGTGTCACTCTTACTCTGTACTTTCACTCTTGAGTTAGATCTGTCTTATAACATTCTCTTATCATTTGGTTATGTGTTGTCCAAGACCTTTTTCTTATGGTAATGCAATAATAACTGCATCACATAACAGTGTGCATGGCCTTAAAAAAGACAAAAACTATAAAAATTGACTTGAAGTGAGGGTGTGATTGTGAGTGCTTGTGTGTCTTTTTCTGTATGTGTGTTCACATACAGAAAAAGAGTTCAAGCCATCAAAGGTCAAATTGGCTTTGTGTATGTGTTGTCATGTTTTATTCTGAGCTTCCTCTGTCCTAATGACAAAAAGGGAATATAAATATATATATATATATATATATATATATATATATATATATATATATATATATATATATACACATATGTGATGTATGCATATAACTCCTACCACTAGGTGGAGTATGTTAACAGTGTTGTGATTGACCTGTTGGGAGCGGCAGTAGAAGCAGACAGTAAAAGGAAGCAGTTCTGAAATACAATTGAGTCCGTGTGTGTTTACAAAAATATACATTATTACATGGTGTCAGAAGATAAAACAAGAGAAAATGGAGCAGTTAAAGCCTCCGAATAATCTGTGCTTAGAAATCTGGCAGAAAACTGGCGATGGATTCAAAAGTTTGAACTCTATCTCATCGACGGGGAATCGAGGAGAAGAGTGAGAAGGTAAAATGTGCGACATTCCTTCATGTTGCTGGAGAAGAAGCGATAAAAGTATTTAATACTATGGACTTTGCGAGGATGTGGATGGTTTTGCGGACTTAAGGAACTGTTCAGAGACTATTGTGAGCCACGGAAGAATATCACTTACCTGAGACATGTGTTCTTTACCCGAGTGGAAGGGCCGAATGAGAAAATTGATGCCTACGTGACAGACCTTAAGAACAAGGCAAAAGATTGTGAATTTGCACAGCTAACTGAACTGATAAAAGATCGTGTGGTCTGTGGCATAAATAATGACACCGTGAGAGCGAGGCTGCTCCGAGAGACAGATTTAACCCTGACAAAGGCTGTGGGTATTTGTCGAGCAAGTGAGGAATAGCATAAGATCACATGAAAGCACTACACGAAGAAACAGATGTAGCTGTGAACAAGATAAAAGTTAGCAAGACCAACAAAGCCAGTAGCAAACACTATGAGACAGATAGAAAGAGGAGAATGTAAGAGGTGTGGCTACAACCATGAACCGAAGAAGTGTCCAGCTTATGGGAAAATATGCAACCAGTGCAAATTAAAGAACCACTTCAGCCGTATGTGCAGGTCACAAAAACAACAGTTTAAACCCAGGAAAATTGAGAAAAAAAGTACATGAGATACAAGAACAAGATGATGTCATGTTTATGGGATGTATAGAGATCAAAGCAAGTGAGCAAAAGGATGAAAAGCTCCAGTTGGATACAGTCTCAACAGTGAACAAGGACAGTAACAAATGGATTCAGAGGCTCAAAATAAGCAACAGTGTGCTAACTGTAAAGCTTGATACAGGTGCAGAGTGCAACGTGCTGTCAATGAGAGACTTTGAGAGAATCACAAACAAAGATGCTGGACTACAAAAGTCAAGGTTTAAGCTAGTGGCTTACTCTGGCCACATGATTGCAACAAAGGGCAAGACAAAGCTCAAGTGTGAATACAAAGACAAAGAATATGAACTAGAATTCCAGATTGTAGAGAGAGACGCACCTGCTATCCTTGGAGGAGAATCCTGCACAACACTAGGACTAATCAAGCGAGTGTACAGTGTAGACAAAAAAGACAATACTGACATTTTGAAAGAATATGAAGATGTTTTCACTGGGTTAGGGTGTGTGCCAGGACTGCACCACATCCAACTCAACCCAGATGTCACTCCAGTCATTCACCCACCAAGGAAAGTGCCAATAGCACTTAAAGACAGAATAAAAGCAGAGCTGGACAGGATGGAGGATCTTGGAGTTATCGTAAAGCAGACTGAGCCAACAGATTGGGTGAACAGCATGGTCACTGTGGTAAAGCCCAACAAACTGAGAATCTGCATTGATCCCCAAGATCTCAACAAAGCTATAAAAAGGGAACACTATCCACTACATACGGTTGAAGAGATCATCGCCATGAGATGCCAAATGCAAAGGTTTTCTCTGTAGTGGGCGCCAATCACGGCTTTTGGCAAGTACAGTTGGATGAGGAGAGCTCCAAATTGTGTACATTTAACACCCCGTATGGACGTTACCGCTTCCTGCGACTTCCTTTTGGAGTGTCGTCAGCTCCTGAAGTGTTTCAGAAGTGCATAGCACAGAGACTTGAAGGTTTGGAGGGAGTGGTGAACATAGTGGATGATATCTTGGTGTGGGGGGAAGACGAGAAACAGCATGACAGGAGACTGAGAGAACTGATGGACAGGATCAGAAGCATCAACCTAAAGTTAAACAAAGACAAATGTAAAATCAGAAGGACAGAGATCACATACGTCGGTCACATTCTGTCTGCAGAGGGAGTGAAACCAGACAAGGAGAAGGTCAGAGCAATACAAGAAATGCCTGAACCAGAAGACAAGGCAGGTCTGCTGAGGTTTTTAGGCATGCTTCAGTATCTGGCAAAGTTTGTCCCAAACCTCTCTGATGTGAGTGCGCCACTCCGGATACTCCTGGAAGGTGGCGTGGCTTGGCATTGGGAGTCTGAGCAGCGGAAAAGTTTTGAAAAGCTGAAGATGCTCGTGAGTGAAGCCCGAGTGCTCAGGTATTTTGATGTGAGAAAGGATATAACACTGTCTGTGAGCCTTGAGCTCCGAAGGCCTGGGAGCAGTGTTAATCCAGGATGGACAGCCGGTGGCCTATGGGTCAAGAGCACTGACTGAGTGTCAGAAAAGGTGCAGCATGAATCGAAAAAAGAGCTCTTGGCGATTGTGTATGGGTGTGAGAAGTTTAAACAATATGTTTATGGCAAGACAGTGCGTGGAAACAGACCACAAACCCTTAGAGACTGTGTTTAAGAAATCACTCGGGAAGGCTCCACGAGACTGCAGAGGATGTTGATGAGTCTCCAACCTTATGATTCTGGGTCAGCTACAAGCCTGGAAAGGAGCTCTACATTGCTGACACACTAAGTCGAGCCTACCTGAAGGAGCAACCAGAGCAGCTACTGGAAGAT
>JAZDUH010000193.1:235000-258867 GCA_036419115.1 Scarus forsteni
TATAGGTCTATTCTGGAGTTTAACATCCCCCCCCCCGCCCCCGAGAAAATTGCTGCAGCCACCACTGGTCCTCAGCATTTGCTGTTTGTTTTGCACTACGCCAAGTCATGTCTCACTCAGCAGTAATTAACACCAAAACTTTATCACAGTAAAGTTAAAAAACAAACAAACAAACAAAAAAACATGGCAAGTTGGTGTGGTCTTACAACCTGATGTTGGCTTTTGCCCTGTCTTTGTCCAAACTCTTCTTTGTTGTGGCTTCTCTGCCTCTGTTTTTCTTATCTTGTCCTGTTTAGCAGGAGGAGCGGTGACCTGTAATCAGAATATAGGTAGTTTCTCTACCATTGTCCACACAGTTGTCAAGTCTCCCCTTTTGGCCAGGACAACATTCCTCTGCCTCTCCAAACTCAACTCTGCAACTAGTCAAATGGAGCAGTAATGCAACAAAATGATGGATGTCAACCTCCAAAAACCTAAGACAAAAAAAAGCCTCGGGAGAACTGCTACCTGCAGAAGTCTGGGTGGCAGTTCTTGTCATGTGAGTGCCAACAGCAGGAACAAGCCAAGAAAAACAAAGAGTTTATTTTAGATTTCTGTACATCTGTCTTAAAATGTGAGGGATACTGGAGCTTGGTTGGGGTTGTGGGATGGCTCACAGCAAACTTATTTTCAAAGACAAAACTTGCAGGTATGCATTCTCAAGTATATTTGGATCCCTCCAAGCTCAGCTACATCCATTGAATCAGGATCACAGCATGCCTACAAAATGTATGGGCAGAGGGTGGGCAGAACAGTAGTTATGGGATTTCATTGGCTTAATAAATTTGGCCTGAATCACTGTGATTGGTTGTGGTTTTCCCGGTTTAACTCCTGCTGTAGTAGATACATATTTAAATATTTATATATATATGTATATATATATGTATATATATATATATATGTATATATATATATATATATATATATATATATATATATATATATATATATATATATATATATATATATATATATATATATATATATATATATATATATATATATATATATATATATGTGTATATATATCTATATTTATATGTATAGATGTATATATATATATATGTGTGTGTGTGTGTATATATATATACATATATATATATATCTATATATATCTATATATATATATATATCTATATATATATACATATATGTATAGATATATATATATATATATATGTATGTATATTTGTTTTTCGCTCTCAAAACATATGCATTAATTGGCATAAGGACATAACAGTGATGGTCAGAATAATGTCAAAGGCCTTATTATTAAGGACAAAGGCTTGACCTGCAGTTAGTGTCCCAATGAGATCTTTGTACAAATGTTCTCATGGTAAGACTTTAGAGTTTGTATAATCCCTGGATGTTTATTTATGACTCTCCAGGTTCAACATTTTAGACCTTCAACCTTCACCACGTCCTCCACTGTTGTGTTTGAAGGAGCGGCACATTGTCTAATTTACTGCTCCCACTTTATGTTTCTGTTTCTTATTCCACAACATTAAAGTTAGTCTTTAACCTATCATAAAAGTATTTATGACTGTTACATAACTATGTGCAATAAACGCACAATTACAGCCCTGCTAAATGGTTGATGTGAAAAGTTTGATTTTTATCTACAATACCTATCATTTCCCGCTCACCTTGTGCTCTATTACATAAGAACCATGATAGCAGAGAAAATGATAAAACCTTCCTTTCTGCTTGTGTGACAGGCTTTCAGATCTTAGACATGTTTTTTTTAGATAAATGCTTGAAATAAGGTCTGTTGTGAACACATGCAAACAGGATTTTTAGATTTTCTTTTCAACATGAAACATTTGATGTTTCCCTGTTTGTGGATTTTAAAGTGTCATTGTGTGTTTTAAAAGACGGCTGCTAACAAGCTGATAAAAAGGACTATAAAATGGCACAAGCCCATATGCTGCATTCACACCACAAGCTACCCAGCTACCAAAATCGCGTCGCCCACTGACGTAGCGTCGCACGTCCATAAATACCTAATTTTGGTCACCGTTGCAGTCGGCTGTCGCTCGGTGACCTCACATCCGCTCGAGTTTCACCTGGATCATATCATATATCACATAATAGGATGTATAAGCAGACATTTTTCCAGCTGTATCCTTTTCATTCACTTATCAACCACAAAACACTGCAGCTGATGATGCAGCAGCATTATCTGTAAGTTTCCCAGTGAGTTTCCTGGGAATAGGGAGGACTGGGATGCCTACTGCAAGATATGGAATCAAGTTACTAAAATTAGTAGGAAAAAGATAAGGCTGTTTTTTAAGATACAAAATCAGTAAGTGTAAATTTGATGGAAAAAAAATTGTGGGGAACTCTCAATGATGTAAGGAAACCTAACAAGATCCTTCCTATTGATACAGGCAACTCATTTCTCTTAGAATCTCATGAAATTGTAATTTATTTAAGTCATTGTCTGACTGATAAAACTGAAAAACTAAGAGAGGGTGTGTTATCTGGAAGAAGGGCCAAACTGGACGGACAACCTGGTGACAAATGCTCAGACAATAACTAACGATACAAAGATTCTGAGGAAGTGTGGATGTGGATGGGAGAAGGAAACAATGCTCAGGGGGCTGTGTATCCACATGGGGAGGATGAAGTGTGGTGGCAGAAGCCATAAGCAACCTTCTGAGGCCAGGTTCAAAACCACAGTGCCATCAGGCCCAGTGTTGTAGAGGCGGTGCAGGAAGAGACAAGGGAGGTGGATGACCCCCAGGAGGTGACCTCTGAAGCACCCTCAAGTGCCTCAAGAGCTTAACCGACCAAGAAGCCAAAAGTCTGGAGGTGAGTGGGAAACAGCGATGACACAAAAGGAACGGAGGGAAAAGAGATTGACAACCTGGTAGCAAGAAGAAGGCAGCTCCCAAGACAATGGGGAAAGGGAAGGAAGAAGGAAAGGAGGATCTGAAAACCCTTTGGGATGAAGTCGAGAGAAGACTGGCCTTTCTATGGAGAGTGGAGAAAGAGAAGGCAAACTTTTTCAAGAATCCATTCCACTTTGCACGAGGGCTACTAGAGGATAAAACTAATGGGATGCTGGAGATCTCCAAGGAAGAGTTGGAGGAACACATCCATGTTCAGTACACTGATCCCCGGAGGCACAAGGCTCTGGGCCCACCCAGCTATGTGCCAAAGCCACCAGAACCATCTTAGCTTTTCGATGCCTCACCACCCAAACTCTGTGAAGTCAGGCAGGTCATCCAGCGGGCAAGGTCAGCATCAGCTCCAGGACCAAATTGCATACTATACTAGCTATATAAGAAATGCCCAAGAGTGCTGAAGATGCTTTGGACCCTAATGAGAACAGTTGGACCAAGAAGTGCATTCATCACAATGGCAGAGGGCAGTGGCAGTCTTCATTCCAAAAGAGCAGAACACCACGACCATCGGGCAGTTCAGGAGCATAGCCTTGCTCAACATTGAGGGGAAGGTCTTATTCTCAGTCATGGTGAGAAAAATGGCTTCCTTTCTGATGGGGAATGGCTACATAGACACCAGCTGCCAGAAGGCCAGTTTCCCAGGTTTCCCAGCATCTGTTCAAGAGACTAAATACCATAGAACACCATAAAGAGGTAAAACTTCCTCCCCAGTTTAACATTACTCCACCACCTGTTTCCAAAGAAACGAAAAGTCTAAGAACAGATGTCAGATACCTTAGATTGAAATAACATATCATCTGCATACAGAGAGACCTTCGTCTTCATACTGATGTATATCAGAAACATCAGGATGAGATTCTAAGGTAATAGACAACAGCTCCATCACGACACCTTTATGGCATCTAAAGCTATGAGGGCCTCTGATGTGTCTGATGAAGACGGGTTAAACAACATTGAACACTCTTTGCAGGTTGGAAAGGGTGTGCCTGTTACGAATGAATGCAGTTTGGTGTAAGGGAGCACAGTTTCCAGGCTTCAGGCAAACAACTTTAGAGAGTAGTTTTTAATCAGCATTAAAGAGGCCAATAGGATGGTATGAGCCACATGAAGATGGGTCTTCTTTCTTTGGGAGCAAACCTGCTTGATTTAAGGTTTGAGGAAGCTTGCCTGAGGTCAATGCCGCAGTAAGCATTTCCAACAGGTTATGGAGCGAGCTGTTTCCAGAATATTTTATAAAATTCATCAAGCAGGTCACCTGGACCTGAACCCTGAGGTCATTTAATGCTGCTTCTGGTTCAGTCATTGTGATGGGTTGATCTAAAGGTGGGATGTCAAACCTACTGGAAAATATTAATGTGCTCAGAAGAGTATAAAGTTTTATAAACTTCTATCATGGTTGTATTAATCTCTACTGGGTCTGAGGGGATCCTGATCCTGTTTCAATTCTTGGAATTACCTGAGGAGCAGACATTTGTCAGAGCTTATTGTGAGGACTGCTCCCTAGTCCTCCAGTTTTCCTCCTCTCTCCCTCCCCTCTCGGGTTGTCTCCTCTTTTCCTGTACTGCACTTCCCCTGTTCACCTGTGTGGAGTTGGCGCTGTGGAGCTGTCTTCCCTCTCTCACATCCTTGTGGACAACCGGAATGGGCGGCGCCCATGGAGCTGCTCTCCACTGACTTCACCACCTGTTTCTGGTTTCCTGATTAGGATCTCCCTACTTAAGCCGGTGGCTGACTTCTCTCATCGCCGGCTGATTGCCTTAAGTTTGTGGTTCGTACTATCACAGTCTGTGCTGGCTTCAGTTCTGTCTCTCATTTCTATGAGTGAACTTTCTTCTAGTTTTTTGTATGGGATGTGTGTTTAGACGGTTTGGATTTTTGCCTGAAGACTAATCAGTGCTCTGTCCTCTGTTTTTCTTCCAGGTCTCCACGAGCTCCTGCCACTGCCACCCTTTTTGTATATATCACATTTTTGATTCCCTTGTAAATAAACTCTGGTGTTTTGCAACTTTGATCTGATCTCTGCCTCTGCTCTGGGTCCATCACACAATCTGAAATCAACACCTAACACTTATGAGTTAATAACTTGCTGGGTTTCTCCCCTTGCTCATAAAATGTAGCTGTAAAGCTTTCACATTTCCTGAAACTCTCCTTTGCACTTTTTAAATGAAAACTGCTGTGATTGGATGGCACTGTACTTTTGTTGAACTTGTTCTGCTGTGGTTGGTCTACATCCACCCTGGCCAACCCGCGGCTCCCGAGCCGCATGCGGCTCTTTGGCTGGTTTCATGCGGCTCTTAAGGGGCTTTCACATGACGTGTCAAAAATTCTCGGCCTGGCGCTGCCATTCATTCCCTATGTGGCAAGCTGACAGCGGTCTGAGTTGCACAGACGAAGAAGAAGCCAGTCTGAGTGACGTCAAACGCGCATGTGTGAGAGCATTTGAGTAGTAAACAGTTCTATCGAGTTCGCTCTCAAAATGGCAGGGAAAAAAAGCACAGCAAAACAAAAATATGAAGATGAATACAGGACGTTTTTACCAGAGTGGGAGAGTTTATATTTTTTTGTTGAACGTAAAAGCAAGCCATTCTGCCTTATATGTCAGGCGTCATAAGCGCATTTCAAAGCTTCAAAGCTTCAAATCTTCAGCGCCACTTCGGCTCACTCCATGCTAACATCGACGAGGAATTTCCCAAAGGGACTGAACTTCGCAAGCACAAGTTGGCAACTTTGAAAAGTCAGGCAGAAAAGCAGGTAAGGTTTTTCCAAAAATTTACGAAGCACTCAGACACTGTAACGCTGGCATCATATCAACTGGCTTGGAACATTGCACGAGCTAAAAAGCCATACAACGAAGGGGACTTCATTAAAAAATGCCTGTGACGCTTTTGAAATCTTGTGTCCTGAAGACGGCGGACTAAAACTAAAGGTATCAGACGTCCAACTGTCCCGCCACACTATTGAACGCAGAATATCGGACATTAACACGGCTATTGAATCACAGCTGCACTCTGACCTGCAAGCATGCGAGTATTTAAGTGTCGCATTGGATGAGAGTTGTGACATACAAGACAAGCCTCAGTTGGCAATATTTGCATGGTCTGTGTCAAACGATTGTGTGATCAAAGAAGAACTCCTTGATATTGTGCCATTAAAAGACAGAACCCGCGGCACAGATGTGAAAGAAACAATGATGGGTGTATTTGCTAAAGAAAATCTGCCCATACAGAAATTAACTGCAATAGTCACGTATGGAGCGCCAGCAATGATTGGATCTGTGAACGGGCTTGTAGGGCTGTGCAAAGCTGACAAAACATTTCCTGAGTTTTGGAATTTCCACTGCATCATCCACAGGGAGCAACTCGTGTCTAAATCATTGAATTTAGACAACGTGAACGTGAACATGAAGCCTGTGATGGAAATTGTCAACTACATCCACACACATGCACTTAACCACAGGCAATTCAGGAATCTCATCACTGAGCTGGACCAAGGGCTCCCAGGTGATCTGCCACTGCACTGCACTGTGAGGTGGCTGCCAAAAGGCAAGGTGCTCTCTCGCTTCTTTGAGCTTTTGGATGTCATAAAACTGTTCATGGAAGAGAAGGACAAGGACTATCCCGAGCTCTCGGACCTCAAGTGGATTATGGATCTTGCCTTTTTGGTCGACATGCTGTGTCACTTGGACAGACTGAACCTAACCCTGCAGGGTAAGTTAAAAATGCTGCCTGACCTGGTACAAAGTGTGTTTGCGTTTGTCAACAAACTGAAGCTGTTCAAGGCACATATTCAAAAGGGAGATTTCACACATTTTCCCACTCTGCTAAAAGCCAGCGGGCAAGTCACCAGCGCCACCCTGAATAAGAAAAGAGACAGATATGCAACATTGATTGAAAACCTGCACGGAAGCTTTGTGACCCAGTTCCGTGATCTACACTGTAAGAAACGGCTGTGAAATCTACAGTTATTTACTGTAATAAAGACAGTAACACTACTGTAAATGATTTTTACAGTAAAATGTTGTAAATTTTACAGTAAATCCTTGTCCACGTGACAAAATCACAGTAGTTCAAGTATTACAGTAGAAAATCACAGTAGTCAAAGTGTTACTGTAAAAAGAATCACAATAGTCAGTATACTACTGTAAATAGTAAAGTAAACCATTGTATTTTTTCTTTTTTTACAGACACATGTATATACAGTATATATAAATATGTGTGTGTAATATAGATAATATATTACACACATAATATAAAAAAGTATCTCACAATAAAAAGATACTTTTAACTTCCAATTTTGATCCAATATTGTTTTTACTTTATATCACTGTTTTGACCTTTCACATCATATTTATAACTTATTTTATAATTATGATAAAAACAAGAAAATGTTTAACCTACTTTGTAAATTTTCAAGTGAACAAATATTATCTTAGTCCTGAAAATAGACAATTAGCTGTTCATTGTTCCTTTAATTTTGAATATTAATCACATTTAAATGATCAGAACTGTGCCTTATTTTAATCAATAATGTATGATGATATTATGATTACCCACATTCATCTTACATTCCCGCAAAATTAACGGCTGTATTTTTTATTTAAAACTCTGCCGCCATAGAACGCGCAGCCGCAGGGTTCTATTTGTGATTTCATTGGACGCCTCACTTTTGCGGGAGGAGCCGCACATGCGCTGTCAAGTCAAGGATCTGCCGAGCTGAACGTGAGCAGATCGGAGCAGAGGCATTTTAACACTTTTTGGACCAGAACAATTTCTACAAAGCGATTTACAGGACTTGCTCAGGTAATTTTGTGTTTCCATCTTTCCATCTCCCTTACGTTATGCCAGTATTTGGAAGTTACGCCGACCGACCATGAGTTTGTGTTTGTTTCATGTCAAACGCCGTCATTTCAGTATTTTTTCATGCTAGGTTAGCAGTAGAGAAGCACCATCCAACTGAAAAAAGCTGTCAGTTTTGTTAGTTTTCTGCTAAGATTACCTGTCGTTTTTGTAGCAAAACAGTTGAGACATTAATGGTTATGTGCTGCTTTGTGGAGTTCACAGAAATGAACCTCATTGTTTTTTCAAATGTGTTGGAACTAACTGCTCACTTTTACTGTGCTCACAATGAGACTGAAGCCCCTGTTATCACCAGGGCAGTGCAATGGCGCTGTGTGAGCACCAATTTCACACTGTGAATGAACTTATCTCTCACTTAAAATAACTAATAGAGGAGGGGCAACCTGTGGCTATATATTTTAGCCAACTAAAACAGTGTATCAGTTTAAACTTTGGTACTGTTTAAAAAATCTTTTTGTACTGAATTTGCAGTGTTAAAGCCACAAATTAAGCTACTGTAAAAACAGATCATAATTTGAATAATTTTTTTAATTTCTTTTTATCAGATCTCTACATCAACATCTGCCCTGATCAAAAATATGATTAGATTTGTTTTAAATTATGGAATTCTACCCTTTAAATGTCAAACTCATTCGAGATGTCACTAATTTGGGAAAAAAAAACACAAAACTACAAATATTTGTTTAAAAGATGATCTGAGGCTGGAGAGGCTGTCTTTCACAATCTTGGAATATCTCAAAGATTGGTAAAAAAATTTTTTACTTTGGTGCATGAATATTTTTTTGTGTGGCATTAGAATTGATTTTTTTCTCACTTTTGTGATTTTTTTTCTCAAACCTCCTCCTTAAGCATAGCTCTGATCAGAAATTACTTTTTTAAAATTATGGATTTAACCCTTTAAATGCCAATTTCATAGAATATGTTGCTGATTTGGGGAAAAACACCTACAATTGACAGATTTTCAATAGGAGCAGTAATCAGGGGCTGGCTCAAAGATTACTAAAGGTATTGACTTTCAGGTATGATTTTTTTTCCTGCTAAACAAGATATTTAATTTTTGGTCCCTTCAGTTCTGTTAAAAGCCACAATTTTAGCTTCTGTAGAAGCATATCCAATAATTATTTAATCAAACATAGTTTTTACTGTATTTTAAAAAAGGAAACATTTATTTCCACCATTGGAAGATTTACATTTACATTGACTTTGGTGCAAAACTTTTTTTGCAGTATTTGATTATTTTTTTGCTCCCCGTTTAGTCCCATTATAACCATGTATTTTTGAATGCAGTCAGGACACTGTATAGTCATGCATTCTACAATTGTGGTGATTTGTGTTTTTGGTGTGTGTGTGTGGTAATCTAATGCTGCTCAAACAATAATGCACGAAAGCCAATAGTTTCACTAAAGTTTGATTTAACCAAGACTTTGATAGTACATAAAGCATCTCATGACTCTGAACTATATTATAAGTTTGTCATTTTGTGTGTATTTTCCCCAAATCAGTTCCGTATTCTATGGAATTGGCATTTAAAGGGTTTAAAGCCCTAGAGAAAAAACTGCATTTGAAATGTTTCTTCGGCAGCTTAAGTTGTGACTTTTAAACAGCCAAAACAAGATCAAAGCTAGAAAGAAGATATCTGTTTTTGAGTGAAAAATTCATGCACCCAAGTCAATTTTTTTTTACTATTTTTGACATATTCAACTAAAATAGCTGATAGCACCTAAAATTTTTCCAGCATCTGATAATCTTTTACATTCAAAATTGGTCATGTGTGCGTTGTTTTCTGCCAACCTGAGATGCCTCCTATGAAAATGACATTTAAAGGGTTGAAATCCATTATTATTTTTAGGTATTCATTGTTTTGAATCAGGGCTGAGGTAGATGAAGAGAATTGTGCAACAAAAAAAAGAAAAAAAACATTTACCTGTTATTATTTTACAGCAGCTAACGTTTGTGGCTTTTCAATGGCCAATTCAGGACGAAGGGCTTGTAAAATTGTACACAGCATATTTTTGATGTTTTAAATTTTTTAAATCACGTATTTTAAATTTATGCTTAATTAAGTTGACCTCTCAAAAGCCACCAGACCAAGTCAGGTCTTAAGGTTTTATTTTGCTTGCAAGAATTAAAGTGATATTCCGGGATTGAACAAGTTGGGTCCTATCACAAGGGTTAGGGCAGAAATTACCTCTACAGCAGTGTTTCTGTGGAGAAGAAACCCAGGGTGCTAGGACCTAACTCCCTCTTCCTCCTTCGGATCAGCTCGTCTGCTCATTCCGCTGTAGTCAGACGGGGCCATATTTTACTTGACCAAAAACACAAATAAACGGACTCCCACCGAAAAAGTCTGACATCGGTCTGCATTCACGCTTTATTTAGAGAATTTTCAGTGCGTTACTTTCACACAGAAACACCCCTAAATACGGCTCTAGTTCGCATAGCGCCGTGAAACGGCCTCCGCGGAAGAGCCTCCGCTCCGCTCCACTGCAGCGGAGGCTCTGCAGCCACAGCTCTGGCTGTGCAGCGGAGGCCGTTTCACGGCGCCCTGGGTTTCTTCTCCACAGAAACACTGCTGTAGGGGTAATTTCTGCCCTAACCCTTGTGATAGGACCCAACTTGTTCAATCCTGGAATATCACTTTAAATGGCAGCAAGATAAAGCAGTAGAAAAATTAGCATGAAGTGATTTTTTTCTTTTTCTTTTTTTTTTTTTTTTTAGGTGACTAATACATTTCTTTGCATGCCCCTTCTACAGAGGTGCATTACTTGGCGTCTATGCTTGTACTCCTGTACTATATGTTCCTTTATCCTTCACATTCAGTGAGTGATTTAAGCTGACTAAAGAAATTTTAAAATGTATTTGTTCACAATGTTTTGTCAATTGTTTCAGGTAAGGCTGGAAAAAAATCGATTACATTGATTAATTTAAATTATTTTCTGCAGAAGATAAAAAAAAAATTAAGAATTTTTTCTTGCCTTAGTCCAGTTGTAAATTGCTGCAATTTTTGTAAAAAAAAAAAAAATTACAATTTTCATGGTCGGCTTTGTTAGGTTTGAATAATCACTTTTATAGGCTTGTATTTGTTTTTAAGTAGATTAAATATTCATCAGAGTTTCATGGTAATACTGTGAAAATACCTAAGCCTTTTAGTGTTTATGTAGACAAACCTGCCTACTTTTATACTAAATAAATAACCTTTATGACACAGACTTTGACTCCAAGAGGGAAATATTTAGAAAACATAAAGGCAAAACTTGATTTGTTTGAATTTTCTGACACTTCTTGTTGTTTTGTGGTATTTTTAGAGGATAAAATCGATGAAAATCATAAATCCAGTGTTGTGGAAAAAATCTGGGATTTTTTTCTAGGGCATACCAATCAGCCCCAGTTTCAGGAAGACATCTTATTTTTTATTTTATTTTTTATATTGATTGTTTTTTTTTTTTTAGGAAGTTCCTGCTACTCTTCAACGCCGTCCAGGCTGAGCATCGATCAATACATTGTACATGAAGACATCCACTCCTTCATTTCTGCCCTGTGCCTGATGTTTGGAAGTTATTCCTGCTTTAATATCCACTACCCATCAGAGCTGGCATCAACCCTGGAGTTTCTACAGAGGTGAATCTTTTTGGATAGGCCTTCTCCAACATAATTAAATGCTTGAATATAAAAATAGGAAGTTTGTTTTGTTGTTACTGAGGATGTGAATTGATACTGACATCTGGTTTTTCCCTTTCTATTCTCCAAGGTGATTTTTCTCCATCAACCCAGAGAAGGGCCCCAAAGTGGAGAAGACCTGAACGTCTCGTCTTCACGTGAACCCAAGAGTCTTTACCTTGATCCAGGAACTTTCTGATCATGAGTGGCGTGATGTCTGAATAAGGACTGAAACCAAGACTTGTCAGGCATATGATGTTGTGCATCATTTAGTTGAAAGTGGTGTTTCAGCTCACCTGTCCAGATTGACATGGTTAAGAGCAAGTAAGTTTTATTTCTGTTGGTTACAAATTATGGAATTGTTATTACGCTGTTGTAGTTCTACGTCATATCCTTACGTGATCTCTGTAATGTAATGTCCAAATGTATACTTAAAACATGTCGTGATGTGCATCATTTAAGTTAAAAACTAATTTTGGCTCATAATCTGCCCTGTTTATCATTCTTAAGAAGCAGATAATGATTCAAGCACAAAATTGTTCAGAGTTTCTTTTGTTAAAATGTAATAGATTAATGCTTTGTATGGTTGCAGAGCAGACATTTTGTCATGAGACAAAAAAACACACTGGTCATTCCATTGTTCATGCTGGCTGCATATCACTATAACTGGAAACCTTCATGGAGCAGAACCGTTGTTATAAAGCCCAACTGTGTTTTTCCAGCTTTGGCAAGACCAAATGCCTGTTGAACAATGTATGTTTAAAAAAGAAATGCAATAATCACCCAAGGATGTTTCATTTAATACTTCCTTTATATAAAAAAAGAGGTCTTCTGCCTCTTTCTTGCCTATTTCCAGTCCCAGTTTTATAATCTGATAGACTTTCTACTCTGTAAAATTCATGTAACAAATGCATGTTTTGGGAAATAACAGATGTTGTTGATCACTGCTCTAATATGAATAAATTCCTGGAAAGGCAACTTACTTTTTATGACTTTTTTCAGTACAGTAACTCTCAGGGTTAATCTTTGCTTTTTAACTTTAAATGTTTAATCTTGGTACACTAATTTGTATCACAGGTTAAGTCACATGTCTCTAACATAGTGCTTTTTAGTTATCTGGTCTCTGTAATGTATTGAAACTGAGCAATAATCCAGATTTTAAATGAGAAATCATTTTTCTGTGTAATATTTTATAGTTAAAATTGATGTTAAATATTCATAGTGTTTCTGCCTTTATTATAACAGTTCTTAGATGTTACTATTATTTACAGTATTTAAATTGTACAATGAGAAACAGAATTTTCTGTGATTAAATGCTACCTAATGTTAATAGTACTGTATTGCCATATACAATACCATTAAAAAAATAACAGTGCTTAACTGTTTTTATTCTTACAGTAAAGAAACCAGCACTGTAAATGCAGTTGAAATCACAGTATTTAACTTATATTTATTCTACAGTTAAACAACCAATACTGTAAAAATTAACTGAATTCACAGTATTTAACTGATATTTATTCTACAGTTAAACAACAACTACTGTAAATATAACTGAAATCACAGTGTTTAATTGTTTTTTTCTTTTACAGTAAATACATCAATACTGTAAATGGAAATACAGTACTACTACTGTAAAAAATATTTACAGTAACTTACTGGCTAATCGTTGCCAGTAAGTTACTGTAAATTTTACGGTAATTTTTTTACAGTGTACAACTGAAAAGGCCACAGATTACGTTCCTCGTCGACCCATTTAATGCGGAGACGGACTGTTTGAAAGCCCTGCTCGTCACAGATGAGGCTGCATCTGAGTTGGAGATGATCAATCTTCGTGAGGAGGATCAGCTGAAAGCTGCTTTAAGGGAAGGGACCATTGAGTTCTGGAAAAGTGTACCAGTGGAAAAATACCCCAATGTCAAACAGGCTGCGCTTAAGATACTGTCAATGTTTGGGTCAACATACGTCTGCGAGTCTGTGTTTTCCACTCTGAAACATGTGAAATCAAAACATCGATCTGTTCTGACTGACACCCATGTGAAAGAATTGCTTCGAGTGGCAACAATGGAATACAAGCCAGATTTGAAGAGGATTGTTCAGGACAAGGAATGCCAGAAGTCCCACTGAGCAACATGCATGGTAAGAGAAAAACACCATTGTAAATTATTATATTTTTGTTTGTGGACTTAGCTAAAGTGAGAGTTTGTGTGTGTGATACAGAGCATACAATGTTAATTGTTGAAAATAACTGGCCTGTGGTCTTAGAAATGTAGGAGTCAATGTCTGCCATTATCATGTTGGTGTGTGACATCACATTAAATCTGGCTGAGCAAAGGTCTGTGTGTGTGTGTTGGGCGATGTTCATGTGTGTGGGTGCGTGTGGGTGTGTGTGTGTGAGGAAGGGATGGGGCGATGTTCAAGTGTGCCCATGTGTATGATGTGGCTCTTTGCAGTAACACAGTAAAAAAAGCAGCTCTTGGTCTCTGACTGGTTGGCCACCACTGGTCTACATACAGACGTGGACAAAATTGTTGGTACCCTTCCATTAAAGAGAGAAAAACCCACATGGTCACTGAAATAAACTGAAACTGACGAAAGTAATAATAAACAAAAAATTACTGAAAATCAACTAATGAAAATCAGACTTTGCTTTTTTGAGTCCAAGAGAATTATTTTAAAAAACAAACTAATGAAACTGGCCTGGACAAAAATGATGGTACCCTTAACTTAATGTGTTGTTGCACAACCTTTTGAGTCAGTCACTGTAATCAGGTGATTTCTGTAGCTCTCAGTGAGACTTCTGCACCTGTCCACAGGTATGTTGGCCCACTCCTCATGAGCAAACTGCTCCAGCTGTTTCAGGTTTGAAGGCTGTCTTCTCCAGACTGCATGTTTCAGCTCCTTCCACAAATGTTCAACAGGATTTAGATCAGGGATCTTAGAAGGCCACTTCAGAATAGTCCAGTGTTTTGTTCTGAGCCATTCTTGGGTGTTTTTAGCTGTGTGATTGGCTCATTATCCTGTTGGAGGACCCATGACCTGTGACTGAGACCAAGCTTTCTGACACTGGGCAGCACATTTCACTCCAGAATGTCTTGATTGTCTTCAGATTTTATTGTACCTGCACAGATTCAAGACACCCTGTGTCAGATGCAGCAAAGCAGCCCCAGAACATAACTGAGCCTCCTCCATGTTTCACAGTAGGTACAGTGTTCTTTTCTTTGTATGCTTCATTTTTGTATCTGTGAACATAGAGCTGATGTGACTTACCAAAAAGCTCCAGTTTTGTCTCATCTGTCCAAAGGACATTCTCCCAGAAGCTTTGTGGTTTGTCAATATGCATTTTGGAAAATTCCAGTCTCACTTTTTTATGATTTGCGTTCAACAGTAATGTCCTCCATTCAGTCCACTTTGGCTCAAACAGTGACAGATGGTGTGATCTGACTCTGATGTACCTTAACCTTGGAGTTCTCCTCTAATCTCTTTGAAGTTGTTCTGGGCTCTTTGGTTTCCATTCGTATTATCCATCTCTTCAGTTTGTCATCAGTTTTCCTCCTGCAGCCACGTCCAGGGAGGTTGGCTACAGTCCTGTGGACCTTAAACTTCTGAATAATCTGTGCAGCTGTAGTCACAGGAACATCAAGCTGCTTGGAGATGGTCTTATAGCCTTTACCTTTAACATGCTTGTCTATAATTTTATTTCTAATCTCCTGAGACAGCTCTGTCCTTAGCTCTCTGTGGTCCATGTTCAGTGTGGTACACACCATGATACCAAACAGCACAGTGACCACTTTTCAGCCTTTAAATAGGCAGACTGACTGATTACAAGCTTGGAGACACCTGTGATGATAATTACAGGACACACCTTAGTTTAACATGTCCCTATGGTCACACCATTTTTATTCATTTCTAGGGTACCATCATTTTTGTCCAGGTCAGTTTCATTAGATTATTTTTTTAAATAATTCTGTTGAATCACAATTCAACAGCTATGTCTGATTTTCATTATTAAATTTTTAGTAAATTTTTATTGATTATTACTTTTGTCAGTTTCAAATTATTCACATGACCATTGTTGGTTTTCTTTCTTTAACAGAAGGGTACCAACAATTTTGTCCACATGTGTAACTTTTTTTTAACAGCATGTAATGACTGATGTGATGATGGTGGAAGAAGGAGGAGCAGCACTGAAGACAAACAGACTGTCTGAAGGACAGAACTTTGGTTTGTATCTCCAGACATGCTGTTGACTGAGATGTTAGTGTGAGCAGTCTCTCTCCATGTTCCTCTGCTGTTCCTCTGTTTCAGTCTGTGGTAGCTCCTCTACATCATCAGAGCAGAGATGGTGTTTTTCAGCCTCATAGCTCTCAAGACATCAACCTCAGTTTGTTTACATAGTGCAGAGCTCTCTGTGCTCCCATTGGTCGGTGTCTCTGAAGTGGAGGTGTTGGCAGGGGTTTTGCCCCCCCATGACCCTATCAGGAGTAAATGGTTTAGGTCAGAGGTCAATGACAGGTAGATCGTGATCTACTGGCAGATCTTTCAGACATTAGTAGTTGATCTCTCAGACTCGATGTGTCAGGTCTGTGTCCACTTCTCTGGATGGAGCTGTTGATGCAGCACCTTGGCGAGGAACTATCTTTATCTCGTTAGCTTTCTGTATAAGCTGGATTTTCTTTACTTATTTCTTCCATGCTTGTATTGTTCCAGCCTTCACCTTTTTGGGCCAGGTGTACAAAGGTATAAAAACATGTGAATGTGGGGTGCTGGTTTGGCAGGGTGGTTAGCAACCAGGCAGTTTGCAGAGTGTCTTCCACTACTCTCTCACCTCCTTTTACAAGCCTATCAACTGTCTCTCTCCAATCAATAAAGGCACAAAATACCCAATAAAATACATTTAAAAAAAAGAAAAAACGTGTGAATGTAATAGTGCACAAATATGACCTACTAACAGGTTGCACTGACGATTGTGTCTGTGCAAAACAGCACGCACAGTCCATTTAGCATGTACACCCTCATGAATATGCAGAATACATGCAGAACATCAGCACATGCAAAGTACTGGGAGGAGGAGATGCAAATGTGATCATTTAGCACCTGCAATGTGATTTATCAAACCCCAAACTGAGTGTGTTTGGTGTTGTTGCATTTAAATCAAACACCTTTGAAAGGCAGGTGAAAAAAAGCACAGAGTCATGCATGGAGGGCTGTGGTTGTTGTGGTGAGAAACAGGGGGGGCATTAACTAAATACTTTTCATCACAGACAGAATTTTTTGATGAATGATGGGAAGATTTGGAGGCTGTCTGCAAGCGCGTAGAATTGGGTAAGAATACTAGGGACACGTCCCCATCAATATTAGGCCCCACCCAGCGCTGCTCCTCCATGAACGCAAAACCTGCAGTGCGTAGGGCCACATTTTCCACAAGAGGACACATTCTCCACCGTCTGATGCAGCCACGATCCGCTCTGTGTAGTTCAGGCCTGATATTTTTCATTTAGTGCGGCTGTTACCGTCGTTGTCTGTCATTTTGCAGTGCAGCCCATGCATGTGAGGAAGCTGTGTAACTACATGAATGCGATCATTAAGATTATGTTTGACTGAGAAAATTAGAAAAGGAAAATTTTAAATGATGGATACAAATATAGCAAGAGTCAAAAGTGACAACTTTGTCAAATTGACTGCAACTGTGTTTATTTATCTCCAACTGTCACATGTGACAAAAACATGTCTGGAGTGACACAGACTGTCTTGGAGGAGTAGCCTGAGTGGACCATGATGAAATATTGGTGAAACTAATGAGTTTTTGGACGATTAATGCAGTTTTAGGAGCAGCGCTAGACATGCCCCGTGTGCTACCATTATACGGATGTCCGCCGCTCGATTTTGGATCTAAATATCTCCTGAAGCACTGTTTGGATCAGGAAAGCCTTCTGGGTGAGTATATTGTTCTACTTCATTCTATAAACAATGTGAAAGCTGTAGAAACCAAACTTATCCTTTAATGGCTTCAAACTCTATTTTTCATGTATCGGCCAGGACCATAAAGTTTACACAGTTATGAATTTAAATGAATTCACTCTCTGACCCGTTTGTTTTCTTATAAATTCATAGCTTTATCATAAAAAAAAAACTCTGATTTTTGAATAGGAAAAGATCTTTCTTTAGTCTCTGACTCTTACTGCAGCAGCTGCAGACCTTTAAGTCGATCATCAGTCTTTGTTTGTACAAGTAACAAGTGTTAATCACTTTACAACAGAGCAGACTGAAGACAAACTCTTCATTTTATGGATACACACGTTTGCTTTTATGAGCTTGTACATCTGTGACTGTTTTGAACTCTGGTATTACATTTTTATTGTCCAGCAGAGATCCCATCAGTTCACACCCTTATGAAAGGTGTGTGTGTAATAAAGGTGTTGCATGCTCTCTTATCTGACTCTGCCTTACTGAAAGCTCTCCTCACCTGCAGGATCCTTCACTTGATCTCAGCCTGCAGAGCTGCTCACAGGAGCCACTCGACCAAAGTGTGGATTTGTTTTTGGATTCCTTCTTCAGACGCTCAGCCTGCTGGAGAGAGACTGACTGAGTGATGGCGTTTTCCTCGACCTTTCTGATGCTTTTCTTTACTCTCGTCTGCTCTCCAGGTGATGTATCTGCTCATGGTAAGATTAGTTATAGGAGTTTGTTAAACGACATGTAAAAAATAATAAAAACAAAAGAAAATAAAAGACTATTGTAATCATTCAATAGTGGACAGACTTTAAAATACAATACAAAACTGAAAAAAATATGAAAAGAAATTATAAGATAATTACTTTCTTATTTCATCCCACCCCTTATCCATGAAATACAATTTGACTTCTTTTTCAATGTACAGTAATTAATAAAAACATTAATCTAGACATATACAGATCTAAACATACATTACTGATTGATGTTTACATAAACCAAGTAATTCAATAAAAAAATGAACACCCTGTGATCTGTAAACACCTTCAATACTGTATCCACTGAAAATCATTTCTCTATACTTCTTCTTAAAGTGGTTTATGTTCAGGCTTTCCTTCAGCTCCTCATTCAAACTGTTTCATAGTTCAAATCCACAAAGAGGAAAGCAGAACCTTTGACCTGTGTGGAAACCATGAAATCTGAAATGAAATGTTCCACACAGATTATAACCTCCATCTATTTCACTGAACAATACTTGATCTTTCTTGGTCATAATATTTTTTTTTCTTTAAATAGTATTTGTGCTGTAGTTAATTCAACAGTGTTTTTAAATTTGAGTCATATTGATGGCAAGAATAATGATTTTGTGATCTCTCATCCAACCCCACCAATGACATGTATTGTTTTTTTTTTTTTTGTAGAGTGATAAGTGGCTGTATTGTCCTACTGTAATTACCCCAAACCTCTGCACAGTAAGTTAGATATGGAAGAACTTTTGAGCAGCACAGAATCTATCGTCACATGTTTGGTTTCATGAACTCTTTCAGTATTGAGCTGATCATACTTACTCTGTATTTCAGTGTTTGATCTGCAGTTCCCGAAAAGTATTTTTTTAATATCATATAATATTATAATTTATTGTTTTATTATTTGTTTAAGACTTGAGCTTTTTTAATATTGTAACATTTTCCATGTTAGTCTATCTTATTCTGAATCAACTGGCAGCCTTATTGTGCTGTTTTGTGTTGTGTTGCTCTTTATCTGGTTTAATTGTTAACTGAAAAGTGAAAGTAAAATATTAAAAAGGTTCAGTTCTGTAGTTTGTGAAGAGGTGTTTGTTCCCAGATTTGTAAAGAGGAATGACTTTAGCTATTTTCATTTGGTTTGGAAATGTATCAGTTAAAAAAATAGATCACAGATGTATGTTAATAGTTTTACCTAAACTACACTTTTCACCAGACAAATCAGAGTCCTCACAGTCAGTAGATCTCTGATCTGTACACTTTACAACAGTATCTATAATTTATCTCTCATCCACCGCTCAGAGGAACATTAAGCTCAGATTTCTCTCTGTCATTAGAAATAACTGGATTGGAGATTTTCTCTGCCAGATCATGAATTTATTAAAACTCTGCACCACTTCATTCATATTATATTTCTCAGTATTTTCATCAGTGAAATATTTCAGATAACAAACTTGTCTCTTATTATTTTAAATTGCACAATTCAGTTCATCCCAAATCATTTAAATATCTCCTAATAATTTATAATAATATTCTTTCTTAGCTGCTCTTATGAATTACTTCATTTCTTTTCATATTTTTTATTTATATTTCCTTACTCTTTAGCCCTCTGCCTTGTAACAGCTCTATGGAGAGTATTTTTCTTTTGACAAGCATTTTGCAAACCCTCTGTGATCCAAGGATGACGTACATATCCCAGTTTCCTATTAATCATCTTTTTAGGACAGATTTTATCATCATTTTTCTGAATATTGGAAAGAATTCCTAACATTTGTCCCATGAAATCATAATTAAATGCACTTATTGATTTTTCTTTTCCCGCTCTTCTGTTTTCTATTTTATTTTATTTTTTGGCAGGTAGAGCAGTCTGGTAATTATTACCATATACAGTAAAACTGGCACATGATTTCTTATGCCTCAGACTAACAGTCCATTAACATTACAACACTGGAACCTGGTGTCCAGGCAGCTAATGGTTATATTTTATTTTTATTGATGTTTATTTTGTTTGCTATGCCCAGCACATTGTCAACGGCTGACTTATGGTCCAGCACCCTGAAGTCGGTGAGTGTGTGTAAGCTCATATCCCTCCAGCTTTTTTCTGCATGGATCCATGTTTCCATAATTGCATTGACGTAAACAGAGTGTGAAATTTAACAAAAGTAATCCTTGATGTTTGTAAAATGTGCACACAGACTCCTGTTAACATGTGTTACTGATCATTTGTTGATTTGGTCAAACTGGTCATCAGTAGGGATGGGTACCAAACTCAGTATTTTTTTAGTACCGACTCAATCACGTAGGTACTACCGAGTACCGACTCACTTTAAAACAAAGGGTACCACATTCCGATACTTGAACGCACCTTCACGGAGCAGAGCTGTGCAGACTATGAGCGGAGCAAGCGTGATTTACGGGAAACCTTGAGCGCTGCTTTGTCCTAGAATCAGCCTAATTCCATTTTCATACTTTGGACTTTATGAATAATACTTACAGGTCTCTGTTGAAATGGAGAGGTGTGTGTGTATATATATATATGTATGTATATATATATATATATATATATAGATATATATATATATATATATATATATATATATATATATATATGTATATATATATATATATATATATATATATATATATATATATATATATATATATACATATATATATATGTATATGTGTGTGTGTGTGTGTGTGTGTGTGTGTGTGTGTGTGTGTGTGTGTGTGTGTGTGTGTGTGTGTGTGTGTGTGTGTATATATATAAATGTGTGTGTGTGTGATGCATGATGTGTGTGTGTGTGTGTGTATATATACACATATACATACATATATGTGTGTATATGTGTGTATATATATATATATATATATATATATATATGTGTGTATATATATATATATATATATATATATATATATATATATATATATATATATATATATATATATATATATATATATATATATATATATATATATATATATATATATATATATATATATATATATATATATATATATATATATATAGTATTATATACTTACTGTATCCATGTGCTATATATATATATATATATATATATATATATATATATATATATATAGTGTAGCTGTCAAATTCAATAGATCTCTCAGTCATTTTGATGTTTTTACAGGTGGGGATTCTGTTTGTTATCCATGTGCTCCATGTCTTGTAGATGGTGGTCAGTCTTTTGTCATGGTTGCAGGTCCAGGTGCCAGGTGGTTGTATCCTCCATTTTTGCGTCTCAGAGGAGCTCTTAGAGATAACTTCCTGGATAAGTTTGGATTTTCCGCACTACGAATGTGGATCTCTTTTTATCAGACACGTTGCCCGGTAACTGATGCTGAGCCAAACCTGGTCCGGAGCAGGTTAAGGTCCAGGATAAGAGCTCACGGGGTGTGACGGACCGCCCGCTGACCAATCGGTTCTCTCCGGCGGGCATAAAAGACCGCACAGTCAACAATTTGCTGTCTTGGAAAATGGCTTGCCCATTTCTGCCAGAACCGGTTAATGTCGGTGCGTGAATTGTAAGAGGAGCGCTCTGTCGGGAGCGTTTTTATCGTGACAGAAGTAATCGGCTGATTTACCAGAAGAAATCTTGTACAAGAGGTACAGATTTTCACGGGAGGGACTTCTATACATCTGTGACCTGCTGGAGCCTTACGTGGCAAATAATGCAACATACAACATCTGAAGACTGCTGACAAAACTCCATGAAATAAAAGAGTAATTTCTTTAATTCAAACTATTTGACATTATTTCTCAGTGTCAGTGATAACGTTTGATCCGAGGATGTTTACTTCTGATAAAAGACAACACATGCTGATAATTGTACTGAACTTTATTATGGATAAAGTCAAGTAACAATCATTTTGGTTTAAAGTTCAGTTACAATTACATAAGTAATCATCATATCTTAAATGTTGTCTAATGTAATATGATCTCCAAATTTTGGTAGTAACACCATGAAACTGAGAGACATAATTTAGTTTGAAGAAATATTTTTAAATATCTAATTTACGTTTAATTTCATTCATAGATTTATCCCAGTGTTATCAACACTGTCCATTTATTATTTTAATTAACAAAAAAGAGGAAATGTTTTACACTGTCCAATAGCGGTGGATCATGACAGTGGGACAAATGTTTTAGATCCAAAGTACACTAAAAGTGAAATTAAATATTATATTTAGGCTAATTATATTACATTTAAAATAAAAAAGATAATTATTCATCACCATTTAAAAGACTATTTAATTACATAATTTTGGTTTAATGTGGACGAGTTCTTTATTACATTTTAAGCGATTTGTGTTTCTGGAAAATGTAGGAAAATGTGGAAAATGTGCCGGCAATCCCTCTGGCTTCTCGCGGCTACAGTCGTGTTGCTCCTGGCCTGGATAATACTGCAGTACTCCTCAGACTTTTGCAGGATTATTTGCTGCTCCTCTGCTGTGAAGTAGGCTGCTCTCTTCTCCATTGTGGAAAATGCTCCGGGGCCACTAACCACGCCCATTTTATGTGAGCGCGCACAGATCCCAGCCGGATTCACTTATTGAGTCGATAACGAGCCTCGTAGTACAGCAGATCTGGATGACGGAGATCCGGTGAAGTTTAGCGAGATGTCGCAGAGTTATCCTGGATGACTTAATCCAGCTTCGTAGTACAGGCCCCAGCATGTTGATCGATGCTGTTTGTCCAATTCCTCAATGCTTTGTATCATCAGCTCTCTCCCTCCTCTGGTGATCTGTTAAGTTGATGAATATTTAGCAGTTTGTAGTCCAGGTGTGTTGAACTCTTTTGTTTCTCCAGGTAGTGGCTTTTTGTCCATGTCTATGTTGTTGTGAGGCGCTCATTGATGAAAGCGTTGATCTGTTCACTTTCCTTGTTTCAGCAGTGCAGTTTTATGTTTGCTGTTCACAAATTTCATGATAAAAACAGTTTGTTCTTGGTGTCAGCCTCGATGCCTCACAGTCCAGCTCTCTCCCTTTGGACTGTAGGAGCACAGCCCCCTGCTGCTCAGCGGAGCTAACATCCAGGTCAGGGCCTATGACAGGGGTTTGATGTGGAGTGATGAGACCATCATTTATTCTGGTGGACTGCCTGTCCTTCTCAGTATTCTGTATGCAGAGAGCATTAACCACCAGCTCGAGGATACCTCTCTGCCTCAGCCTGACAGCAGAAACTGCTCTGTAAGAAAGTCCAGAGACTTCTTCATGTCATAGACTCGGCCCATAGTCGAGAGTCAAGATGAATCAATTTATCAGACGTTCACCCTCATTCTGGATCATGGTAAAGTCTCAGCTGTTCCTGCAATAAGATGAGACTTACAGGAAAATATAAAAATCAAACCTAAATATAGAATCGGAAAGACATAAATTCATGATGGAGTGTAAATGTGCACTGACTGAAAAAAATAGCAAAATAACAGCAGTTAACTGAGAAGGAGAAAAACATGTTTTGGACAAAAAAGCTCAGGTTTGGAAATGTTTGGAGTTAGACCTCATTATCTGCAAGAATAATGGGAGCAATGATGAAATCACTTCATGCTAAAAACCCCAAATAAAGATTAAAAAAAACACCTGATCCTGTGACAGGGAGTAGACCTGTCCTATCAGAAAGGCCCAGACCCCTCAGGTGTGCTTTCTGATCACATTTTATGCATAATTTTATAATCATCCTGAGGTAG
>JAZDUH010000194.1:0-57500 GCA_036419115.1 Scarus forsteni
CGAAAATCTCAGTTCACAGAGAAATGCTCTCAGCCTCTTTAAAAAAATGCCCTTTAAAATGCTCTGTTTTTTACTTTCTGGGGTTTATGATGTCATATTGATACAGCCTCAACCTACATGTTTTCTTACCCTAAAAATCAAAATTGCTCTCAGGGATTTTAATCCAATTTTGCAGTTATGTCCATGATGAGTAAAGGATTAGGAATATAAAAAGTCAGAGGTCAATGGGCATAGCCTCAGAGCTATATGTTAATCCCATGCCCTTGGGAACATTTTTTTTTTTTTTTTGGCAGTGATCATCAACTGGCAGCCATTGGATATTAATATCTGGATATTTCAGATATTATTACATGCTATCTGAACAGACGGAAGGCATGTATTAAACTACTAGCCTGTGATAAAGGTAAAAATCAATCCTTGTTTCTCTTTTAAAAAATATTTTTGTGGGAATTTACCAAAGCAAAAGACAACTACATTTAATTTTTTTTTACAATTACGAATAAAAAAAAAACTTCTTTTCTTATATGATGTAATTGTTAAAAGAAACATATGACCTTTATGAATCCTTCTGTACAAAACACATATTATACTTTCTTTGGGGCCCTTGTTAGTTACCCTTGCACAGCAGCTGGATCTGATTGATCCAATGTTGTGGCAAACTTCAGTCTGTAATGATTGTGTGCTGTCCAAGCAGCACAGCCCAATCTGCGTCTGAGAGCAGGATGACGAGAAGCTTCAAGTGAGATGATTACAGGAAGTGACTTCACTTATAAAGGTTAGCATTGATGCTTACATATCCAGTAACAGTTGTATCAGATCTGGGGTGCTGGTTTGGCAGTGTGGTTAGCAACCATGCACATCCCATGTACATGCTTCTGCTGGTCCGGGTTCAAATCCAGCCTGTGGCCAGTTTGCAGAGTGTCTTCCCCTACTCTCTCACCCCCTTTCACAAGCCTATCCACTGTCTCTCTCCTATCAATAAAGGCACAAAATTCCCCAAAATATATATATTTTAGAGATTACACAAACACGAGAAAAAGGAAAAGATAAGAAAAAAAACACAAGACCGAATATCACTCCTTCCCAAAAACCAGAGATTTCAAACCTCAAATTAAGCAAAAAAAAAATACACATGGAAAAACAAGTAAGTAAAAGTGACAACATGAACAACATTAAACATGATCAGTTATGCAGAATAGGTGAATCAAAGCTGATTTTTTTTTTTTTTTAATAAGTTATTTTTTGGGGCTTTTTTATGGCCTTTATTTGTTAGGACAGCTGAAGTTGTGACAGGAAAGCGGGTGAAGAGAGAGAGAATGACATGCAGCACAGGGCTGAGGCCGGGATTCGAACCTACAGCCGCTGCTGGGGGTTGGCAGACCCCGTACATGGGGCGGACGCTCTACCAACTGAGCTAATGTCCACCCCTGATTTTTAACCATAAAAATAGTTCAGCAAAAAGTTCCAAACTCTTATCAAGCACACTTCCTCTGACCTCGTTATAAAGACTCAGGACTCTAATTTCGTGGTGCAGCACAGGGAGCGCAAGCCTGGCGCACCCCAGGCAGTGTTAATTTCGTCCGGCGCACTGCCGTGCGCTGCCAATTTGACAATTTGGTAGACCCACTGTGCAGAGATGGGTGTGACGGTGCACCTGAGGGAGGTGCTGACAGATTCATGTTGGCGCAGTGTCAAATTTGTACCAAAAAAATGTGTGGAAGGTGAGCTGAAAGCTCGCCAGCTCCAACCTGGTCTATTCTCTGCACAAGTGGAGCGCACCCTCCGCAGCTGTAATTATGTGACAGGCGCACATGTGCGCACACGTCAACAAAGCCTCAGAGGCAGGTTTCCAGAGTGTCAGGAACATGTTAATGCAATAAACAATCACAGCAAATACTATTTAATGTAACCGTCTGAACCAGCATATACATTTGTATCTATATTAACTGTTACATCACATCTGATGTCAGATTAAAGCCGTTTGTCATAATGGAAAGACGGCAGCTGGAAGTTTGATGCACATCTTACAAGTCAACAATAAACAGCCTTAACATCCGATACTGATATATCTGGCTACTCTATCTGGCTACTATACTACTATATATCTGGCTTCTCTCATTTTATCAAATTCAAAGAAAAGACGGAAGAAAAAAGAGATTAAAAAAATGTATCGTCACTAAGGAACAGGTCACCTGTTATTTCCCATATTCCCCTGTTTTAGTCTTTATTTTTAACGTGATCTAAAAAGATGGAGTACATTATTGTAAGGAGGATGAGACGGAGACACCGGGAGAGTATACAGTATATCACCAAAGGTTCTGCTATTTGGCTATGACAGACCAGGAATGCAGGTGGATCACAGCACTATGAATGGATAAGCCAACTGCTGTGTAACTGTCTCTTAATTTTGTACTCCTATTAATGACAAAGGAACAGATTACATCTGTCCTGGGAGCTGGCCCACACTGTGATGTACTTCGTGGCCTCCGATGCGCGCCCCGCTGTCCATTCTCCTGCTGAAGGGACAGCGGCTCTGACCGTCTCTGCTACCGGGTCTTTCCAACACACTTTTTCCGCGGTGGCGGGGATCATTCAGACTAATCAGATGCTGCGCCTCGGCCGCAGTGCATTTAAAGGCAAGGAGAGGCGGTCATTTGATTGGTGAACACAGCACTCGGCTGTGTTAAACCCACTCATGCCTTTTCTCCTCCCTCTCTGGCACTTGTGCGGAGGGGCAGGCACGGAGGCGTGGATGCGCTCCTTTGCGCCTCTCTGCTCCTGGAGTGCACCTCTCTTGGCACTGCAGGAAACTTGCAAAGTGCGCTGGTCACACCCTGTCTGCAAGGCGAAGGCCGGCGCAGGGCAGTTGCACTTGCGCTTGGTCTACTGAATTAGAGCCCTCAGTCTCCTCAGATTCAGAGTATTGGCCATTTCACCCATCCAAAGATCATAGGTTTGAACATGGTCTATGCTCCATACCCTCAAGATCAGTTTTTTTGCTATCACCATACCAAATGAAACAGCCTTCCTATATATTTATTAGCAGAGGTAAAGAGGCCAGTAACACCAAGAATGGGAACAAGTGGGTGGGGTCTCTGGTGTTTTCAAAATGTCATAGAGAAACAGTTACAAGTACAGTCCTCAAAGACCATTGAAAAACATATTAGATACTTGAGCATTTAAAGAATCTGTTTTTCATATTAGATGCCCCCCCCCCCACACACACACACACACACCACCTTACAGCCTCTTGTTTACTTTAACTTGAACTTTCAAATATAACAGCATAAACAGGTGAACCAGCTAAATATCATGACTATTTTTGAGGGCGGTTTCTGAGAACATACTACAGTGTGATATTAGATATGTTGTCACATTGTAATAGAACCAGCATGTAAACTCTTGAATGTAAAGTGCATGTTAATCCTGCTGAGGCTCTTCAGTTTGGGTGGAAAGTAAAGAAAGTCTGAAATTCAGCTGCTGTCAACCCTTAACTGGACCTTAACTACCCCTTTCATTTATTTATTTGTTGATTTGTGTTACAATGCAAGCTGTATTACATTAAACCACTGAGTCATATTCAGACTATGTTAGTTCAGCATACCTGTGGATATACAGCTGGTTTTCTCCTTCTTTGCAAATGCTTTGTAAGCCAGGAAAACAGCCAGGATGGTCATAAAAGCCAAAGCTGTACTCAAGACATACACCAAAACATCCTCTTCTTTTTCATCTTCATCTATGGATTAACATTTGGACAGATTAGATATCAGATTTGATTTAACACATTTTCCTGACACTCTAGTTCAAGTCACTCACCTTTAATTTCCAGCTTGGTCCCGTTCCCCAACAGTACGTGTCCACATGAAGCAACAGCACAGTGGTAGGTCCCAGCATGAGAACGACTCAGCTTCTCCATCTCCAAGCTGTAGACACAAGAGTGTGTTTGGGAGTTTACTTCCCCCTCACACTCTTTATTCATGCCTCCATGGGTGGAGATAAGTCCTGGATGAGCTTCTTGAGGGTTCCTCACCCAGTAAACTCTGAGGTCTCCATCACAGCTCCCAGTGAGGACCGTACAGTTCAGAGTCACAGAGGCTCCATGCTGGACCACTTCAGATTCAGACTGATAGATGATGGTTGGAATGTTAAATACTGAACTCCTTACCTGGACGATGACGCCTCCTACAAAGTCAACCATAAAAGACTGGCTAGTCATGCAGTGGTAAGTCGCTGAATCTGATGGTTGGACATCTGTGATGATCAGTTGAAATTTCCCCGGGCTGATGTCCACTTTGAAGCGTGGATCATTCTTAAATTCACCAAACAGTAAGACTTCTGTATGGTAACTGTAGGACACAGACACCTGCTCTAGTTTTTGTCCCAGACTTTCTTTAAACCAGTAAAACATCACTGCTTTGGTCTCATGATGGAAACACTCCAAAGTCACATCTTCACCAACACTAACTGATTGAATATGTAGAGATGAGGACGGCTTCAGGGTCACTGCACCTGGAAAGGGGAAATGTCAACATATAGGGAAATTATGGTCAACTTAGAAAAGACTGATGTCATTTTCGTAGTTTTTTGTGAAAAAACAGTCAAAGAAGCACTTCTAAGAGACATAACTCACCCATTCCTCCGATGAGCAGACATGTCACATACAGAGCAAACTTCAGTCGAGCCATTTTGTTGAAGACACGCTGCATGGTGACTGAAGAGGACTTGATCTTGTGACTCCTTTACATGGTTAAAGCTTTTGTGATTGGCCAATCAGAAGTGTTCACATGATTGGGGATCACACTTGTTTCTGAGCCACACAGAGGAACTGAGATCAACATTAAAACAAATTCAAGAGGAGCAGGGGGAGGGCTGTAATCTGAACTTGATTACCCAATTATTCAGTATGTCTGCTTTAGATTACAATACAAATGAAACTGATTGTGCTGCATATATTAAGTTGAAAGTTCATGACACAAATGTGAGAAAAGCATTGTCTGTTGGATAGAGCAAGGGTCTTTGTTCTTCAATACAGTTAAACACAAACAATCTTCTACAATTCCTACAGAGACACTTGCTGTGGTAGAAAAAGTTAGGGGGATGAAGCAGACTTAGAAGCACAGAGTCTGCTGTTAATAGTGTTGCTTCAATCACATCTACCTTTTCATTCCTCTGATTTTCATGGTATTAAGTTCCTAATATATTTCTTTCTTTGGAATTTAGTTGTGTGCACTTTTTGTTTTAGTATGTTCTTGACATCATGGTCATGTTGAAAGTTCATGTTCAGTTTGGAAGAAGGCACAAGTCCAGATTAGATCGGTTAGCCAACCATTTATTGACAATATGTGAGACAATACAAAAATAATAAAAACACTCAGCTGCTGAGGGCTCTGTTCTGCACCTCACCAGGGATGTACAGACAAAGAGCATTGTACAATAGATCTTATTAACATCAGGATTTGGGCAGTATCAAGTAATCACGTGTTAAGATCATGTCTGGTTTCATAAGCTATGTCTGTCAAGAAAGATAAACATAATAGCTAGATAAAGGTCAGACTTAAGGCAGAAGTTCAATCAAGAGTTCAACGAAAGTTCTCGAAGTTTTACAAAACCACAGGATCAACTACAGGATGTGAAATTGGGAAACTGGCCCCCAGTCCTTAACTGAAACCACAGTCCTGTCTAACTGAGATTGCGCCATTATGATTTATGACACATTTGACCTGCTGAACAAACATGTTTGAACTGATCTGCCCTAACATAATATGTTTGAATAACTGTTCAGCATAAAACGACATCTTTGGACTAATTTTAGCATTAGCTTGAATATAATTATACCAGTCAGCATGAGTTGAACCTTACTCTCTGAGTAGCGTTGAGCACAGATTGAAAACATAATTCAGAGGGAAGTAAAGAATCAAACATTTTAATTCATCTGAAAAAGTTTGAATGTTTTGGCTGTTAGTGTTTAACCTTGTTCCTTACACAGCAAATTTTGTAATGTAGAATCAACACTTACAGAGTTAAATTAACACTGTGATTGTTTTTGGTCCACATCAGAATGGGTGTTAAATTTACTTTTTCCACAGTGTTGACATGTCAGAGTAAAATTAAGTCAAAATTGAGTAAAAAAATAAACACGGGCTAACACTGTACAGTGTTAACTAAACTAAACACTACAGGTAAAATAATTACACTGCTGTGGAAATGAATCAACTCTGAAAAACTCTTTAACACTGCCCTGAGTTACAGAAGATTAACACTGGAGGCTCAGATAACTCTAATATCTGTTACTGTTACACACCACTGTGTAGATTATTGACTCTGCTACAGTGAAAAACATTCTCAGAGTCAAATCCTAAGTCTTTAACACTGCTCAGATAAATATGGAGTGTTGCTTTTATACTTCTATGCAGTCAAATTGCAGCTATCCAGAGTGGCTCAATATTGCTTTTTAAAAAGTACAATAGTACCATTAAGAGTAAAAGTTTCCAAAAAATGCATTCAATAACTTAACTTTTTCTTGTACAAAAATACTTTCTCAAAATGCATTTGATTTGTATTTTTGACTTTTAGTCATGCAAAAGCACTATCAAGGTTTTCAGAAGCATCAACAATTGTGCGATACATGTGCCTACTGTGCCAAACGACCCGATACAACAACTTGTTCTCATGCACCACTTCTAAACCTCTGGAAAAGCACAAGCCACAATTTAACAGTACCAGTAAGGTTGTGTAACAGTGTATTTGCTGTGCCAAGCACCCAAAAACAACAACTCATACAAATGGATTACATTACAGGGCTCCAAGTGAACTATAAATATAACATTTATGAGGTTGATGGTTGCAGGTGTGCTTGTTGTGACAAGCAACTGACCTCAAGACTGCCTAAAAACATTGCATAAATAACAAACGCCACCACTTTACGAATATTGACCCTTGGTCTGCATAAATGGCAACATGGAACAATGGATAAAGAGGTATCTGTCGTACCGTACTTTATTTGAACATTAAATAGTTTGAAGTAAAACAGATTATTTATCTGCAACACCTTTACAATAAACCTGTCTGGGTGATCTTAAAGGTGTGGTAATGGTGATCAAAACACATGATCCCCATCAATTTCTCATGGAGCAAAGCACAGTCATCTTTTAAAGCAATCGACTCAATTTGACAAATTCAGGCATCTCATTTGCTACCTCAGTACAGATAATAAAGTCACAACTGTACCATGACATTTTATCCATTTTGCAGAAAACTCTCTTGTAGACAACACAGTTCCAAATTTTTGCAGCAATTGTCGCACCCTGATTTAACTCATAAAGTGTCACCATCTTTCATGGACCTCGAATTAATCTTTTCTTGCTAAAAGATTCATGATACATGCCATTTAACTTTGGTGCTTTTTTGCTAATGTCTTTGTAATGTTTTTATAGATTTTTAATTGTAGCTTGAAGAATTATAAAATCGGAACAATTTGCCTTATATACTACGGGGATAATGTATCATGAAGTGATGCTTTGACAAGAGATTTATTTAAGGAAATAATTGTTTGAACAGGCGATGATGATCAATGTTTAATGTTTGTGGGTATGTCATCATGCCGTCTCACAGGACTGGTGAAAATACAATGTGAACAATATGCAGAAACAAAAGTAGGAGATACCAGTGTTTATCATCCATCTTGATCAAATCACCAAATAGCAAAGGCATATTGTGTAACAAGTACCAAGACTGTGTGGCATTCAACCCTAAGTCATTACTTCCATCCAGCAATTTAACTGTAGGTGGAGAAGGATGTTTTTGCTGCGGATTGAAACCATAGTCATATGCATTCAGTATTCTACCAGCCACTTGTTCAGCACTTAGGAAGTTACCCATCATGTACATTAGAATGAGTTTCACTTCAAACTGACCAACCCCCTCTAAAATATCATGCATTATATCTACAGAAAAATTGTTGGCTGTTTTGAAATATTGAAGTGAATTCAGCAGACAAGTGCATTTCACACCGTACACATGGACTGGCTCCCATCTGCATGGCCTAGGTGGCGCCATGTCTGCACAGCATACTGGAAGAGCACAGCTGAAGTTGGTCTTCTTTGTGTACTTTCTTACTTACTCGGTGCTACGATGAAAAAAGTTTGGTCACTGGGGAGAAGACATTCCGTTAGCACTTGCCCTAAACCTAACCATATGAGGATTCTTGCCTAAACCTAACCTCAGGACACTAATTTTATCTGTATTTTGATTCATCCGTCAGTCATACAGACTCGAGAGTGGTGTACTCTTCCAATATGCTGTGTTGATATGGCGGTGCCTGGTTCCTGCATATGGGTACTCTTGTATACACAAATCTGACAAGGATCTGTTTGCACTGTCTGACACTGCTGTGCATGCATATCAACAGCTCTTAAAATAACATCTGGATCATCTTTACAGATTTCCCTTTGAAAACAGAGTTTTTCAAGAAGACAAACTCAACAGCAAAATCAAGCCCCAAATGGTTCCATAAAACTAAACAGACCATGCAAACCAAGACTGTCCCCAGTTACCTGAACTGCAGTGCCAAGAATGGCATATTTAAAATTTGGAATTTTAAGTTCCTCTCTCTCTAGCACTTTCAGGTCATTAATGAGTGGCTCAGGTATCAAATTAAAGCTGTATTTTTTGATGTCCTGTGCAAGGAATAGAGCACACAAATGAATATTAATCAAAGATGAATTAAAGATTGGGGGGAAGTTCCAAAGAGTAAAATATAAAGCACCTAATTTATGCAAACCTTGTTTAGGTCCCGTTTCAAAAAGAACAGCTGGATTTGCAAGGTTTGGCAGGTTTTTTCATGCTAATGTGAACACCAGAGAAAAAGATTGGAGACATCTGCTGTGGCTGGAGTACATCACATTACTGCTACAGTCAGCATAATTTCACACGGACAACTTCCCCTCTTTCCTTCCTTATGTTACATCACATCATTTACTGTAGAACAGTGGTCACCAACCTTTTTCAGCTGAGGATCACCTATAATGCTAAGTGAGATGGCACGATCTACTTGCCTAAATTCATGGAGAACCATAAGCAAAACTTCACATTTTAATGATCATCAGCTAACTTCTCAATCAAAGATGCAATCTTCAACCCGTAAATGTGAAAAAGGGCAGGTACTAAAAATAAAGTCTCTGTGGATTCAAAATCACATAAGCACCTTACAATGTATGCAGCCTAATACAAAACAAAACTCGTCACCAAGGACTGGAACAATGTGAGCATAAAACACAATTGAGTTCATCTTAATATCTCTCTAATACTCAAAACTAATGAGGTGGAGAGAAACCAGTTGGTTTATTTTCCAGAGCAGCTGGATTCAACAGATATATCATGGATAAGCAAAAAGGTCTATCCTTTGTGTCAGATCAAGAGTGAAGCATGAAGTATAAACAATCTATTTGATCTATTTGTCTACAACTAGATCAAGATCTACAATTTGGTGACCCCTGTCGTAGAATATAATGACAAAAGGTAATATGTTACTGCCATGGCTGCAATGTTATTTACAATCACCATGGAGCTAAAGTCAAGGTTAAAATAGTCATTTACGTGAATGTTAGCTACTTAAGCCAACCCGTCACAACATCACAGGCATATGCTGAAATAATATTAAATTAATTTACTTTGCAAGTGGATTTGTTTGGTCACCAGTTTGAAAAAAGGTGCCCATGCACAGAGTCATAAGGTTAACCTTACATTTGATTTGAACTGCCCTTCAGCCAATGGAGGGTGTTTCTTACCAACTCACTGCAGTTTTAGAAGAATTCAAGTCGTGTATGACAAAACAAAACTGTCCCTCAATGTTAAAGTGTCAAACTAAATTGCCTTTTGTGGATAGGGAAAAGTTGGACAAGCACAAATTTAAAGCTAGGCATTTACTCATGACGTCATTCCTGTTGTGAATAAGGTGTTAAGACACAAACACAACTTGCTCAAAAACAGTGGACAACACAGTATTCTACCAAAATGCAATTTCTGTCGAAATTCCAAAATAAAATTGGGTGAAGATATAAATAAAAGACACTTACCGTAGCTGTGTCTCATGGAGGAATAATGACGTGACAAAAATCGGTTGGTTTGAATGAGGAAGATGTAGGTGAAGCATTCCAAAGTAGAATTAACACTGCTTCTTTTAACTCCGGGAACTATGGGACATTCAACACAATCTGTTGTTGTGATTTCTCTGAAAGAGTCAATGAACCGCATATTTAACACTGCCATTTTTTTATTTTTTTTTTGTATAATGAGTGTAGATCCTCTGCTGATGCTGTTCAAACATTTGGAGCTGTAACATCAGGTTTAGGATGAAGATGAGACTGTAATGCTAACCTTGAACAGCAGCGACAACATCTTGCCAAGCTCCAATCTACAACGATTGCACGTAGCCCAGGGATGCATGGCCCAATTAAAATCATTCAAAGCAGGAAGAGGTGGAGCTATTAGCAAGACAATAGCAGGAAAAGCTTAGCACAGATGTTAGTAGTTTCAGTAGCAGTTTTGTCAGATGTAGACCACACTGTTTTATTACTTGAAACCAAACAACACTGAGAGTGATTCACAGAAATGAAAATTCAAGTCCTCTTCCAACATGTTTTGGTGAGAGTTTTTTTCTATCATGTTGTGGCTCGGTTTTCTGCTTTAAACCACAGCTATAGCACCCACCTACTACATTATCTAATTGGCCTATCATAAATGTGATTGACTGCACAATCATCCAATCACCTGCTGGACAAGCTTTTCAAAGGTTCTGCTTATTCTAACTTTCAATACTTTCAATAGACTGTTAAGACAAACTGGAGAAAAACATTGAACACAATGTCACGTTGTACCCCCTCACCCTCTAAACCGAAGTCACAAATATAGTGGGGTTGACAATATAATTAAATATTGTAAAGATTCATTTCACAATAAGTTCTATGTCTTAAAGCAAAATAAAGTTAATATGTCCTCTCAAATTATACTTAAAATACCCTCTTGTTCCATCTTGTACTTCTTCAAGTAATATTATTTATTAATTAATCACACCATTTAAAATCTTTATTTCATTTGTTTAATTTGTATTTTTTATTTACCCTAAACGTCATAATAATCTTTCTTGTTTCTTTTAAAAAGTGGTAGCAGTTATTATTGGTCAGGTTTAGTTTTTTGGAGAATGATAAAGAGTAGAACATACAAAATGACAAATTTCAGCTCTAAGAGAAGAGAAAATGTGTCACAATGAAAGACAAAGAAAGCTGTGAACCACACTGCACACTGACTTTGATTTAAATCCCAACTTTGACAAGGCAACGAGCCAATCAGAGTGGAGCCTTCTTTAATCGGCACATGGTAAGACCCATAAGGAGGTTAACACCAGCTTATTTGGCAATGATCCTGCCCAAAATATTTTGTCCCACTATTTAAACCACAGCTTTAGACCCTCTTGTTTTCATTCATGAACATGTAAAAGCAGAGACCTTTGCACACAACTGGCAATATTTGGTTGCATTGTAGCTGTTTGCCTTCTTAAATAACATTTTTTCTTCATCTTAATCTTGCTTGACTCCTAAATGAAAGATAGAGGTCATAAAATGTTTATCTTTCAGTTAGTAGCTCAAGCTTTCAGAAATGTGTGACACAATAGTCTGTTTCAAAGTGTTCCCTTGATTATGGGACAAGCTCAATCCACAGCCACACTTGACAAGGGAGCAAAACAGTTCGTTAGGATTTCAGACAAAACAGCCTGTTCTAAGCAAGGATTTAATATTTAAATGTATTTTAGTCAAACTTCATGACTGGGACCTCATAATTCTGTTAAAGGAATACTCCGACTATTTTGGACCCACGCCCTTTCCCTAACATTGACAGAGTGAGACAAGCTCAAAAATACCTTTTTGTGTCTCTGCGTCCAGTGGCTGGCTCCCAGCTGTTAGCTCCGTCGGTAGCTTAGCTCAATCGCTGGAAGTCAATAGGAGTCAAATCCGGACTGACGAAAGTGGACAAAATACTCCTTACAGTGCTCCTGTGGAGGGCGTATTAGCACGTGAAGTAAATCCAAATGGCTATAAAACATTTTAAACGACATGTTTTCTTTCTTAAATCCGTTAAAATAACGTTTAGATAAACACATACCTGCGCATCTGCTCCATGAACCCGGAAGTAACAGCGGACTGACAAAAAGTGGACAAAATACTCCTTGCAGGCGTCCAGGGGATGGCTTATTAGCACGTGAAGTAAATATGAATGGTCATAAAACATATTCAAAGACGTGTTCTCTTTTTCAATCCGTTAAAATAACGTTTTGATACACGGACAGATCTGCGCATGCGCAGTTCTCCGCGGACCGGAAGTAGTAGCCGGACTGACGAAAGTGGACAAAATACTCCTTGCAGTGGTCCAGAGGATGGCTTATTAGCACGTGAAGTAAATCCGAATGGTTATGAAACATTTTAAAAGACGTGTTCTCTTTTATAAATCCGTTAAAATAACGTTTTGATACACACACAGACTGGCGCATGCGCAGCTTCTACTTCCGGTCCGCGGATTACTGCGCATGCGCAGGTCTGTGTGTATCAAAACGTTGCCTGAAGTTTTTATGTGTTTATCTAAACGTTATTTTTAACGGATTTAAGAAAGAAAACATGTCGTTTAAAATGTTTTATAGCCATTTGGATTTACTTCACGTGCTAATACGCCCTCCACAGGACCACTGCAAGGAGTATTTTGACTTCCAGTCCGGATTTGAGCTAAGCTACAGCGACGGACTAACAGCTGAGCCAGCCACTGGACGCAGAGACACAAAAAAGGTATTTTTGAGCTTGTCTCACTCTGTCAATGTTAGGGAAAGGGCGTGGGTCCAAAATAGTCGGAGTATTCCTTTAAAAAAGGTAAAAGAAGGGACATTCACAAAAGTAATGTGTGATGATGTAATTGAAACTACATCCATGTTACATGTTAGTCAGTGGTTTCACTGTCTGAAAAACACATTCACTCCAGGTGTTGTCTCTTTGTCTCACTGATGGATCGGCATGGTTCAACTTCAGAGCAGAATAATGGAGGTTCTCTGGGACCTGGTCACCCTGGTTATGATACAAGACAGAATCATTAGGAGCTCATAGTTAGTGCAATCTGAGACATAATTGAACCACATGAACATGAGATGTGGTTCAAAAAGGCTGCAGACACTGGACTGAGGTGCATTGTTTCTACTTTCTCGGTCAATGACAGGTTGTGCTTGACCACTCCTCATTCTGATACAATAACAGCCCTGAGCATTAACAGAATTGTGTGTCTACTTGCAATCTAATAATGATTTATGATTATTTGGGCATGTGTTTCACTGTGCTTCGGTCATAATAGCATAAGAACACTCACCTCTGTGTTGGGACCTGATACAACTGAGACGCTTTCTCCAGGGCCTGATTGGAAAGAAACAATAAAGAATTAATAGATTTATATCCTGAACAAGTTAAAATAAAGCTAGTAATGATCTGGACTTCTCTACATCATTTTGGTTGGGTTACATTACAGCCCTCTTCATGCCTCTGCACCAATGACAGTGAAGACTGGAGGTGTGCTGTTTCACACTGTCCATCCCTATCTGAGTCCATCCATACAGGTCATGATATTGTGAATCTGCATTTCTTTAATGTTACTAGAAGGGACTTGCGGAGCAGGAAAACATGATTACTCTTACTGAAATCTCACTTCACATAGAAATGCTCTCAGCCTCTTGTTGACATAAAATGGCCCTGTTTAAATGCTCTGTTTTTACATCCTGCGGTTTATGATGTCATAATTACACAGCCTCCACCTACATGGTTTGGGGTTTTTTGCTCAACAAAGGTACACACTGTGAAGTTTCCAATGGTCTACTTTCCTAAAAATCAAAGTCGAATGATGGAAGATATTCGATTACCCCCCCCCCCCCAACCTGTAGTAAGGGACAGAGACTTTCTTACACGTTCGGTAAAGACCCTGCCGAAAAAAACACAGTCACACTGGGTTAACAATGAAACACATTTGGACATAAGACCTTTAAGTGTCAAAACTCAATGTCAGGGAGTCTTGTGGTTACTCTTTGCTTGAGAACCCAAAATCCTAAAATTGCTGTCAGGGATTTTCATCTAACTTTACAGTCATTAAAATCAAAGATTAAAGCTCGGGTCTACGATCTGAAAACCAGTTTGGCTGTTGAGACAGATTTGAAAAACGCAGCCTGTCCCCCTTCACTCACCCCCCTTCAAGATCCCGCTCCCCAGCTCGTGTCGCCTCCAAACACCCCCAGATAGAGCAAGAAGCTGGCGGGCAGAAAATATTCATTGGCGTTGAAGATAAATGAGATTTCTCACAGCTGAAAGTAACAAACATGACAGTCATCCCCCTTGTAACACACAGCAGTAGCCATTTCAATTGGACCGGCGGCGAAGCGGGTCTAGCGTTGCCACTGTTAGCCGATCAGTACAGACCTGATTGTGGGCGAGGATTTACCTTTCTCGGCGTGTCTTCACCAGCTCAGTTTACAATGCTAACGATGAGTGGCTAACTTATGCTAAAATCTAGTGACAGAGCCTACCCGTTCCTGACGCTTCAGTAACTGTGCAGCTAGCTGCTCACCGGTATATGAGGGAGGAAGTGGGGAGGAGGCGGGACGGTGTGGAGCAAGGGAGACAGGGATTGGATGGACTCACGGACCAATCGGCGGTTCGGATTGGTCAACTATTATGCCGCTTTGCAGCAGATATACTGAATGGATTATTTTTTTTAAATTCTTTTTGGTCTTTATATTGCGTAGATCGGAACATGGGACCATAACCGCCTTATAAACAGTGTTATTAAGATGTACCAAGCTTCCAAGTCATAGACCATAGCTTTAAGCTATTTGATGCAAAAGACCAGAGGCCAAAGACCATAATTAAAGAGCTATTATGTTTCCCCTTGCTACTGAGAGCATTTTTCAGGACAGTGATTACCAACTGGCAGCCTTTGAAACAGTTTTGCAGATTATACACTTGTCTTACTCTATAACCTGTTTTTATAATGATCCAAATATTTTAACATGCTTTCTGGAAAGACAAAGTGCAAACCTTAAACTACTAGCCTGTGATAAATGTTAAAAACAACCTTTTTTATTTTTCATGGGATTTTAACAAAAGAAAAGATGACTAAATGTTATTTTATTGCAATCAATTCAAAAAAGCTTGGTTTATCTTTGTGTTAAATATTTGTTTAAAGAAACATTAGGCAAAACATTTATAAATCCATCTGTATAGAATATGGATAATCCTGTTAGTTAACCTTGTGCAGCAGCTGGATCTGCCTGATTGGCGTCAGCTAATCTATCTTGTCAAACTCAGTCTACAACTTTGAGCTACCCAAAGCTGCACAGCCAAATAAAGTGGAGCTACATAAGAGAGCCAATTACAGGACGTGACTTCACATATAGAGACTGACATAGATGTTTGCAAGTCAAGTAGCAAATTTATCAGATCCAAAAAAAAAAAAAAAATTGTGTGGTGTGTTTATTTGCCTCAAACTCCATGGCTGTAAATTTCATTTTTCATTTATTACTCTGCTCTTCCAAACTCTCCATTGTGACAGCTGATGGAACACACAAAATCCCCCTTTAAATCGCAGTTTTTTTTTATTTATGCATGCAATTTAGCACCCGTTATATTGGATCTTAGTAGATTCACAGTATTGGCCATGTCACCCATCCAAAGATCGTAGTTTTGAACATGGTCTATCTTACATTCCCTCAAGATCAGTTTTTTTGCTATCACCAGATCCAAATCAAACAGCCATCCTTTTATTTTTATTAGAAGGGGTTAATAGGGCCTGTAAAAACAAGAAGTGCAGTAGTTTTACCCTGGGAAATCATTCTGATTTCTAGGAAGAGTTTTAAATGGCATGAGGTTGTTTCAAATTTACAGAGCAGCAAAGGATACTTCTCAAACTGTCACTCCACAGTCCTCTGTGATTTCTGCATTTATTTCATCAGACCAAGCTTGTTAAATGGCTCAAGTATCACATTTTTTTTCTAGGGAAGTATAATAATTATTTTATCTATGTATATGCTTTCTATAAATCCAGCATATAAATTCAGCTGAGGCTCTTCAGTTTATGAGGAATGTCAATTAAAAGTCAGCTTCAATCAACAAGTCAAATCTAATTAATGCTGATTATATGAACCCTAAACTACCCCATTTATTTATTTGTTGACTTTTTTCATTAATTGATGTTTCAGATTAAACCACACACAGTCAGATTCAGACCACACCACTTAAGCATACCTGTGTTTATACAGCTGGTTGTCTCCTTCTTTGTAAATGCTTTGTAAGCCAGGAAAACAGCCAGGATGGTCATAAAAGCCAAAGCTACACTCAAGACACACACCAAAAAATCCTCTTCTTTTTCATCTATGGATTAACATTTGGACAGATAAGATATCAGATTTGATTAAATACATTTTCCTGACACTGTAGTTCAAGCCACTCACCTTCAATCGGGACGTTATCTTCTGAACTCTTTACATTGATGATGACGCCTCCTATAAAGTCAAACCCATGAGAGGAGCGATTCATGCAGTGGTAAGTAGCTGAGTCTGATGTTTGGACATCTCTGATCTTCAGATGATATTTTCCCGGGCTGATGTACGGTTTGAAGCGTGGATCCTTCTCAAATTCACCAACCAGTGAGACTTTATTGTGATTCTTGTAGAACAGGGAGACCTGCTCTGGTTTTTGTCCCAGACTTTCTTTAAACCAATAAAATGCCACTTCCCTGCTCTCCTGATAGAAACACTCCAAAGTCACATCTTCACCAACACTAACTGATTGGGTATGTAGAGATGAGGACGGCTCCAGGGTCACTGCACCTGGAAATGGGAAAAATAAAGATTAAGTTAAATAATAATTATAAACTAAGAAATGAAGTCTTACAGCATTTTGTTTGATTTTCTGTAAAAAAAAAAAAAAAAGTCAAAGATGCACTTCTAAGAGACATAACTCACCCATTCCTCCGATGAGCAGACATGTCACATACAGAGCAAACTTCAGTCGAGTCATTTTGTTGAAAACACGCTGCATGGAGACTGAGGAGGACTTGATCTTGTGTCTTCTTTTTATGGTCAAAGCTTTTGTGATTGGCCAGTCAGAAGTGCTCACGTGATTGGTGATCACACTTGTGCCCAATCAAGAGGAAGTCAGTTCAACATTAAACAAAATTCAAGAGGACTGCTGCTGTACAAAGAGAGGGAGGGCTTTAATATGAACATGATGACCTGCTTTTCAGTAGGTCTGTTTTAGATTGCAAAGGAAACTGATCATGTGGCAGATATAAACATGAAATTTCCTGCCACAAGCGTGAGATGCCTGTTGTCTGTTGTATAGGGGAAGGGTCTCAGTACTGTTAAACACAAAAAAACATCAAATTCTGACAGTAACACTTTATACCTGCTGTGGCAGCAGAGCGTGACCTTTTTGCATTCCCCTGTTTGTATGGCATTAATGTCCTGATAGTTTACTCTCATTACATTATTATTTTTTTTGTACTTCTTGCTTCTGTCCAGAGTATGCCCATCATGTCATGGTCAGCACGTGGTGGTAGGTGGAACCCTCACTGACGGACAACAAGCACCAATTGACAACAGCAATCAGAAGGCTGTAAAAGCACTTTAATTCAACTGAAAAGTTTCCATTTTTTCTCTTTATTTTTGATCCTGTTCACCATTAAGGCTGTCATTTTTCCAAAAAAATCAAAGTTGAATGGTTTTCAGACTTGTACCCAAATAATCGAAGATAATCAGTTATCCCCACCCCCCTCCTGTAATAAGGGACAGAGACTCTCTTACCCTTTTCGTAAAGACCCTGCCGAAAAAAACAGTCACATGGGGTTAAACTCTTGACGATGCGCCGCTGAACTCGCCCGTATCGCTGTGATGAAAAGCCGACGGCTGACCCCACAAATAAGAGGAGGACAAGTGACTAAACTGTATTTCACATAACACACAGTCAAGCCTTTCATTTTAAGTTTGCCATCAACGGTGTAGAACCAAAACTACTTCCACACAACTCTCCTCGGATGATTCGGAGCTGTTAATGTCTGCTCAGAGTGGAAACACTTTGTTTACTGAGGTCAAGAGAGCAGCGGATGTGACTGAGGGTCAAGCTGCTCACAGCGCCTCTGTTGGACAGAATGGTCCACTGCACCAGACGCCATATTGAATATTTGTTTACTATTCGTTAAGGATATTTATCCCCATATTCGATTGGTTATTTGAATATCGAATATAAAGTGACAACCCTATTCACCATGAGTAGGGTAGATCCTCAGCTAATGTTTCAACATTTCAAGCACAAAGGTTTATCACGAGGAGGCCGTGATGCTAACCTTAAACTCCATTAACAGCCAATCTCTGGGCAGGCACAACAGGAAAGGATTGGTATCAGCAGACAGTGGTGTGATGTTATACTATCTCATCTGATGAAGAAAGAAACAGGATATCATGTAGCCATGCTTTGAAGGAGGGGGGTTGTGAAGATTTCCATAACAAGAGGATCCTCCTATGAGCAATCACAGAGGTGAAGGCAATAATATTGTCCTGGATGGTCGAGGTGGTAAGATTATCAGGTGACCTGTCAAAAATAGATATGCATGGAGCCTGGGAGCACCTGCTACTGGCTTCTTATTCTCTAGTTGTTGTATCTGGAAAAATTCTGGCCAGTTTGTGTTTGATGTAATGAAGTTTGTGGAGCACTTTAAATTGAATAAGAGACAGCCGAGCACAGCTTGAAAACAAGTCAACAGCCCCAAGAGCCCTTTCCCAGGACTTCTCAGAAAAGTTGGCTTGTAGTTCAGTCTCCCAAACAGCCTTGATTTTGTTTACCACAGACTAATTAGTTGTGAAAATGAGGTCATCTTTAGAAGTTAAAATCAATGAGAAGTCTAGACTTCATCATGTTCACACAGACAGTGACAGGTTCAACAATAAAACCACCCTCCACCTTCCTCCTCCAGCTAAAATACACCGCCATCTTGGTTTGCCCTAAAACAAAGTTTAAAAGTTAGCACTTGGGGTGCTGGTTTGGCGGAGTGGTTAGCAGTCAGGTGTGTCCCATATACATACCTCTGCCGGCCCGGGCCAACCTGTGGCCAGTTCACTGTTCACTGCTAAAACAGCATGAAGGCCTCTCCAGTGGATGTCTGCGTGTCTTTGGAGAGTGGAGGCTTGTAGAAAGACCTCCACTCAGGTCTGGGAGCCAGCGGCAGATCCTTCCTCCAAGGATGTCAGGTCTTTTTTCCAGCTTTGTTTTGTTCAAAGTTTTTACCAGGGTTTCATTGAATGTTTCCCTGAGGTTCCCTCCAGTGGGGCGGATTGAGTGTGATCCAACAAAGGACCAGAACAGTCTATGATCCGGTGCCAGGAAGATGGCATTAAAAGATTTGTCAACAGTCACTTTTTGGTTAAAATAGGGGGTTAAAGTCTAAGTCTGTCGTGATACTGCGAGTGAACTGCTGGCAGAGCTGTTTTATTTGCATTTTACCAAAGTCCCACCCCTGTTGTATGTTAGTGAAGGCAGCCCTGCTCTCTGTTGGACTCCCAAAAACACTTAAAAGCAGTTCTAAAGCCTGGGTATGTAACAAGGCCATGTTAAAAGGCCAAAAGGCGCTCTTTAAAGGAGTGTTTTTGATGAAAACACAACAGGAGACTAAAAATGATCACTAAAACTTACAGGCTGGATAAAACACCTCTTAACAATATTTAAATGTTGTTTAAAACAATAAAAGTGGTCCAGTCTGACCAGAGATAAATCGCCCTCCCTGCTGTGGCTCCAGGTGTACTGTCTGTGCTGACTGTTAAAAACCCTCCACACACTCAGCTCCTGCTTCTCCATCAGCTGTCTGAGTGTGTGGGACGAAGGAGGTTGTGGCTCCTGATGGTTTTTGTCCAAGGTTCAATTTTCAGTGCAATTAAAATCACCCCCGCAAAACAGAAAGCCATTATCCTCAAATTTTTGACACAGTCACTTAAACTGTTGAAAAATGCTACCCTGTGCACTGCATTAGTGGGAGTGTAGACCTTTTAAAACACCATTTTAATATTCTCAAAAACAGCTTTGACCTTCAATAAAACACCTGGAATAACTTCTTCAACAGTAAAAGAAAAAGGTAAAAAACTCTGAGCAAATAAAATCCCCATCCCTCCACTCAGACCGGACCTGTGGCTTACAATCACCCCACCTTTAAAAGTCCTCTTCGTCACTCAGAGAGTATTTGTGACATAGACCATGCTTACATCACAATTTGAACTATTTAAACAGGGAACGTTGGATAGAAATAGGAACATTTTTTTGAGAAATGGCCTCCATCTGGAATTTTCAAGTGTCTAACATCATGTTTTAGAAAAAGATTTGCCCTTACAGAGCATTTGTGCCAAATTTAATTCTTGCATCACCATTGGATTATTTGTTGATGAGCATTTGATGGGCATGGCAGCCATCTTGCAAAATGCATGCTCCCATGATCCAACCTGAAGTCAATAAATGGTGGGGTTGACAATACAATTAATTATTTTAAGATTTATCTGTGAAAGCAAAATGTAACATAATGAATTTGTCCTTTTTACTTTTGCTTAAAATGACCTCTTTACTTTTATTTATTCATATAATATTTTATATTAAGAAGTCAAACCACTGAAAATGTATCTATTTATTATTTTTTTTTTTTATTCATCTCCGGTTTTATAATAATCTTACTTTTATCTGTTAAAAAGTAAAACAAGACCGTAGTAGCATTTATTATTTGCCAGGTTTATTAATTGATAAATTAAAAGAGTAAACATCCAAAAGGCCAATTTGTTACAATGTAAGACAAAGAAAGCTGTGAACCACACTACACACTGACTTCGATTTAAATCCCAAATTTGGCAAGCCAACTAGCCAATCAGAGTCGAGACTGTTTTAATAGCACCTCGGGAGACCAATAAGGAGGTCAATGTATGCTCATTTATCCACAGCTTTGCCCAGAGTATTTTACGTCCCACTTTTTGAACCACAGCTTTATACATACTCATTTTCATTCACAAAGATGTAAAAGTGAATACCTGTGCACAAAACTGCCAAATTTTGGTTGCATCGAAGTTAATTTCACTATTAAATTACTTTTTTTCATTTTCAAAATTGCTTGAATGCTAAATGAAAGATAGCTTCATAATTTGGGTTCATTTGATTTATTTTCAGGGTCCCGAATTTTGTAAGAATATATGTATATATATATATATATATATATATATATATATATATATATATATATATATATATACAAATAAACATATATAAATAGTTTCTCATTCAGTTCTTAGCTCAAGCTTTCAGAAATGAGTGCTCGAATTGTCTGTTTGAAAATGTTCCCTTTATGATGTCATTAACAGATAGTTGGAGGAACATGTCTTGGCATACACAGCAGCCACAGTAAACATTGGAGCACAATGAGAAAAATCTTAAGCCACAGCCACTCTTGAGAAGAGAGTGGTTAGAAACAGTTCATTAGGATATAAATCAATACAGCCTGTTCTACAGAGGCTGAAACAGAGGGGTTTAGAGGCACTTCAGGATTTAATGTAAAAGTTTTTTTATTTTTTACAAGAAACTTCAGAATTTCTGAGGATGACTGGGACCTGCAAAATCATGTAAAATTAGTTAAAATAAGGGACCTTTACAGAACTAATGTGTGATGATGTCTCTTAAACTACATCCATGTTACATGTTAGTCTGTGGCTTCACTGTCTGACGCCTGAGTACACACATTCACTCCAGGTGTTGTCTCTTTGTCTCGCTGATGGATCGTCATGGTTCAACTTCAAAGCAGAATAATGGAGGTTCTCTGGGACCCGGTCATCCTGGTTACGATACAAAACAGAATCATAAGGAGCTCATAGTTAGTGCAGTCTGTGATTATATTGAACTACATTAAAATGAAATGGGACATGGCTTATATGGAGACACTACACTGATGTGCATAGTTTGTCCTTCCTCTGTAAATGACAGGTTGTTCTTGACCACTCCTCATTCTGACACAAGCACAGTCTGAACATTAACAGAAGTGTGTGTCCATTTGCCATCTGAATAATAATTGATCATTATTTGGGCATGTGTTTCACTGTGTATTCTTTAATTATAACAGCATAAAGAAAATTCACCTCTGTGTTGGGATCTGTTACAGCTGAAGCTCTTTCTCCTGGTTGGAAAAAATGGAAATAATAAAAAAAAAATGAAGTAAAAACTCATATTTTAATCATTGAAATAGTTCAGCAAAGGTTCCCAAGACTTATGAAACACACTTTGTCTTTCCCTTTTGGAAACTTTCAAGTCTCTTCAGGTTCAGAGTATTGGCCATTACACCCATCCATAGATCATAGGTTTGAACATGGTCTATCCTTCATACCCTCACGTTCAATTTCTACCAAATCACCGTACCAAATGAAACAGCCTTCCTTTGATGTTTATTGGCAGAGGTTAAGAGGCCAATTACACCAAGAATGGGAACAAGTTGGTCAGGTCTCCAACGTTTTCCAAATGCCACAAAGAAACAGATAAAAGATATTTTCCCAGAATTAAAACTGATTGACTTCATGACCAGCATGTACGAGTTAAGTTACCATCAGCTGATTAACATCTATTACATAGGGGGGACACATCTGCAAAAACTGTAGTTTTACCATGAATAATAAATTCAGTATCAGACATCCCCAAATGGTGGACCTCAGTCCAGATCAGGACCAAGTGATGATTCTGTAAATTCACAAGGATTGTTTCTACTTGAGTATTTTTTATGGCAGTCCTCGATATACACCGGACTCTTCTACTCCAGTGAACACTACAACCGCTACTGCGGTCTGATCACAAGCATTTACAGATGACAGATGATTGTACTTTTAAGAGTTGATTTCTTGTATTATGAAGATAATGGCTTTTTACCGTAAGTGTAAGTCCTCGTTTCAGGCTGTGACCTCTGTTATTTAAGTTTTTCCTAAAAGAGCATATTTTTATCTACTGTTTTAGGAAGATGTTGACTTTTTTACTTGATTTGTAAACCTTCATTCTTTGCTGAAACCTCTTTCATTTAAGAAAAAAGGCTACTACTTTACTGTGTTTGCACTTTTTTTATTATTTTATTTTAGATTTTTCTTTTTTAATCTGAAATAGAGGCCTTAAATTAATTTCCCTAGGACTATTTTAATTTATAGCAAAGGAGCTAGCAGTGCACTCAAAACATATCCTGCATTAAAAATTGACAATAAATATTGTTCGAACCACAAAATTAAGACATAGGGGAAGGCTTTAAGACACAAACAGGATTTCTGTTCAGACCTTTTGTTTGCGGAATTTTTATTTACTGGACCTCGATGGCTTTTAATTGAATACCCCTGATCTATATAGACTTTTAAATTGAATGAGGTTATGTTTCAAGTTTACAGAACAGCTAAGTTAACTCCTCAAACAGTCACTCAAGGTGTCCTTTGAGATTTAAGTCATCAGACCAAGCTTGTTTGATTGCTAAAGTACCTAATATGTTTTTTTCTAATGAAAAATATTAAACAGTCCCATCCCACTAAATACACTCACACACAGACACACCACCTTTCAACATGCATAAACAGGAGAACCAGCTAAATATCATGAATATGTTCAAGGAGGATTTCACTGAGGACCACACTACAGTGTGATATTAGACATGTTGTCTCTTTGAGTTAGAACCAGTATGTAAAATCTTGAATGTAAAGTGCATGTAAATCCTGCTGAGGCTCTTCAGTTTGGGTGGAAAGTAAAGGAAGTCTGAAATTCAGCTGCTGTCAACAAGTCAAAGCTGATTAAAGCTGATTTTATGGACCTTTAACTACCCCATTCATTTATTTATTTGTTGATTTGTCGATCAGTGCAAGCTGTTTTACATTAAACCACAGAGTCATATTCAGTCCATGTCATTAAAGCATACCTGTGGATATACAGCTGGTTGTCTCCTTCTTTGTAAATGCTTTGTAAGCCAGGAAAACAGCCAGGATGGTCATAAAAGTCAAAGCTGCACTCAAGACATTCACCAAAACATCCCCTTCTCTATAATCCTCGTCTAAAAATTGAAATTTGGACGGATTAGATATCAGATTTGATTAAACACATTTTCCTGACACTCTGGTTCAAGTCACTCACCTTTAATTTCCAGCTTGGTCCCCTTACCGAACAGTACGTGTCCACATGAAGCAACAGCACAGTGGTAGGTTCCAGCATGAGAACGATTCAGCTTCTCCATCTCCAAGCTGTAGACACAAGAGTGTGTTTGGGAGTTTCCTTCCCTCTCACACTCTTTATTCATGCCTCCATGGGTGGAGAGAAGTCCTGGATGAGCTTCTTGAGGGTTCTTCACCCAGTAAACTCTGAGGTCTCCATCACAGCTTCCAGTGAGGACCGTACAATTCAGAGTCACAGAGGCTCCATGCTGGACCACTTCAGATTCAGACTGATGGATGATGGTTGGAGCGTTAAATACTGAACTTATTACTTTGACTATGACGCCTCCTATGAAGTCAAACTCAAGAGAGGTGCGATTAATGCAGTGGTAAGTCGCTGAGTCTGATATTTGGACATCTGTGATGATCAGGTGATATTTTCCCGGGCTGATGTCCAGTTTAAATCGTGGATTGTTTCCAAATTCACCAGTCATTGAGACTTCATCTTTATACTTCTTGAACACAGACACCCGCTCTGGTTTTTGTCCCAAACTTTCTTTAAACCAATAAAATATCACTGACCTGCTCTCCTGATAGAAACACTCCAAAGTCACATATTCACCGACACTAACTGATTGAATACGTAGAAATGAGGACGGCTCCACAGTCACTGCACCTGGATAGGGGAAAGTCAGGATGAAGGAAAATTATTTTTTACTTTGTTAAAAGTCTGACAGCATTTTGTTAGATTTTATGACAAAACAGTCAAAGAAGCACTTCTTAGAGACATAACTCACCCGTTACTCCAATGAGCAGACATGTCACATACAGAGCAAACTTCAGTAGAGTCATTTTGTTGAAGACATGCTGCATGGTGACTGAAGAGGACTTTATCTGGTATCTTCTTTATATGGTAAAAGCTTATTTGATTGGCCAATCAGAAGTGCTCACAGTATTTGTGATCACACATGTGTCTGATCTACATAGAGGAACTGTGGTTTCTCAAAATTCAAGAAGACTGCTGTTGTAAAAAGAAGGGGAGGGCTTTAAACTGAACTTGATGAACTGTTTTTCCGTATGTCTGCTTTAGATTACAAATGAAACTGATTGTACTGCTGATATTAAGATGAAAGTTCATGACACTAATATGAGACAACCATTGTCAGTTGTATAGAGGAAGGGTCTTTGTTCTTCAGTACTGATGAACACATCACACATCTAAAATTCTAACAGAGACACTTTTATACCTGCTGTGGTAAAAGAAAGTGAAGAGGAGAAGACAGACTTAGAAGAACAGAATCTGCTGTTTATGGTGTTGCTTCAGTGACACTGACCTTTTTCATACCTCTGATTTTTATGGTACTAATTGCATAATAGATTTCTTTCTCCCAAATTTAGTTTTGTTCACTTTTTGTCTTAGTATGGACGTGACATCACGGTCAGCACGAGTGGAACCTTACTCACTGAGCGGCATTGAGCACAGACTGATAACAGAAGTCAGAGAGAAATAAAGAATCAAACACTGAATTCTACTGAAAAGTTTTAATGTTTTGGCTGTTAGTGTTTAACAGTGTTCACTTTAAGTAGTGTAGATCCTCAGTTGATGTTTTTGAAACATTTGGAGCAGCAACATCAGGTTCATGATGAAGATGAGGCCGTAATGCTAACCTTGAACAGCAGCAACAACATCTTGCCAAGCTCCAATTTACAATGATTGTACATGGCCCAGAGATGTATGGCCCAATCAGAGTCATTCAGAACAGGAAGAGGTGGAGCTATGAGGGAGTCATCAGCAAAAAGTGATTAGCATTGATGCTAATAGCTTCAGTAGAAGTTTTGTCAGATGTAGACCACATTTCTCTATTAATGAAAACCAAACAAAACTGGGAGAAATTCTTTATAGAAATGGCATTTCAAGTCCTCGTCCAACATGTTTTGGTGAGAGTTTTTTTTCGATCATGTCGTGTATTTGTAATTTACATCACAGCAGTAGCACCCGCCTACTACATTATCTGATTGGCCTGTCATTAATGTGATTGACGGCACGATCATCCAATCACCTGCTGGACAAGCTTTGCAAAGGTTCTGATCATTCTCAAACACTTTCAATGGGCTGTTAGAAACACTAGTGAAAAATATTGAACTATCTTGCATCAGGTTAACTTTTTAGCATCCCCCTTACCCTCCAACTTCAAATCTCTAAAATGGTGGGGTTGACAACATAATGAACAATTGCAATGATTAATTTCATGCTAACTTTTATGCGTGAAAGGAAACACAACAGTAAATATTTCATCTGAACTTCTTATTCAAAAAATAGTGTTTATCAATTAATCAAACCACTTAAAACTTTTATTTTATTTTTTTCTTATTAATCTCAAATTTGTATAACCTTCATTTTATCTTTTATAAATTAAAATAACAAAATGACACCATTTAATTATTTGTCAAGTTTATTTTATTGAAGAATTAAAAAGGTTAACATACAAAATGACAAATTTTAGTTCTTACAGTGAGGTAATGTGCCATAATGACAGAAAGAAAGCTGTGAACCACACTACACACTGACTTTGATTTAAATCCCAAGCCAACAAGCCAATCAGAACTTAGAATGTTTTAATGGCACCTGGGGAGACCAATGACGGGGTCAAAGGTCCCTCATTTGGCCACGCCCCTGTCCAGAACATTTTTCACCCCTCCATTTAAGAACAACAGCATTAAGCTGACTGATTTTGATTTATGAAGATGTAAAGCAAAAATCTAGGCACAAAACAGAATATGGTTGCATTGTAACTGTGTACCTTCCTAAATTACATTCTTTCCCATTTTCCAAATTTGTTTGAACCATGAAATGTTTCTAGTTCTAGTTCAGTTAATAGCTCAAGCTTTCAGATGTGTGTTTAAATAGTCTGTTTGAAAATGTTCCCTTAATGATGGGACAAGCTTAATCCACAGTCACTCTTGAGAAGGGAGCAAAAACAGTTCATTAGGATTTAAAGCAAAACAGCTTGTTCTAAGCAAGGCTGAAACAGAGGGGTTTAGAGGCACATCAGGATTTAATGCTAATGTGGTTTTTAGTCAAGAAACTTCAAAAATTCTGAGAATGACTGGGACCTGAATAAAACGAATGCATGATGATGTCTCTTAAACTTCATCCATGTTCCACGCTGGTCTGTGGTTTCACTTTCTGACGCCTGAGTACACACAGTCGTTCCTGTTTTTGTCTCTTGGTCTCGCTGATGCATTGACATGGTTCCAACTCAGAGCAGAATAATGGAGGTTCTCTGGGACCTGGTCAACCTGGTTATGATATAAAACAGAATCATTAGGAGCTCATAGTTAGTGCTATCTGAGACAGTATTGTGATGCATTTAACTGGGTCCAAAAACAGCTGGAGACACTGGACTGAGGTGCATATTTTCTTCTTCCTCGGTAAATGAATCGATTTCCAGTATGAAAAAGTGCTTGACCACTTCTCATTCTGACACAATCACAGCCCTGTGCATAAACAGAAGTGTGTGTCCATTTGTCCTCTGAATGATGATTGATTATTTGGGCATGTCTTTCACTGTGTATGTTTTAATTATAATAGAAGAAAACTCACCTCTGTGTTGGGACGTGATAGAGCTGATGCTCTTTCTCCAGGGCCTGGTTGGAAATAAAAACATGGAATTAATACATTTATATAGAAATAAAACAGGTAGTTAACGCGAGCAATCATTTCACTCATCTTCATTTGGTTGCATAACATCACAGGCCTCTTCATGCCTCTACACCAATGACAGTGAAGGCCAGAGGTATTCTGTTTCACACTGTCCATCCTCCTGTAAGTCCATCCATATGAATGGCTTTGTGAATCTTTTTTAATTTTTAATGTCATTAGAAGGGGTTTGGGAAGCCGAGAAATGCACAGAGAAAATGCCCTCAGCCTCTTTCACAAAAATGCCCCTTAAAATGCTCTTTTTTTTACTTCCTGAGGTTTATGTTGTCAACAATTTTAGACACTTAGGGCGTGATCTACTAAGATCCAAAATAACGAGTTCTCAATTGCATGTGCAATCAATAAAATTGTACGTTCTATTAGTGGGCGTCTTAGCTACCTGCGTGCACAATTCATAACAGGCCCAAAGGTGGTGGACAGCCCTCTTTAAAGTAGGACTTTGTGTGTGCTACTGGCTTTCACCATGTTTGGGAGAGCAGAGTGGCTGCAAATTTGTGACTGCATCACATTCTCCACACGCTGACAGCCTCTAAACTCACTGTCAGTGTGTGGAGAGTGTGATGCAGTCAACTCTGAATGACAAACAGAGTGATTATGGTTATGATTTTGTTTTTTTTACAAAGGTTAAATAGATAATTTTGAATAGAGGGTTATATAAAGAGGGTTTACTTTAGGTGTGCGTCTGCATGAGTTTGAAACCACTCTAAACCCTTCCTCTTTTTCCGGTCCATTATAATAACAGACAGCCTTCAAGTCTTTCTGTTTTTCATTAAAATTTTAGTCAGTGACGGAAAATATTTTGTTTATGCAACCTCTGTTTCTCACCACATTGAGCACAGCCCTTTGTGTGTGACACTGTGCCTTTGTGCACCTGCTTTTCAAATGTACTAAATTCAGATGTAAAAACACTGCATGCAATCACTTGCTGGTTTGATAAATCACGCTATGGTGCAAAATGCACACATTTGAATCTCCTCCTCCCAGTATAACATGTGTTCTGATGAACTGCATGTATTCTGTAACCTGACAAGCCAGATGGACAGCTCCATATATCTGGCACAGAAATATTTCACTAGTCCATCTGGATAGGAGCCCTTGAAATTAGTTTTCAGGGGCAGAATGTTTAAAAAAAACACAAGCTTGTGATTGGACAATCATTTTGCTAGTCACATTCATCACAGACCAATCCACATTGAGCAGGGTTGCCTCATATAAAGTAGCAATGTTTTCATTGAATTTGTCATGATTTTTTTCTTTTATAAATACATTTTATGTTATTATTTTGTTTGTATTAGGTGCTGATGCTGCTCAGTGATTTTTGAAGAATGCATGATGCAAAATGTGCCTGTTTGTTACTTGAAATGGCTGGATAAAGAATTGAAAAAAATGTAGCATACATAGCGGCTAACTTAGCCAGGAACAGCTAACAACAGTTAATGACCATTAGCCGTTAGCCGCTAATTTAGCAGCTAACAGCTATCGGCCTTATACTATCATTTTACTCTAAATTGTACCACACAGATGATTCATTTAACACTTATATGTGACATGAACCTCGTCAAAGACAATCCCTACATGTAAACTTATGAGGAGGGCAGATTACGCCAAGTTACACTAAGTAGCGATGATGACAATAGGCTAATCGGCATGACTGTGCTCAACTTCCAGTTGCCGTCACATCCGTATTTTACAGCTTCTGCCTCTCTTCACTGATTGGGCCGTTAAAAATTCAGCCGAGTGAAGTCGTTGGACAATGGAGGCTGGCAAGACGGACCTGCAGGACTTCAGAATCAGGCAGGTCTGTCTGCTCTGCAAGGCTATGTATTCTGCATATTCAGCATAGACCATTACCATAGCATCCTGGAGTCCCGCCCCCTTAAGGTCCAAACTTTTCCAAAAAGGAGGGAAAAAGAGCTGTGTCTAGATTGATTTTTTAATTCATTTTTCATTTGACTTCAATCTAAATCTTGTTTAACAGCCACCAAAGACACAAGATAAACAATAAAACACATCAGGACCTGGGACCTTTTGGGGTCAAAGTTCAACGTCAAGGAGTCTTGTGGATCTGCTTTTGCTTGGGAAATCTAAATTTTTGTACTTGCATATGTCCATGTCTATATATCCACACGATTTGATTCAAAAGGAGATCAGAGGTCAAAGACCATAGACCAAGAGCTTCATGTTTACCCCTTGTTGCTGAGAGCAATGTTTTAGGGCAGAGATCATCAACCGGCAGCCTTGGGACTATAACTTCTCTTTAAATATCTAATCTAATAACTCAGTAAAACATTAAACAGTTTTGCAGATGACACACTTGTCTTACTCTATAACTCGCTTTACTAAAGATCCAAATAGTTTAACATGCTATCTGGACAGACATGATGGATATATCAAAGCAGTAGCATCTGAAAATGTTAAAAACAACCTTTTTTACTTTTAAAAATGAGATTTTACCGAAGTAAAAGACAAGTGATAGTTATTTTATTTTCAATTAAAAACAAAAAAAAGTTTTGAATATCTTTATTTGACATGATCATTAAAAGCAACATACCAAAAGAGCTTTACGAATTAGTATGCATAAACTATGGAACTATGGAACTGCCTGATTCAATGTCTGCTGATCAGGTAGATCCATCTTGCCGAGCTCCAATCGACATCGACCGTGAGCTGCCTGAAGCAGCACTGCACAAAAAAAAGAAAATACATCCTGACAGCAGGATGAAGTGGAGCAATGGGGAAGATGATTATAGATTGATGTTTTTTTTTGAAACTTCATTTTAATTTCTGATTTATTTTTATAATTTTTTTTAAATTAGTTTTTCTGATTTTATTTTATGATATATTAAATTTTACACTTTAACCTAACCTCCAGTGTTTTCTCATTTTTAAACCTTTAAGATGGCGTTTCCTCAGTACATACTGTGTACAGCTGTACAGCTTTATTATTGTCTTTTATTTATGAAGCTTTATATCAACACTGTGTATGGACTGCGATATGGGTGGGTTCGAGGGCTGGGTGGAGTGGGTTTGGGTGATAAATCCTTCATTTCTATCATCTGTCTGTCTGTAAAGCACTTTGTGCTACATTTTTTTGTATAAAAAGTGCTATATAAATAAAGTTTGATGATTGATTGATTACAGGACGTGACTTCACTTACAATAACTAGCATAGATGCTTACATATCAAGTCACAGTTTTACTAGATCTTAACATGAAAAAGTACAAAAGATCAGCACACCAAAAGGAGTTCTCTTTAAGTCTTCAAGAAAATTTAGTAACTGTGATTTTTGATTCATATGGCTCTTCCTGTAACTTGAGAGCCATACAACATGAAATGTCACTGCTTAAAAAATATTCTTACAGGGGGCTGCTGTGTGCAGATATTTTGTACAAAACCCAAAACCAGTGAAGTTGGCACGTTGTGTAAATTGTAAATTAAAACAGAATACAATGATTTGCAAATCCCTTTCAACCCCTATTCAATTGAATACACAGCAAAGACAAAATACTTAACATTCGAACTGGTGAACTTTGTTATTTGCAAATATTAGCTCATTTGCAATTTGATGCCTGCAACATGTTCCAAAAAAGCTGGCACAAGTGTCAAAAAAGACTGAGAAAGTTGAGGAATGCTCATCAAACACTTATTTGGAACATCCCACAGGTGAACAGGCTAATTGGGAACAGGTGGGTGCCATGATTGGGTATAAAAGCAGCTTCCCTGAAATGCTCAGTCATTCACAAACAAGGAAGGGGCGAGGGTCACCACTTTGTTTTTGGAAACTGTGGTCGTCGTGTCCTCCGGACCAAAGAGGAAAAGAACCATCCGGACTGTTATAGGCGCAAAGTTCAAAAGCCAGCATCTGTGATGGTATGGGGGTGCCCAAGGCATGGGTAACTTACACATCTGTGAAGGCACCATTAATGCTGAAAGGTACATACAGGTTTTGGAGCAACATATGTTGCCATCCAAGCACCGTCTTTTTCATGGACGCCTGCTTATTTCAGCAAGACAATGCCAAGCCACATTCTGCATGTGTTATAACAGCGTGGCTTCAGTAGTAAAAGAGTGCGGTAGTAGACTGGCCAAGAATGGGAAAGAATTCCACCTGAAAAGCTTCAAAAATTGGTCTCCTCAGTTCCCAAACGTTTACTGAGTGTTGTTAAAAGGAAAAGCGATGTAACACAGTGGGAAAAATGACCCTGTGACAACTTTTTTGCAATGTGTTACTGCCTTTAAATTCTTATTTATTCTTAAATTCTTTGCTGTGTATTCAATTGAATATAGGTTGAAAGGGATTTGCAAATCATTTTATTCTGTTTTTATTTACAGTTTACACAACGTGCCAACTTCACTGGTTTTGGGTTTTGTAATTTTTTTTGATCTGACATCCAACCAGGTCTGTGTACATTCTCTTTGTCAGGTGTCAACCTCATGTCTTTTTTAAATGAAAAACAAAAATCAACATTAAAACTAGTTTTAACAGACACAAAAAGAAAGGATAAATCTAAGAACTAAGACAAATAACCCCCCCCAAAAAAGCTCAGAGTGCAGCTCACAAATCAAGCAGGGAAACACATATATTTACAACAAATAAGAGAAAAAAGTAAAAAAAAAAAAAGAAAAAGTAAAACATGATCGAATTTGTATCATAGGTTCAGGATATCTAAGCTGATTTTTTTTTACCATTGAAATAATTCAGCAACTGTTCCCATTTCACCCGTCCAGAGATCGTAAGTGGGAGCATGGTCTATCCTCTATACCCTCATGATTTTTTTGTGATCAATATACCAAATGAACATCCTTACTTTCATCTGTATTAGCAGAGGCTATGACGCTAGTAGCACCAAGAATGGGAAAAAGTGGGCCACTGATCCAACATTTTCCAAAAATGTATAAATTAAGTTACCATCAACTGATTTATATCTATAACACAGCTGAGAATCGTTTGCAAATAATCTACATAGTTTTACCATGGAATACCAAATACTATCAAGACTTTTAAAGTAAATGAGGTTATGTTTCATATTTAAAGTTAGAATCAGCGTGCTGACTCTTTATAGTAAACTCAGACAAGCAGCAGCGGTCAAGCCAGCCGCTCCTCACTTTACTGAACTGACCAAAGAGACGTGATTTTAACCATTTACGAGTAAATCAAGCCAAAGCTCTTTAGTTTAAGAGTAAAGTCTAAAAGTCAGCTGCTGTCAACAAGTCAAAGCTGATTAATGACAAATTATATGGACCATAAACTACCCCACTGTCTTTTTGATTTGTTCATTTATTAATGTATACTGTTTTAGGTCAAACCACACTCAGTCTGATTCAGATCACATCAGTAAAGCATACCTGTGGATATACAGCTGGTTGTCTCCTTCTTTGTAAATGCTTTGTAAGCCAGGAAAACAGCCAGGATGGTCATAAAAGCCAAAGCTGCACTCAAGACATACACCAAAAGGTCCTCTTCTTTATCATTTTCATCTATGGATTAACATTTGGACAGATTAGATATCAGATTTGATTAAACACATTTTCCTGACACTCTAGTTCAAGTCACTTACCTTTAATTTCCAGCTTGGTCCCCTTACCGAACAGTACGTGTCCACATGAAGCAACAGCACAGTGGTAGGTCCCAGCATGAGAACGACTCAGATTCTCCATCTCCAAGCTGTAGACACAAGAGTGTGTTTGGGAGTTTACTTCCCTCTCACACTCTTTATTCATGCCTCCATGGGTGGAGAGAAGTCCTGGATGAGCTTCTTGAGGGTTCTTCACCCAGTAAACTCTGAGGTCTCCATCACAGCTTCCAGTGAGGACCGTACAGTTCAGAGTCACAGAGGCTCCATGCTGGACCACTTCAGAATCAGACTGATGGATGATGGTTGGAACATTAAATACTGAAGCTGTTACATGGACGATGACGCCTCCTATGAAGTCAAACTCAAGAGAGGTGCGATTAATGCAGTGGTAAGTCGCTGAGTCTGATATTTGGACATCTGTGATGATCAGGTGATATTTTCCCGGGCTGATGTCCAGTTTGAATCGTGGATTGTTTCCAAATTCACCAGTCATTGAGACTTCATCTTTATACTTCTTGAACACAGACACCCGCTCTGGTTTTTGTCCCAAACTTTCTTTAAACCAATAAAATATCACTGCCCTGCTCTCCTGATAGAAACACTCCAAAGTCACATTTTCACCGACACTAACTGATTGAATACGTAGAAATGAGGACGGCTCCAGGGTCACTGCACCTGGAAAGGGAAAGTCAGGAAGAAGGAAAAATATTTTATACTTTGTTAAAAGTCTGACAGCATTTTGTTAGATTTTATGACAAAACAGTCAAAGAAGCACTTCTAAGAGACATAACTCACCCGTTACTCCAATGAGCAGACATGTCACATACAGAGCAAACTTCAGTCGAGTCATTTTGTTGAAGACATGCTGCATGGTGACTGAAGAGGACTTGATCTGGTATCTTCTTTATATGGTCAAAGCTTATTTGATTGGCCAATCAGAAGTGCTCACAGGATTTGTGATCACACTCTTGTCTGATCCACATAGAGGAACTGTGGTTTCTCAAAATTCAAGAAGACTGCTGTTGTAAAAAGAAGGGGAGGGCTTTAAACTGAACTTGATGAACTGTTTTTCCGTATGTCTGCTTTAGATTACAAATGAAACTGATTGTACTGCTAATATTAAGATGAAAGTAGGAAGGGTCTTTGTTCTTCAGTACTGATGAACACAATCACACATCTAAAATTCTAACAGAGACACTTTTATACCTGCTGTGGTAAAAGAAAGTGAAGAGGAGAAGACAGACTTAGAAGAACAGAATCTGCTGTTTATGGTGTTGCTTCAGTGACACTGACCTTATTTATACCTCTGATTTTTATGGTACTAATTGCATAATAGATTTCTTTTTCCTGAATTTAGTTTTGTTCACTTTTTGTCTTAGTATGGACATGACGTAACGGTCTGCACGAGTGAAACTTTACTCACTGAGCGGCATTGAGCACAGACTGACAACATAAGTCAGAGAGAAATAAAGAATCAAACACTGAATTCTACTGAAAAGTTTTAATGTTTTGGCTGTAAGTGTTTAACAGTGTTCACTTTAAGTAGTGTAGATCCTCAGTTGATGTTTTTAAAACATTTGGAGCAGTAACATCAGGTTCATGATGAAGATGAGGCCGTAATGCTGACCTTGAACAGCAGCATCTTGCCAAGCTCCAATTTACAACGACTGTACATGGCCCAGGGATGTATGGCCCAATCAGAGTCATTCAGAACAGGAAGAGGTGGAGCTTTGAGGGAGTCATCAGCAGGAAGTGATTAGCATAGATGCTAATAGCTTCAGTAGCAGTTTTGTCAGATGTAGAGCACATTTCTTTATAGAAATGACAATTCAAGTCCTCGTCCAACATTTTTTGATCAGAGTTTTTTTCGATCATGTCGTGTATTTGTAATTTACATCACAGCAGTAGCACCCGCCTACTACATTATCTGATTGGCCTGTCATTAATGTGATTGACGGCACGATCATCCAATCACCTGCTGGACAAGCTTTGCAAAGTTTCTGGTCATTCTCAAATACTTTCGATGGGCTGTTGGAAACACTAGTGAAAAATATAGAACTAACTTTCTTGTGCGTCAAGTTAACTATTTTTGCACCCCCCTTACCCTCCAACTTAAAATCTCTAAAATGGTCGGGTTGACAATATAATAAACAATTGCAATGATTATGATAATGATTTTACGATAATTTTTATGTGTCAAAAGAAAAATAAGAGTAAATTTGTCCTCTTAACTTCTACTTATTCAAAAAATATCAATTAATCAAACCACTAAAAAACCTTTATTTTATTTTTTTCTTATTCATGTCAAATTTGTAATAACCTTCATTTTATCTTTTATGAATTAAAATAACAAAATAACACAATTTAATTATTTGTCAAGTTTATTTCATTGAAGGATTAAAAAGGTAAACATTGAAAAATGACAAATTTTAGTTCTAACAGTGAGAAAATGTGTCACAATGACAGAAAGAAAGCTGTGAACCACCCTGCTCACTGACTTTGATTTAAATCCCAAGCCAACGACCCAATCAGAGTCGAGAATGTTTTATTGACACCTGGGAAGACCAATGAGGGGGTCAAAGCACACTCACTTGGCCACGCCCCTGTCCAGAACATTTTTCACACCACCATTTAAGAACAACAGCACTAAGCTGACTGACTTTTTGATGATTAATGAAGATGTAAAGAAAAAATCTATGCACAAAACAGAATTTGGTTGCATTGTAGCTGTGTACCTTCTTAAATTACATTTTTTCCCATTTTCCAAATTTGTTTGAACCATGAAATGTTTCTAGTTCTAGTTCAGTTAATAGTTCAAGCTTTCAGATGTGTGTTAAAATAGTCTGTTTGAAAATGTTCCCTTAATGTTGGGACGAGCTTAATCCACAGTCACTGTTGAGAAGGGAGCAAAAACAGTTCATTAGGATTTAAAGCAAAACAGCCTGTTCTAAGCAAGGCTGAAACAGAGGGGTTTAGAGGCATTTCTGAGAATGACAGGGACTTGAATAAAACTAATGCATGATGATGTCTCTTAAACTTCATCCATGTTACACGCTGGTCTGTGGTTTCACTTTCTGACGCCTGAGTACACACAGTCGTTCCTGTTGTTCTCTCTTGGTCTCGCTGATGCATTAACATGGTTCCAACTCAAAGCAGAATAATGGAGGTTCTCTGGGACCTGGTCAACCTGTTTATGATATATAACAGAATCATTAGGAGCTCAATTTTACTGCAATCTGAGACAGTATTGTGATGCATTTAACTGGGTCCAAAAACAGCTGGAGACACTGGACTGAGGTGCATTTTTTCTTCTTCCTAGGTTAATAAATCGATTTCCAGTATGAAAAAGTGCTTGACCACTCCTCATTCTGACACAATCACAGTCCTGTGCATTAACAGAAGTGTGTGTCCATTTGTGCTCTCAATGATGATTGATCCTTATTTGGGCATGTGTTTCACTGTGTATGTTTTAATTATAATAGAAGAAAACTCACCTCTGTGTTGGGACGTGATAGAGCTGAGTCTCTTTCTCCAGGGCCTGGTTGGAAATAAAAATATGGAGTTAATTCATTTATTTAAAAAAAAAAAAATAGGTAGTTAATGCTAGCAATTATTTCCCTAATCTTGATCATTTGGTTGAGTGACATCACAGGCCTCTTCATGCCTCTACACCAATAACAGTGAAGGCCAGAGGTGTTCTATTTCACGCTGTCCATCCTCCAGGAAGTCCATCCATACAGGTCATGGCTTTGTGAATCTTTTTTAATTTTTAATGTCATTAGAAGGGGTTTGGGGAGCTGAAGAATATGATACCTCTTTTAAAATCTCAGATCACAGAGAAATGCTCTCAGCCTCTTTCACGAAAATGCCCCTTAAAATTCTTTTTTTTTTAATTCCTGAGGTTTATGATGTCAACAATTTAAGACACTTAGGGCCTGATCTTCTAAGATCCAAAATGACAAGTTCTTAATTGCATGGGCAATCAATAAAACTGTACGTTCTATTAGTGGGTGTGTTGCAGGTGACCTACTATCACTGCGCGTGCAATTCATAACAGGCGCAAAAGCAGAGCAGGCCCAAGGCACGAGCGAACTAAGCCCCAGCTTAGGGCCCCGTGACCACTAGGGGGCCCTCAAGAGCAATTAACTTAAAAAAAGAAAAAAGTAATTATTTTTTTTCATGTGTGACTGATGATGATTCATATATTATCAAATGTACGTTCATGTACAAAAAAGACAATATTATGTTAACAGAGTGTAGTTTCCTACTGCCTCTCTGCTCTAAATGTCAGAGCTCCACTAGTAACGTGTGCATCCAGCCCTGCAGCGCGCACTACGCATCCAAGGGGCTAGGTGCAGGTTACACATTATGTCGCAAAAAAGGACATACGCTTCAGGTGCTGAAAAGAGGAAAAGGAAGAAAGAGGAAGAGGAAAAAAGGCAACAAGATAAAGGTATGTTTGCATGTCTTGGTTGGTTGGTTGGCTGGTTTGGTGTCAAGGAGATTTTTAAAAGTTTCCTCAAATTAGTAAAGTCCCTAACTAGCCTATTAGCCTTTAATAGCAATTTAGCTATAACGTTAGTTCAAATCAAAACTAGAGCATTTCTCTTTTAACTGGTAGATTAGATAGCTTACTATTCAAGCTAATGTTTTTGTGTTTGTGTAATACTGTGGCTGAGTTGATTCTTGATATCTATCTATCTATCTATCTCTCTCTCTCTCTCTCTCTCTCTGTCTCTCTGTCTCTCTGTCTCTCTGTCTCTCTGTCTCTCTCTCTCTCTCTATCTCTCTCAACAAAAATTTATATATATATATATATATATATATATATATATATATATGTATATATACTTTATATACTTTATACTTTATTTCAGACCCTTAGGTCCATATAATTGTATTAATAATAGAACAACAGATGAGGATGAAATTAAAAAGGAAAAACACAATTCATATATTACCAGCAATTAAAACACAAACAGACTTTTGTACCAATGTTTCCAGTAACTGGATGTAAACCTTGTGTCACTCATTGTGAGCTGAGTAAGTGACATTATTATTTCATATATGTATATATATATATATATATATATATATATATATATATATATATATATATATATATATATATATATATATATATATATATATATATATATATATATATATATATATATATATATATATATATATATATATATATATATATATATATTAGTTTGAGATATGTTGTTTGCAATTGTTTGTTGCAGAGCATAGTAATTTATGTTAGTACATCAACTACCTATTATGCTCATAAGTTATGTGAAACTTCCCCAGGAGCACTGTTAAAGTATTTTTGAGGAGGCACTGACACAGCCCAGGGACAGTCCACCTCCTCAGGCTCAGCCAAGGCAACTGGATCAGGTGAGGGAAAAACTGTCACCATATATATTTAATCTCTAGTCAAATTATCTCATTAAGATCTGCTAATATAAGATATAATTTGTTTAATATTTTGTATATTTTACTGTTTACTTATTTAGAAAATGAGCAGCATTTAATATGACATCTAACATGGCTAGCTTTTGTTGTTGATTTTCCTCTTAGGTCCATCCTCTGCCTCATCCACTGTGCCCACTGTCCCCTCTGTGGCTGCAACCTCAGCTCTACCTGGTACGTTGACAACAAAACAGCCTTTGTAATTACTCAGTGTACTGCAGAACATTCTGAGATGAATAATATTGTCCAAAAATGTTAAGTTAATTTCCTCGTGTCATACTGAAGTATTTGTTTGATTTTTTAAATTCATTTTATTTAATACTGTCTGTTTTTGTACATTTGTTGTTGCAGTTTATTGAAAACAAAAATAATAAAGCAGATTGTGTTTACAGTAAATGATTGATTTATTTTGTTACTTTAGTTGGCCCAGATGACTTTCAGTATCCCACTTAGTACTATATCACTTTGAATATTAAGCGTAAATCAACCCCAGGCTGCTCTTGTAGCTGAATTTTGTACCATTTAAGATTATAAACCATAGGTAAAACATGCCAGGCTGCTCTTTGAGGTTTTATGTATTGATTACCGTGTGGCCAGTAGGGGAAGTTGCTGACTTGCCAAATATTAATTGAAAGAATTTTCTGCAAGTTTGCAAATCTGTTGTCTGCTTCCATGGCCTTAATCACTGCGGATTACAATCTAACTACAATAAAAAGATCTGACATCTAGTTTTACAAGTGTACTCGTAATGACAGAGTAGAACATGAAATGAATTATAGTAGGTATGTGAATGATCGATATTGGCGGTAATAGAGGGCCCCAAAGTCAAATTTTGCTTAGGGCCACATGGAGGCTTGGGCCGGCCCTGCTCAAAAGTGGTGGACAGCCCTCTTTAAAGTAGGACTTTGTGTGTGCTACCGGCTGTCACCATGTTTGGGAGAGCAGAGTGGCCGCAAATTTGAAGCCATGAAGTTGGAGGGAAATAAACACTCTTGCAGTAACCTTTTTTTGCTATCTGATATTTTGACTGACAAGATTGTCTCTTCTGTGTCATACCATATTCCTATTTGTCATTTTTAATTTTCCTTCCTTACTCTTTCCTTTTACACACTGACTGCATTACACTCACGCTGACAGCCTCTAAACTCACTGTCAGTGTGTGGAGAGTGTGATACAGTCAGCTCTGAGTAACAAACAGAGTGATTATGGCCAAGTTTTTTTTTTTTTTTTTTTTTCTATACAAAGGTTAAATAGAGAGTTTTGAATAGAGGGTTATATGAAGAGGGTTTAATCACATGTGTGTCTGCATGAGTTTGAAACCACACTGAGCTGTTCCTCTTTTTCCGGTCCATTATGATAACAGACAGTCTCCAAGTCTTTCTGTTTTTCATGAAAAATTTTAGTCAGTGATGGAAAATATTCTGTTTATGCGACCCCTGTTTCTCACCTCAATGACCACAGCCCTTTGTGTGTGACACTGTGCCTTTTGTGCACCTGCTTTTCTAATGTACTAAATTCAGTACACACTCAGAACAACATCATGTGGTTAGTCTGGAACATGAGATGTCGCTGTCAAGCTGTCATTGCAGCAAATGGTGGAAACATCCGCGACTGACTTTGTCAATTTTGGTTATTTGGGACTATTTTTGTTATTGTCTAAATTGTTGGGGTAAAAATATTCAGCAAATGAAAATGGTGTTTCTTCTCATTGATTAATAATAATATTAAAGGGAACTATTACTAATTTAATCAAAATTCAGAACATATAGAAATAGCACTCATGTAAATAACAAGTGTTCCTAACTTTTTGTGAGTAGTGTACATCTAAAACACAAAATAGAAAAAAGTATCATGATCAATCACATAAACAAGATCAAATTTGTAGCACAGGTGTAGGACATCAAAGCTGTGATTGTAGGTGGGAGCATGGTTTATCCTCCATACCCTCATGATTTTTTTGTTGTAGCCGAACCAAATGAACATCCTTACTTTCATATGTATTAGCAGAGGCTAAGATGCTGATTGCACCAAGAATGGGAAAAAGTAGGCCAGTTATTCAACATTTTCCAAAATAAATTAAGTTACCATCAACTGATGTACATCTATCACACAGCAGAGAAACATTTGCAAAAATCTACATAGTTTTACCATGGAATACCAAATTCTATCAAGAGTTACAAAGTAAATGAGGTTATGCTTCATATTTAGAGCAAGAATCAGCGTGCTGACTCTTTATAGTAGACTCACACAAGCAGCAGAGGTCAAGCCAGCCGCTCCTCACTTTACTGAACTGACGAAAGAGACGTGATTTTAACAATCTACGAGTAAATCAAGCCAAAGCTCTTTAGTTTAGGAGTAAAGTCTAAAAGTCGGCTGCTGTCAACAAGTCAAAGTTGATTAATGCTGATTATATGGACCCTAAACTACCCCACTTTTTTTTATTAATTTGTTAATTTATTAATGTATACTGTTTTAGGTCAAACCATACTTATTCTGATTCAGACCACATCAGTTAAGCATACCTGTAGATATACAGCTGGTTGTCTCTTTCTTTGTAAATGCTTTGTAAGCCAGGAAAACAGCCAGGATGGTCATAAAAGCCAAAGCTGCACTCAAGACATACACCAAAGCACCCTCTTCTTTTTCAGCTATGGATTAACATTTGGACAGATTAGATATCAGATTTGATTAAATACATTTTCCTGACACTCTAGTTCAAGTCACTTACCTTTAATTTCCAGCTTGGTCCCGTTTCCTAACAGTACATGTCCACATGAAGCAACAGCACAGTGGTAGGTCCCAGCATGAGAACGATTCAGATTCTCCATCTCCAAGCTGTAGACACAAGTGTGTGTTTGGGAGTTTACTTCCCCCTCACACTCTTTATTCATGCCTCCATGGGTGGAGAGAAGTCCTGGATGAGCTTCTTGAGGGTTCTTCACCCAGTAAACTCTGAGGTCTCCATCACAGCTCCCAGTGAGGACCGTGCAGTTCAGATTCATAGAGGCTCCATGCTGGACCACTTCAGATTCAGACTGATGGATGATGGTTGGAACGTTAATTACTGAACTTTTAACATGGACGATGACGCCTCCTATAAAGTCAAACCCAAGAGAGGAGCTACTCATGCAGTGGTAAGTAGCTGAGTCTGATGTTTGGACCTTTGTGATCTTCAGATGAAATTTCCCCAGGCTGGTGTTCAGTTTAAAACGTGGATCTTTCTTAAATTCACCAACCAGTAAGGCTTCTTTGTTATACTTGTAGAACACAGACACCTGCTCTGGTTTTTGTCCCAGACTTTCTTTAAACCAATAAAGTGCAACTTCCATGCTCTCCTGATAGAAACACTCCAAAGTCACATCTTCACCAACACTAACTGATTGAATATGTAGAGATGAGGACGGCTCCATGGTCACTGCACCTGGAAAGGGAAAAATAAAAATTAAGGAAATGTATCATTAACTGAGTAAAAAGACTGACAGCATTTTGTCAGATTTTGTGACAAAACAGTCAAAGAAGCACTTCTTAGAGACACAACTCACCCATTCCTCCGATGAGCAGACATGTCACATACAGAGCAAACTTCAGTCGAGCCATTTTGTTGAGGACACGCTGCATCGAGACTGAAGAGGGCATCAGATAGTGTCTCCTTTATATGGTTAAAGCATTTTTGATTGGCCAATAAGTGCTCACATGATTGATGATCACACTCTTGTCTGAGCCACATAAAAGGACTGAGATCAACATTAAAATAAGATTCAAGAGGAGCAGGGGGAGGGCTTTAATCTGAACTTGATGACCCAATCATTCAGTGTGTCAGCTTTAGATTACAATACAAATGAAACTGATTGTGCTGCAGATATTAAGATGAAAGTTCATGACACAAAGGTGAGAAAAGCTTTGTCTGTTGTATAGAAGAAGGGTCTTCGTTCTTCAGTACCGTTAAACACAAACAAACATCTGAAATTCTAACAGCAACACTTTTATACCTGCTGTGGTAGAAGAAAGTGAAGAGGAGGAAGCAGACTTAGAAGCACAGAGTCTGCTGTTTATGGTGTTGCTTCAATCACATCCACCCTTTTCAGTCCTCTGATTTTATGGTAGTAAGTCCCTCATAGATTTCTGTCTTCAGAATTTAGTCTTAAGAACTTTTTGCTTCTGTAGTGAGTATGTGCATGACGTCATGGCCAGCATGAGTTGAACCTTACTGAGTAGCGTTGAGCACAAATTGACAACATAAGGCAGCGGGAAGTAAAGAATAAAATAGTTTATTTCATCTAAAAAAATTCAAATGTTTTAGCTGTTACTGTTTAACAATGTTCACTACACAGCAAATTTTGCAGTGTTAAGTCAACACTGAAAGAGTTATATATAGCACTGTCTCTGAGTCTGTTTGGAGTTAAATTTGCTCTTTCCACAGTGTTGACATGTCAGAGTAAAATTATCTCAAAATTGAATAAAAAATAAACACATGCTAACAGTGTACAGTGTTAACTTTTCATTCATTCAAACCTTTATTTATTCTCGAAAGGACATTGAGGTTTCCCTCATTTCCAATGCCATCGAGATTACAGCCACATTTAAAACCACAGCACAATAAACAAGTACAGAATACTCACTGTGATCAACAATCTCATCAGTGACAAAGTGGATAAAATAAAATCAGGTAAAACAGTTGCAATGTGAAACACAGTGGTTAGAAATCAAAGACCTGAACTCTGAAAGAGAAGGAAGAACCTGAATTTTTAGAGATTGTTACAGGATGTTCCATGAGCTTGGGGCATCAAAAGAAAAAGCTGTTTTACCAAGTTCAGTACATGGTCGAGGAACTTTAAGAAGTAGCAGATCAGAAGAGCGAGTTGTATAGCTACCAGCATTCCACTCTAACAAGGTTGAGATGTAAGGTGGTAATTTTCCAACGAGGGCCTTAAAGATATATAAAAGCCAATGTTTGCTGCGCCTCTCTTCCAGGGAGGGCCAACCAACCTTCTCATATAGAATACAATGATGAGTTCTGTAGCCGTCAGCAGTAATAAATCTAAGAGCAGAGTGATATACACTGTCCAAACGCTTTAAAGGATAACTTCGGTTCCTGCAGCTTTTACATTGTTTATAGAATGAAGAACAACAATATACTCACCCAGAAGGCTTTCCTGATGCAAACGGTGCTTCGGGAGATATTTAGATCCAAAATCGAGCAGCGGACACCGATATAATGGTAGCCCGTAGGGCATAGATCGCCGCTACTAAAAACTGCATTAATCGTCCAAAAACTCATGTTTTTCACCAATATTCCATCATGATTCGCTCTGAATGGTCCGCCATTGCAGCCTGTGTCTCTCCACACAGCGCTGTGAGGCTGAACTAACCTCTGAACTGACGAGCTGTTTACATGCCCTTTGATACAAGAAAAGTGCTCATTGTTTCAGGGGAAGATCGGCAGCTACAAATCAACTTTCTTCTTCCAGTTTTGTGCAAAATGGACGAATGTCTATGGGATGAAGATGTTGTGGAGGAGGACTTTGAATATGATGGACGTCCTTACAGTTTGGAGCCACAGTATACAGATAAGGAGCTCATTGAAATGAGGAAACGATCGCAACGCTTCAGAGAGTACTGCGCATGCGCGAAGAGCATGTAAACAAACTCGTCAGTTCAGAGGTTAGTTCAGCCACACAGCGCTGTGTGGAGAGACACAGGCTGCAATGGCGGTCCATTCGGCGTGAATCATGATGGAATATTGGTGAAAAACATGAGTTTTTGGACGATTAATGCAGTTTTTAGGAGCGGCGATCTATGCCCTACAGGCTACCATTATATCGGTGTCCGCTGCTCGATTTTGGATCTAAATATCTCCTGAAGCACCGTTTGCATCAGGAAAGCCTTCTGGGTGAGTATATTGTTGTTCTTCATTCTATAAACAATGTAAAAGCTGCAGGAACCGAACTTTTCCTTTAAGACTGAAGCTGCAGCATGTCTGTAAATCACATCACCATAATCAATGACAGATAACAAGACAGCTTCAACAACTCTTCTCCTACAGGATAAAGGAAAGCTGGATTTATTTCTGTACAAAAAAATAATCTTCTGTCGTGTTTTAGTGACAAGATTGTCTACGTACTGTTTGAATGTTAAATCCTCGTCTATCCAAATGCGAAGATATTTATATTCAGTGACTCTTTCAATTGTAGAGCCTTCTATAGAAACCAATTTCAAAGTTTCATAGTTAATATTTCTGGCTCTGGAGAACAGCATGTACTTTGTTTTTGTTACATTTAAAAGAAGTTTATGATTTAAAAGAGATTTTTGAAGCTCATTAAAAGCAAGTTGCAAATTGTTGATAGCCAGCTGTACCGAGTCTGCAATACAATAAACAATGGTGTCATCCGCGTACAAATGGGCATGGCAACCACTTAAAGAGGACACAATATCATTAATATAAATAGAGAAGAGTACAGGGCCCAAAATGGAGCCCTGCGGCACACCCCTATTGATAAACAAAAAGTCAGACTTGGTGTCACCTGATATCATACACTGACGCCTCTCAGACAAATAGTCATGAAACCAGGCACATGCACTTTCACTCAGACCTATGTTGAACAGTTTACTTAACAGTATGTCGTGATCAACTGTATCGAAGGCCTTGGACAGATCCACAAAAACTGCTGCACAGTGTTGCTTCTTGTCCAGTGCTGATATGATGTGATTTGTGACTAATGTGATGGCTGAAATTGTGCTATGATTTGTTCTGAAACCAGACTGGTGTGAGTTAAGTACAGAGTAGGTTGAGAGGAATGACTTTAGTTGATTGTTTACCAGAGATTCCATCACTTTTGCTAAACAGGATAGTTTGGAGATTGGGCGATAATTGTTCATGTCATCTCTTGAGCCACCTTTATGCAGGGGAATTACATGCGCAGTTTTCCATAAGGTAGGAAAATTTCCTGTTGTCATTGACAGATTAAATATATGCCTTAATGGCTCAGCAATAATTGGAGCAGCCAATTTTAGGAGGAAGGAATCCAAATTGTCTTCTCCAGTGGAATTCCTGGGGTGTAAGGCTTGCAGTGCATTGAGAACCTCTGCATAATGGAAGGGGCGGAAGGAAAAACAAGAAGTGTGGCTCCCTGCAGTCAAACAACCAACATCAACTGACGGGAGGTCAGGATATTCTTTTTCAAATAAATATGCAACATCTGAAAAGTGCTTATTAAAGGCATGGAGAATGTCTGACCTGTTAGAAATCACACAGTCATCAGTTCTTATACTAGTGGGCAGTGTATTTGAGGTCTTCCTTTTTTCTAGGTTCACTGCTTTCCAGAACATCGTTGGGTTTGAGTAGGAGCTAGTGATTAGGGATAAAAAATATTCAGATTTGGCTTTTCTTACAGCCGAGGTGCATTTATTCCTAAGTTGTCTGAAGGAGAGCCAGTGTTGAGGGTCTCCTGAAAGTCTAGCACGACTCCAGGCCTTGTTTCTGTCATTGAACAAAGTTGACAGTTCATTTGAGAACCAGGGAACAGTTCTGTCCTTAATTCGGAGCCTTTTAAAAGGGGCATGCTTGTCAACACATGCGATAAAAATGTCTGTAAAAGATTGCAGGGCCACCTGAACATCGGTGATCTCTGCTGTAAAATTAATAAAATCATTTGCTACATTGTGTAAAAAGTCTTGCTCATTAAAAAGCCTAAAATTTCTCTTTAAAACTGTTTGTGAATTTGTTTTTTTCAATTTGGCATTTCTCACACAAGCTGTAGGGCAGTGATCACTTATTCCCAGCTCAAAAACTCCACTGCTCACAATTTTGTCAACTTTGTTCGAAAACACAAGGTCAATCAAAGTAGATTTTGAACTGTCTTTTAGATTGGGTCTAGTGGGCTCAGTTATGATCTGAGTTAAGTTGAGGTTAAAGCAACATTCTTTTAGTTTATCTGATGTGTTGTTTAGCCAGTTCAAATTAAAATCACCCATAACAAGCATTTCAGAATCCTCATACATTGAAATTAAATTTGCTAGTGAGTCAATGGACTCTGAATCAGCAGATGGGGGTCTATAAACACCTATTACCACCAGTGGAGATGGCCCCATCTGGATTTGCAGGGCAATAAATTCAAAACATTTAGGCTTGGTGACTGAATCTAAAACAGACACTGACAGCCCAGATTTTGCATAGACTGCTACTCCACCTCCTCTCCCAGCTCGATCCACTCTAAACAGAGTGTAGCCCTCTAAAGCCACATCACAGTCTTTAGTGCCTTTTTTCAACCATGTTTCACTCAAAACTAAGATGTCAGGATTCGTTTGTAGCATTAAAACATTGATATAATCTAATTTTTTAATTAGACTCCTGATGTTTAAGTGAATTAATCCTAGGCCATTTCTGCTTTTGAAGGTGTTTGGATCAAGTGGGGGTCTAGGAGAAGGAACAGGAGTGACAGTATTAGGCTGTATGGGAATCATAACCAGGTTTGAGGTGGTGACATTAGGAGTAAGGCGACTGGAGGAATTTTTAAGTGTGTGATTTACTGACCTAGGTCTCTTCCTGATCAGAACTGGAATATGTGTGTGATCATAGCATACAGGTTTCTGGTCATGTTGTATATTATAAGTCAATGGCAGATGGAGCCCACAGAGGGCAGTGGTGAGTAGGGCAGAACTATGAGCTGCCACGGGGGGCGGGGAGGAAGAAGTCAGGGAGTGGGTGTGTGATGTAAACACCTGTCAGGTATGTGCAGCACGTGTGGCAGTTTGCAGAGCATGCTGAAGATTAGAAGTTAGCACCCTGCTGCCCAGTTGGTTGGGGTGTATTCCGTCCTGCTTATAAAATGAGTGACGGTTCCAAAACAGATTAAAATTGTCGATGTAACCCAGATCATAGTCTCTGCAGGCAGAAAGCAGCCAGGTATGGAGGCTGAGAAGTCGGCTGAATCGCTCAACTCCACGAGCCAGTGTTGGGATTGGGCCAGATATGAACACCGCTAATCCTGTGGAGCGCAGCAAGCTAAAAAGGTCTCTAAAATCAGCTGTCGTCAACACAGACTGCTTACGGGTGGTGTCATTACAACCAACATGAACAACGATCCTGGAGACTGTGGAGGGCAGGGAGTGCAAAAGCTCCGGGAGTTTATTTAGGATGACGGGCACAGTCACACCGGGAAAGCAGCGAGTGACTGCGTTGAAGTAGCGGACATTCCTGATGATGGAGTCCCCCACAATTAATGTGGTCGGAGGGAAGAGGGGACGAGCGGGAGCCGGTTGTGTCACACTATGATCAGATGGGGACCGGGTGCTCTCTGGATGTTGCGGCTTGGAAGCTGCACGGCGAGAAGAGGATCCCAGCGAGTGGCATCGCACCGCGTCCCTGAGTAGCCTGCGCGCGGCCGACGAGGCCAGCGGGGCGGGATGCACTGCGCCCCGGCTCAGGGCACTCAGAGGTCGCAGGGATGGAGACGACCGCTGGAGCCGCGAGGGTGGAAACACCAGCTGGAGCCATAGTGAGGGAAGAGCCAGCCGGAGCAGCCGGGAAGGGGCCACCAGCCAGCGCCGCCGAAGAGGAAGCACCAGCGGGGAGAGCCCGCATAGGAACAGCCACCGGATCCGACTCTCTGGTAAGCGGCGGAAAGTCATCCAGACTCAGGGCATCATACCGGTTGGATAGTTGGAGTTCACAGGGGGATTGCTGGCTGGTTTTCCAAGCCTTCCTGCCAGATGCCACGTACCAGGACTCATGCAGTGGAGTGGAGCTCAGTGCTCTGTGCTTCGGGTTTGGAGTAGAAACCACTGCGGCAGCACGCACGAGCTTAGGTTTTGCACCCAGCAACCGCCAGCGGTCCTCAGGTTGGAGATGTGGCGACGGGGCCGAGGTAGCCAGCCCGGATGAAGCGGGAGCCCCTCCGGGACCGGGGGCAGGATGGGAGACAGAGGCCGAAGCAGGACTCTCCGAGGCCGGCAGATCAACGTCAGTTGCCGGGATGGTGAGGTCCAACTCCTCAGTTTGACTACAGAGTCCAGTAGTTTTTCTTCCTTATGGATCCAGTAGAGGTTGGAGATACAACGTTCAAGATCAGCAATTGATCGGGATTTTTGGAGACAGCCATCACACCCATGTAGAGAGGTAAGTGGAGCCGCAATGGAGGCAGCCATGGATGTAGCTTTTTAGCTCAGCTTAGCTTAGCTTAGCTTAACTGAGTGGGGAAATCACAGCAGCCGCCAAGTAGGAGAAACTTTGATGATGTTTTAATCCAGAGTAGATGGTAAAGCCAGGTAAGATGAGCTGAAAATCCCAGTCGCATTTAAGCCTCGGATACCTTTATTTTTGGTATTTAAATCTTGCTTTTCTACAACTTCTCACTTATTTGACAGCCTCTCTTCGGAGCCTCACTCACACGTTAACTAAACTTAACACTACAGGTAAAATAATTACTCTACTGTGGAGATGGATCAACTCTGACGTAAAAACTCTGTAACACTGCCCTGAGTTACAGAAGATTAACACTGGAGGCTCAAATAACTCTGTTTGTTACCGTTACACACCACTGTGTAGATTATTTACTCTGCTGCAGTGAAAAACATTCTCAGAGTCAAATCCTTCGTCTTTAGCACTTCTCAGATAAATATGGAGTGTTGTTTTTATACTTCCTTGCAGTCAAATTGCAGCTATCCAGAATAGCTCAATATTGCTTTTTAAAAAGTACCATTAAGAATAAAAGTTACCAAAAGAATGCATTCAATAACTTAACTTTCTCTTGTATAAAGGCACACTTTTTTAAAAGGCATTTGATTTGTATCTTCAGATTTCAGCGGTGCAAAAGCTCTATCGAGGTGTTCAGAAGCATGGACAGTTGTGCCAGTTGCATGTGCCTACTGTGACAAACAACACGATACAGCAACTTGTTCCCATGTACCACTTCTAAACCTCTGGAAAAACACGAGCCACACTGTAACAGTAACAGTAAGGTTGTGTAACAGTGTATTTGTCATGCCCAGCACCCCAAAGTAACAACTTATATAAATGGGTCACATTAATGGGCCCTAAGTGAACTTTAAATATAACATTTATGAGATTGATGGTTGCAGGTGTGCTTGCAATGCCATAACATAACAAACGCCAACACTTTACGAATACTGACCCTTGGTCTGCATAAATGACTACATGGAACAACCTATAAAGAGATATAAGTCATACCATACTTCATTTGAACTTAAAATCGTTTGAAGTGAAACAGATCATTTATGTGCAACACCTTTACAACAACCCTGTCTGGATGCTTCTTGATCTCAAAGGTGTGGTAATGGTGATCAAAGCACATGATCCCCATCAATTTTCCATGGAGCAAAGCACAGTCATCTTTCACAGTAATTGTCTCGATTTTACAAAATACAGGCATCTCACTTTCTACTTCAGTACAGATTATGAAGTCACAACAGTAACCTGTACCATGACATTTTATAGACAACACAGTTCCAAATTTTGTAGCAATTGTTGCACACTGATTTAACCCATAAAGTGTCACCATCTTTCCTGGAACCAAAATGTATCTTTCCTTTGCTAAAATACTCAAAGCCAGATAATAGATAATAGTTGACCGTGAGTCCATCCAATCCCGCCTCCCCTGCTCCGCATTGTCCCGCCTCCTCCCCACTATATCCCTTATGTACCGGTGAGCAGCTAGCTGCATAGCTACGGAAGGGTCATTGAGCCGGAGAAGACCAGCACTGAAGCCGGGAGGCCGCTTCTTTAACGGGTAGGCTCTGTCAATAGATTTTTAGTATACGTTAGCCACTCATCGTTAGCATTGTAAACTGAGCTGGTGAAGACACGCCGAGAAAGGTGAATCCTCGCCCACAATTGGCTCTGATTTGATTGGACAGTGGCGACGCCAGACCCACTTCGCCGCCGGTCCAACTTAAATGGCTACCGCTGTGTGTTACAAGGGACATGACTCTCGTGTTTGTTACTCCCAGCTTTGAGAAATCTCATTTATTTTCAACGCTCTATTGGGGGGGGGGGTGTTGTTAGGAGGCTACATGAACTGGGCAGCAGTGATTGTAGCCAGACGAAGGCACTATGGCAGGCAAAATGGCAGGCAAACGCAAGAAAGGATTTATCGGAGGAGAGTATCATTTTTTGGATTTAAGTCACAATGAAATCATTTGAAGATATCATTTGAAGATATGTTCCTTGCGCCACTACATGACATCAAGGATGACAGTATTATAGCCTATTGTGTTCGTCTCTGTGACCATTTGACCATTTTTAAGTAAACATGAAGAACATGTCTAAATACATTCTGTGAAAACCCCCTATGACTTCCCCTTTTATCATTTGAGTTGTATTTTCTGCAGCTGGCAAAAAAAATAAAAAGAAAGAAACAGGATGAACAACAAAAACAATGACCAAAAAATGACACCGATGGACATATGGTCCTTTGACCATGATGTGGTCAGAATGAATAGTTTGAAGTTTTTTTCTTAAGGGGCACAATTAACACTTTGACATTTATACACTTGGCAGCAGTGTCTCAGGAGGTTATGGGTCATCTGCTAAATGCCGAGTGTTTCACTAAATAAGGGGATAAATCATTGATATCCAAACAAACCCGAAAAATAAATGAACTCAACTTCTCATCCTGACTATAGTAATTCAGCGGCCTCAGTGGTAGATCAGAGTGGGCTTTATGTTGACCTAAAGACAGGACCATGGACAGCTCTGTTCTCAGGTAAATAGATCAGTAAAGATTCAGAACCATGGACAGCTCTGCTCTCAGGTAAATAGATCAGTAAAAATTCAGGACCATGGACAGCTCTGTGTTGACTCGTTTATTTATATTATTTTTGAAGATCATCAGAACAATATAATAAATATATCAATATATAAAGCCAAACCAATTTCTGGTAACTCGTGAAAACAACAATAAAAAAACGTGAATGTGACTTAAAGTCGTTATAAATTACATTTATTTTTCTTTCCTGCCTCTTAATCGCCATCTTGTTTGGCTGATTTCCCCCCTTACAACAGAAACATTTCTGGCCTCAAGAGCAGCAGCAATCCCACTCATGGCCCCATCATCTCTGCACGACTGACCTACATTTATGCTCTCAAGCCTGAAATGTTTTGGTTTAGACCTGCTAGAGCACTTCATTTGATGTGAACTACTTGGGAGCTGCAAGTTCTCATCTTGTGCCTCGCTGTTACTGCATATTGTTCTTGTGCCGTTGTTTGAGTTTGCTGCTCAGTGTAAAGGAGACATCAGTCTCGAAGTTTGCATGGACAAAGCCACCTACATGCCTTGCTGCTTATTGCAATCAGAGGGGCAAAGTGCTCTCAGATGCCAAACTTTGTTGGTGTGTTTGCACCGGCATATGATTAGAGCAAATTCTCAAAGACATTGCTTAACAAGTACCAAGAATGTGTGGCATTCAACCCTAAGTCATTACTTCCATCCAGCAACTTAACTGTAGGTGGAGGACGACGATTGAAACCATAGCCATAAGCATGTACTCTACCAGCCATTTGTTCAGCACTTAGGAAGTTCCCTTGAATGGACATTAGAATGGGATTCACCTCAAACTGACCAACCCCCTCTAATATATAATGCATTATATCTACAGAGAAGTTGTTGGCTGTTTTGTAGTATTAAAGTGAATTTAGCAGACAAGTGCATTTCACACCGTACACATAGACTGGCTCCCATCTGCAGGGCCTGGGCGCAGCATACTGGAAGAGCACAGCTGAAGTTGGTTTTCCTCGTGCATTTTCTTACTTATTTTGCGCTGCATTGAAAACAGTGTGGTCACAGAAGGGGAAGACCTTCCCTTAACACTTGCCCTAAACCTAACCATATGAGGTTTCTTGCCTAAACCTAACCTCAGGACACTAATTTTTTGATCTGTATTTTAATTTATCCATCAGTCGCACAGGGGATATTATAGTTAAAAAACAAAAATAAAGCATTGGGAGCATGGTTTTCAACAGAGCAGCCCTGCAGCAGGACCAACTGTCATAAGTAATGTTGAGAATAAAAATAAGACAGTGTTTTGTTTGTTCCAGACCACCAAACAACAGACAAATGATCAGCTATTTGCAGAAACAGCGAGCAGTGGTCAGTTCTACTTATGTTAAATCATGTCAGCTTATAAACTAGTCAAATCACATCACAGCACAAATGCTTGGCCTGGGACTCACTTTACCCATGTCCACAGTACCCACTCATCAGACGACGTGTCTCAGAAATGTGCACTTTTTGGCAGATTACTTCACACTAACGTGAATACAACAGAAAAAAAAGTTGAAACAACAGCTGCTGTGTCTGACGGTACATCACGGTACTGCTACAGTTAGCATCATTTCACACGGACAACTTCCCCTCTCTCCTTCATTACAGCACAAACAAGTCTGGGCTGTTAACATGACTGTACACCTGATGAAAAGTCACTCAAAAACACACAATATGATCCCAACTGATTGTTGTTGCTTCCCACCTTTGAAACAGTGTGATCAACCCTTTAGGCAGATACACATTACAGAGCAGACCAAGTCACATGGGGCAGACACGGTTTATTTCTCAAACATGTATAAACTGCTTCCCATAATCAAATACATAGCCTTATGTTACATCACATAATTTACCGTAGAATATAATGACAGAAGTTCATATTTTACTGCCTTGGCTGCCAAGTTATTTCAATCACTGTGGGGCTAACACCAAGGATAAACTAGTTATTTGCGCGAACGTTAGCTACTTTAGCCAACCCAGCACACCATCACAGGCATATGCTAAAAACAATATGAAAGTAATTCACTTTGCAGGTGGATTTGTTTGGTTACCAGTTTGAAAAGGTCACCCATGCACACTCATAAAGTTAAAGGTAGGGTCTGCAGGATTTTTCGTCACTGTTTGTAAACACAACGATCAAACAAAGCCCCTCCCCCTGAACTCCTCCACCAGATGCACCCTCTCCAGCAGCAGATGGAGACCACACCTCCCCGAGCAGGAAAATGAGTGATGAGGTACCTTGCATTTTTTTTTCAAATGTGTTTCATTATGAGCAAGTTGCATTGCTTTTGTATTTGAGTAACACCTATGCTTATTGCTGGAGTATTGGCTAAACTAAGCAAATGTGAGTTTGACCGTCTTCTGTTACTAGTAAATAAAAGTTGACATCATATTTTGCCATGCTAACGTGTTTATAACGAGTGGCCAACATCAAAATGTCATTTTTTGACATCAAGACGGGTGCAGTAAGCACACTTTCTCTGACCTCCCCTGACACAGAGGTGTCTGAATCACGAACACAGAACAACAGCCCCGTTGGCAGAGAGGACTTGGGTCTAGGGGTTGGAGCAGTAGGAGAGGACCTACTTGTCCGACAGCATGACAGCTAACTCCGTGTCGCTCTTCATCCTGAGACGGTCCTTCAGAGCTCAGAAGCCGATGAAAGCCAGTAGGGTCACTCTGGTTTTAGATGAAACTTTTGTCCGCTTGGTGTTTTGCTTCTTCCTGATTGTATCTTCTTTTCTTTGCTGTACCATCTGCCATCTTTGCCAGTCTGCGTAGCTTTCTGTTAGTGCATTTTATAACACTAAAAGTCAATTAGGCACTGGGCGTGCTGTGACTGGTTGGGGTATCCTCACCTACTCTTTGCCCAAAAACGTACCGAAACAACCAAAGCATCGGTCTACAGGCTGAGGAGGGGGGTGAAGTAAACAAAGACACCATCACACATCAATAGAAACCCATAAGAGACAGTTGAGCAGGATTTTCCTGGAAAAGCTGATATTTTATTTTTCAGGAAAATCCCGCAGACCCTACCTTTAGCCTTCCATTTGATTTGAACTGCCACTCAGCCAATGGATGTCGTTTCTTCTCAACTCATGGCATCTTTACTAGAATTTAAGCTATGTATGACAAAGAAAAACTGTCCCTCAATGCTATACTGGTAAGCTAAATTGCCTTTTGTGGACAGAGTCAAGTTGGACAAATGCATATTTTAAGCTAGACATTTTCTCATCACGTCATTCACACTGTGAAGAACACTATATTGCCAAAGAATTTGCTTACCCATCCAAATAATCAGAATCAGGTGTTTCAATCACTTCCATGGCCACAGGTGGATACAATCAAGCACCTAGGCGTGCAGACTGCTTTTACAAACATTTGTGAAAAATGGGTCGCTCTGAGGAGCTCAGTGAATTCCTGTCACAATCTCAGTCTTCAGCCTCAGCCTCTCTCCCAGCCTGTCACTCTCAGCTGCACCCTAATCAGTCCAGACTCACCTCACCTGTGTCGCTGTTCACACCTGCACCTCGTCCCCGGCAATCAAGCCAGCTACTTAAGCTCCAGCTCCACACTCAGTCGTTGTCAGACTGTCGTCGCACTCATGCTGAAAGGTCCAGACTTGTTTCCCGGATTGATCACCCGTTGCCAACTTGCTTCGTCCCAGACTCTGCCTCATACGCCTGACCCTCGGCCTGACTCCAAGGTATCGACTAGCTTCTGTCCTGCATTCACCCGCCTGTCTGAATCCCCGGCTTTCGATCCTGCTTCTGTCTCCTGCTGCCGAGCCCTGTCTGATCTACGCTGTGACCCACGTCTGGTATCTGACCCTGTTTCCGCTCCGTTGCCGAGCCCTGTCTGATCTACGTGGTGCCGTTCGCCTGGTGTCTGACTTCCCGCCTGTCCTCGACTACGAGAGCTCGCCTGAACCACATCACCGAGTGTTCCTGAACACCTCCAATCATCAGTGTGTGAGTCAAGCCTGCTTTAAAGGATTGAGTGAGCTTCTGCCTGTGCATCTCCTGGGTGGCTTAGTCGGTAAGGCGTCCGGCTACGGATCAAGTGGTCACAGGTTCGCCTCCCCCTCAAGCCACAGCCTGTTACGGTCTCGTCTGTGTCGCTCTCTGTTTTGGACACCTCTCTGTTTGCTGCCGCGGGTTGAAGCCCCGCTCAAGACGCAGCTTCACTCCGTTAAAAGACTGTGTAAGTCGTCTCCTCTTTGTTTGCTGTCGCGGGTTGAAGCCCCGCTCAAGACGCAGCTTCACTCCGTTAAAAGACTGTGTCAATCGTCACCTCTTTGTTCGCTGACGCATGTTGAAGCCCCGCTCAAGACGCAGCTACACCCCTGTAAAAGACTGTGTGCCCTGTTGCCTAAGAAGATCTGGGTTAGCTCAGTTGGGAGAGCGCCCGGCCGCAGATCACCTGGTCGCGGGTTCGCACCCCGCTCAGAATTGTTTCTGGTTGTGCTGTTTAATAAAGACTGTCTATTCCTAACTTCATCTACTTGCTTCTGGGTCCTCACTGTCACCGTCACAATTCCAGAGTGGAACTGTGATAGGATGCCACCTGTGCAACAAATCCAGTCCTGAAATTTCCTCACTCCTAAATATTCCACAGTCAACTGTCAGCTGGATTATAAGAATGTGGAAGTGTTTGGGAACGACAGAAACTCAGCCACGAAGTGGTAGGCCATGTAAACTGACAGAGCGGGGTCAGAGGATGCTGAGGTGCATAGTGTGAAGAGGTCGCCAACTTTCTGCAGAGCCAATCGCTACAGACCTCCAAACTTCATGTGGCCTTCAGATTAGCTCAAGAACAGTGCAGAGAGCTTCATGGATGGGTTTCCATGGCTGAGCAGTTACATCCAAGCCTCACATCACCAAGTGCAATGCAAAGCGCCGGATGCAGTGGTGTAAAGCATGCCGCTCCTGGACTCTAGAGCAGTGGAGACGCGTTCTCTGGAGTGATGAATCATGCTTTTCCATCTGACAATCTGATGGACCAGTCTGGGTTTGGCAGTTGCCAGGAGAACGATACTTGTTGGACTGCATTGTGCCAAGTGTAAAGTTTGGTGGAAGGGGGGTTATGGTGTGGGGGTGTTTTTCAGGAGCTGAGCTTGGCCTATTAGTTCCAGTCAAAGGAACACTGAATGCTTCAGCACACCACGACATTTTGGACAATTCCATGCTCCAACTTTGTGGGAACACTTTGGAGCTGGCCCCTTCCTCTTTCAACATGACTGTGCACCAGTGCATAAAGCAGGTCCATAAAAACATGGATGATAGAGTCTGGTGTGGATGAACTTGAATGGCCTGCACAGAGTCCTGACCTCAACCTGATAGAACACCTTTGGGATGAATGAACTGAGAGCCAGGCCTTCTCATCCAACATCAGTGTGTGAGCTCACAAATGCTCGTCTGGAAGAATGATCAAAAATTTTCATAAACTCTCCTAAACCTTGTGGACAGCCTTCCCAGAAGAGTTGAAGCTGTTATAGCTGCAAAGGGTGGACCAACGTCATATTGAACCCTATGGATTAAGAATGGGTTGTTACTTAAGTTCATATGCAAGTCAAGGCAGGTGAGCGAATACTTTTGGCAATATAGAGTAGGTATTAAGATACAAACACAACTTGCTCAAAAACAGTGGACAAACAGGGTGCTCTACTAAAATGCAATTTCTGTCGAAATGCCAACAC
>JAZDUH010000194.1:62500-87500 GCA_036419115.1 Scarus forsteni
TAATACAACACTATTGTTATGATTTGCATTTAACTTTTTGTATAAAATCCTGTAGGGGGTCATTGCAGAAAGGGGGCTGGAGGGGAAATTCACCCCAGCCCTTGTCAGTAAAAACATGGGAAAACTTTGGTTGGTTTGCTGTGATGTGATCAACAAGTGGATTCTGTATGATGTGAGTGTACAGTCATAATTACATAATTCTGTTTTTCTGCATTGTGTTGTCCTTCCTGCACAGGACCTGAAATGTCCAAAACCCGAAGATGGACCTCCACCTGGTCTTTGGGGTACCAAAAGCTCTCTCCACCACACATCTGGCTCTGGACAGGTGACCATTAAATTGCTGGTTTTGGAGAGGCTGTCCGTGGGGGGTGATGAGGGCACTGCTTGAGGCAGGGTTGGCCCCCATCACCAAGGATGCAGAAGCCTGGCAGAGGATACTTCTGCTGCAGGTAAATAGGGCTGTGCTTCAACACCCTCATGTTATGTGCTGACCTGGAAAGCCCACAAAAATGTCCTGAAATTTTGTGATCACACACAGCCTGAAACTGAACTGAATAAAAACATTTAATGTGCAGGTAACATGCTGCATGCTAGGCTGATGGCTTCACCCACACATCAATGCTGCCAACAACCTTTCTGAAGGCTGCTGATCTAGCCAACCAGGTGAAACCTGCACCCAGTTAAAGTCGGTCTTCTGCTGATGGTCCCTTTGGGTGCCGAGGGGAACCATCAGACCCCCAAAGGACTCCCTGGTGAGGCGAAGTCTGGCCGCAGGTCACTCTCCCCATCGAAGAACATCGGCAGTAGTGGCACTAAGCTTACAGTGCAGCCTGGGGTTTGGAGGCTGGGGAAATGCAGCACTAATGTCTTTAAATAAAATAAAATTAATATTAATGGTGGTGTGTTTTTGTTCTATTCTTTGTGGTACATTTAACATGCTGATCTAACACTGATGCTGCAATATTAACCCTTTACTACCAGCTCAACTGCAGAGAATAAGACATAAAGCTATCTATATCTATATATTTTATAAATGTATATTCTGCATATTCTGTCTGTATCCTAAGACATTGACAGAAACAAACGTTTTTTTAACACAAATATTTTTGAATATATCGATGTCTGCCAAACAGTTAAGCTGGGAGCTGGAGGTTATGTCATGGGTGTAAATAATATACCTGTTCAACTACTGTAATACTACAACTTAACTCAATAGTTTTTGTATAATAACTTATACAGTTATCTTTATATTGTATAACAGGGACACGTTTAAAATTCTAAGTGGAAATTTGTTTAAAAAAAATTTAATGACCCGTAACCAAATGCTTTGCCATCTGTAAATGAACGATATATGGGGTGCATCTTCAGTCAGTAGGAGGAGGACATGACGTTGTTAGCACCGATTGCGGCGCAGCAAAGCACGATAAATACTCACTTTACCATTGGATATTAGCATTTTATATAAAGATATGATGTGATACAAAATATATTTGTTAAATGATTTATAATTCTTTGAAAATTTGCGGGCAAATGATGGCGGTATTAGACGCTTATGCGCTGCAAGTCTGTCACAATTCGGCATAGAAGAAGAAGAGGTCCACATCGTGTTGTCATTTCCGGTGAGTACGCCGCTCGGCAGTATGCAATTTGAGACAGTACTACACCCTCAAAATTCGCGCACTAAGCCAGTGAGTATGCAGTATGCTTAGTACACTCAATTTGAAAATTTTGAGTACACAGTATGGAAGTATGCGATTTGAGACACACTACAGGTGTCCTCTGTGATGTCCGCATTTAATTATACATATATATATATATATGTGTACATATATATATATATATATATATATATATATATACACATATGGAGGGGGAGAGAGAGAGAGAGAGAGAGAGAGAGAGAGAGAGAGAGAGAGAGAGAGAAAGATAAAAGCTATATATTTCCCTTGAAAAAATATAACATACTTGACTAATGGGATGTGACCTAACCAGCTGCCAGTTTATCCAGTTGAGGCTCTTCAGTTTAGAATTAAAGTTGATTAATTGTAAAAGTCAGCTGTCAACAAGTCAAAGCTGCTTAATGCTGATTATAGGGACAGACCATATCAGTTTACCTGTGGATATACAGCTGGTTGTCTCCTTCTTTGTAAATGCTTTGTAAGCCAGGAAAACAGCCAGGATGGTCATAAACGCCAAAGCTGCACTCAAGACATTCACCAGAACATTCCCTTCTTCATCATCTTTATCTATGGATTAACATTTGGACAGATAAGATATCAGATTTGATTAAATACATTTTCCTGACACTGTAGTTCAAGTCACTCACCTTCAATCCAGAGGTCATCTTCGGAACTCTTTACATGGACGATGACGCCTCCTATAAAGTTAAACCCTCGAGAAGAGCGATTCATGCAGTGGTAAGTAGCTGAGTCTGATGTTTGGACATCTCTGATCTTCAGGTGATATTTTTCTGGGCTGATGTACGGTTTAAAGCGTGGATCATTCTTAAATTCACCAGCCAGCGAGAGTTTATTGTAATTCTTGTAGAACACAGAGACCTGCTTTGGTTTTTGTCCCAGACTTTCTTTAAACCAATAAAATGCCACTTCCATGTTCTGCTGATAGAAACACTCCAAAGTCACATCTTCACCAACATTAACTGATTGGGTATGTAGAGATGAGGACGGCTCCAAGGTCACTGCACCTGGAAATGAAAAACAAAGATTAAGTTAAGTCATTATTACTTAAGAAATAAAGTCAGACAGCATCTTGTTCCATTTTATGTAAAAACAGTCAAAGAAGCACTTCTAAGAGACATAACTCACCCGTTCCTCCGATGAGCAGACATGTCACAAACAGAGCAAACTTCAGTCGAGTCATTTTGTTGAAGACACGCTGCATGGTGATTGAAGAGGTCTTGATCTTGTTTCTTCTTTATATGGTCAAAGCTTTTGTGATTGGCCAGTCAGAAGTGCTCACATGGTTGGTGATCACACTTGTGCCTAATCAAGAGGAAGTCAGTTCAACATTAAACAAAATTCAAGAGGACTGCTGCTGTACAAAGAGAGGGAGGGGTTTAATATGAACATGATGACCTGCTTTTAGGTATGTCTGTTTTAGATCGCAAAGGAAACTGATCATGTGGTAGATATTAAGATGAAGTTCCTGCCCCAAATGTGAGACGCCTGTTGTCTGTTGTATGGGGGAAGGGTCTCAGTGCTGCTAAACACAAAAACATCAAATTCTGACAGTAACACTTTATACCTGCTGTGGCAGCAGAGCGTGACCTTTTTGCATTCCCGTGTTTTTATGGCATTAATGTTCTGATAGGTTACTCTCATTTCATTATTATTTTTTTGTACTTCTTGCTTCTGCCATCATGTCATGGTCAGCACGTGGTGGTAGGTGGAACACTCACTGACTGGCAAGAAGCACCAACTGACAACAGCAATCAGAAGGAAGTAAAAAACACTTTAATTCAGCCGAAAAGTTTCAAGTTTTCATTTTCATTTTTTTATTCACCATGAGCAGGGTAGGTCGTCCACTAATTTTTAAAAATTCCGGCCACAAATGTCAGGTTTGTCATGAGGAGGCCGTGATCTTAACCTCCAGCAGCATTAACAGCCAATCTCTATTATATAATGATTGTGTACTGCCCACTGCAGCACAGATGCTTAAAGTTTATAGCTGTAGTAGCCGATTTATCAGATCTGGACCACATTTCTCTGTTAAATGAACAACAAACAGTAAAAGCGCTTCTTAATGGAGATCTTTTCTGTCCAGTAACATTTTTTGTGATAGTTTATTCTTTATAGTAGCTTTGATTTTTTTCAATTTAGCACTTGTATTATTTAAAACACTTGCTTTCTTCATTAACTAAATGGCTGGCAATCAATGTTAGTGATAGATCAATCGTCAAATCATCTGTTGGACTAGCTTTTAAAAAGTTCTGCCCCTCCAAGACACTTTCAGTGTGCTATTATTTAGACAAACTAATGAAAATTAATTAACAGTCTGTCTGATGTGTCAGGTTACTTTTTTTCTCCCCCCTCACTTTACAATCTGAAGTCACTGAAATGACAGAGTTGACATTACGATAATTTTTTTCTATTATCAAATTCACGCTAACTTTTATGTTTGATACATAACAGTAACATTATTAATATATCAACTTAATATCTACTTATTCAAACAATAGTGAGTATCAGTTAATAACACCATTGAAAATGTTAGGAAATTAATCTCAAGGTTTTTGAGTGGACCCAAAACCAATGCCAGGACAAAGTAAAGGTCAAAAACAGTGATTTCTTTTATAGGCCTGGGAGGAAAGACCATTGATTTTTTTTTTTTTTAATCAGAGAAGAAATCATTCCCCTTGGAGGTCTTCAAAAACAGGCCATGAAATGATACATACCTGTGACTGAGCTGGTGAGGGAGTTGTGGGAGTATTTGGTCCAGGGAAAGTGGAAACTCCAAGTTTTGATTGGCCTGCTCTGTCTGGCCATTTGTCTGAAGACAGGATGGCTTTTTTTCCAAAACTCCTTCCAAACAAAAGGAGTGACCTGGGGACCACAATCTGACTCAACATCCACGGGTAATCCATGTAGCTTGAAGATGTGGGATACATGGGAACTAGCTGTCTCCAGGGCAAAAGGTAGTTTAGGCAACAACAAGTAGTGTACTGACTTAAAGTAGTGTACTGACTTAAAGAAGCAATCTATGATGATGAGAATGACAGTGTTACATTGAGATGGGGACAGACCAGTGATGAAATCCACAGTTATGTGGGACCACAGGTGTTTAGGCATGGGGTGAAGGCACAGCAGACCAGCTTGGGTGAGGTGGGATGACCTGCCTCTTGTGCAAACAGCGTAGGCGGCCACAAACTCCCAAATATCCTCAGCCATAATTGTCTACCAGAGCCATGTTGTATGAAGTGAAGTGTTCGTTGGCTCCAGGATGGCTGGTAACTTTGGAACTGTGGCCCCTCTGGAGAACTGGAGGCTGGCCTTAAAGGCGGTTGAAAGGTCCATTACTAGGATCAGGTTGGTCTCTCTGATCCTCCTCGAAAACCTCCTAGATCTCCCAAGAGGCCATTCCGATGATGCAAGAAAGAATGATCATGAGCTCAGGTTCACCAGAACTTGGAGGAGGCAAAAAATGCGAGAGATGATGTCAGGCTTTGTGTTGTGAGATCCTGGGTGATAAGATTGGAATTAGATGACCCTAATAAAGAACAGAGACCATGTAACTTGGTGAGTGTTCTGCTATTTTGATAACGGGAAGTATAAGGCTTGAATGTTCAGTCCAGATGAGGAAAAGAAGCTTAACTCCCTCCAACCAGTGCCTCTACTCTTGCAGAGCCCAAACCACCACCACAACTCTATATTCTGGACATCATAGTTCTACTCTGCTGGAGATGGCTCTAAATAGTACAGCTCCAATCCCAGCATCAGAAGCATCCATCTCCACCTTGAGCTGAAGAGAGGAGATGAGTGGAAGGACAGGGGCACTAGTGAATCCTTCTTTGAGTCTTTTAAAATCACAATCTGCCTCATTGTGCCACAAAAGAGGGGAGATAGTAGAGGTTAGATGGCTAAGGGGAGATGCTAACTTGCTACAGTCTTTGGTAGAAACTTGTGAAGCCCAAGAACTGCTGGATTTCTTTGCTGGAGGTAGGGGTTGACCAATCTGACATGTTGTGAATCTTGTCAGAGTCAGGATTGAACAATGACGTTCCCCAAGAACCTGACGGATGAAGATTGGAACTTGCCTTTCTGGGGCTTAACAAACAGCCGATTCAGTGCCTAATCCCTCTACTTAAAGCTAGGGTTGGTAATTTTGGGAAACTAGCATGAATTTGAATGTAGCATCTCATCAGGACTCTGCCTAGCCCCTCCCACTCCTCCTCCAAAATGACAACCCCCCCCCATTGACATGCACAACCGCTGCAGATTCACAACCAGAAGACTGAACCAACTCCAAACCCTCAGCACAACATTTTTGTTTTGCACTATGCCAAGTCATGTCTCGGTAAGTGGTAAGAAAACACCAAAACATTATCATAGTAAAGTTAAACAAACAAACATGTAAAGTTAGTTTGTGCTCACAGCACGATGTTGATCGGGGTATAGGTAGTTTCTCTGCCATTCTCCGCATAGCTGTCAAGTCTCCCATTTTGACCATCAAGCTATCGTATTTTTATTGGTTTAAAAAAGTGTGCCACAATGATGTGATTGGTTGGTGTTTTCCCAGGTTTATTCCTGCTGCGATTGCGAATATTTTTTGCTCTATTTTAAGAACACATTTTGAATTGATTGCCATCGGGTCATAAAGACCATTTTAACCAGTATTACAAAAAGTGTTTCTAAATCAGACTACCAACCCCAGCTTTAAGGAAGAAGAATCCAGCACTCAGAGGGGATGAGGACAGACAGAAGAGACCAGAGGCCAGGGAGTCCTGAATAAGGTCTCCATGTCCTCCTTCTTATGTTTAGAGAGATTGTACAACCTGCTAATTGGGTAAACGAGCACCAAGCAGAAGATCTATAGTGCAAGGGGAGTGGCAGGGATAATATCAGGTCTTTGCTAAACACCATGACTAGTTCATGGTAATCTGTAGGAACACTGGAGAGATCAGGTGGAATAGGAAGTTTACGAGGAGTACAGGTGTGAGGGTTAGCAGATAACAGGCTCAGGGAATGACTTTGGATGCTCCAACAGGAAATGGAGGAGATGATCCAGTTAATATGTGGGTTGTGGGACTTGAGCCAAGGAAGACCTAAAACCAAAGGGAACAGAAGTAAAGGGATAACAAACAATTGAATGGCCTCCCTATGGTTGCAAGAAATGATGAGAGTGAGGGGAATGGTGTGATGAGTGACTCGAGTTATGAGACCACCATCCAGAGCATTAACATGTTTGGCATGGGGCAGGACCTTGATGAGTCTGTCACTCAGTCTGTGTGTGCATAACTGTAAGACAGCTCTTCACATGAGAGGTTATTGGTGATCAATCTGTCTAACTATGTGAATCCTTTGATTCAGATTATGGTTAACTGTAATCAGAAAAGGAAAATTAAAAATGATGCATTGAAGTATGGCATGAGGAAAAAGTGACAATCGTGTTCGTCAGAATGACACGCAGCAAAAAAAAAAAAAATACCACACGTGTGTTTGTTTGCCTTAAAAATCCATGGATTAAGGCCCTTTTCACACGAGGACGACCCTGCATTGTCTTGGCGTCAGCATCAAAACATGTATCGCTGTTAACACATCGTATTGTACATAGGCTTGTGCATTTACATGACAATGCAAAATCCACACTCGTTCTCCCAGGTTCCACCCAAAACTGTTGTCGGGTTGCCTGTCTGGTTCTGCTTCGAGGTGGATTAAACATCAACAAGTGCTCATGTGCTGCGTCTCTGCATGAGCACTTCTTGATGTTGTTGCCGTAGCTGGTGTCGTTGGTGTTCTGTGAGCAAATGTTGGTATAAAAGTCGTAGCAATATTTGTAGCTGCTGGAACAAGATCAGAATCAGCCCGGCTGCCGCCATTGTTGTTGTTATTGTGTGTGTCAGCGTGGGTTGGGGGGCAGGGAGGAGGAGGGGTGCTATGAGGTCACCATCTTTTCTGGACTTATCTGTTTATACCAACTATGGCATGATGGCAAATACCCGGATATCCACCTGCAGACCCGTTTTCAAAAAAGATGCAGTCATGGACAAATACGCATCTGCGTGTGTCAATATCACCAAAACGATAGTTTATTTTACCGGAGTCTTATAAATCCGTACTCATGTAAAGCCCACCTAAAACTTTGTTTGTCATATACAGCCACTTTGCCCTCCATGGTGACAGCTGATAGCACACGCAACATCTTCCATTAGAGGGGGCGGTCCACACCACTTTTGCTCCTGTTGTCAATTGTGCATACAGTCATCGTAGATCACCCGCAATACGGCCATTAACAGCAAGTGCAATTTTTTTGTTTGCACACGCAATTTTGCAATCGTTATTGTTGGATCTTAGTAGATCAGGCCCTGCCCTTTTGGTGTCTGAGGACAGGTGGCTACAAAACGACCCGACTCACCACAATAAATGCACAGCTAGGCCAACAGCAATGCTTTAGGGGACTAAGCTGAGTTCCCCCCAGCTGCATCCAGGAGCACTAGAGGAGATAACCTCAAAGAAGGACACTTAGGGGAACTGAGTGAGCTAGAAGGAGAAAAAAAGGCTAATCTGTGGTATGTGTCTGCTCTTTCTCAACCTGTTGTTGATATTAATACACAGCAACCAAGCTTCATAATGTCAGACAGTAATAGAGGTTGCTTCAATAAGAAATTAAAGATTAAAGATTTGTTTACATATGGGTTACCTGAAAGATAATGTTAAGTTTTTCTCACTAATGATGTGAATTTATCTCGTAATATCAAGAGGTAAAAAGAGCTCTGTGGTTTGTTTCTCCATCTTTTCTTTTCTTTTCTTTTCTTTTCTTTCATTATGTATTGGTTTACTTTTTGCAATCAATAAGTGATTAAAAGAGCTACAGTATGAGAATGAGGATTGTATGAATGGTATGGATGCAGTGTATGTAAGTTATGCTCAAAAGAAGGATGATTTTTTTTGTTGAAAATGTGATATGTGGACCCCAGGAAGAACAACTACTGCAGATTTGCTGTAACTAATGGTGGATCCAAAATAAATCAAATCCAGTGAAATCAAATCCTATCCAGACTCAGCAGTCAAAATGCGGAAATCCCCAATTGCAAACCCTGACTGAGGACAAGCAAGAACAGGGTGATCGAAAACCTTTGGATACTAACAGATCACCCTCCCAGAGTGCTGTCGCCCATTTAGGTGCCTTGTCTCTTAATAAGTATATATGCTACTATAGCTTTATCTTCGGATAACTCGACGGCTGTTGGTCAAACTCCCAATGAGCAGTTAAACACAGTTCATACACAATGACCAAATGCTCAAGGTGGGAACAAAGGGTTCCCTTGGATGGGAGGGGGGGCATTGGAAATTTGGGGAAGAACACTGTCAAAATAGAAATGAAGCAAGTGAACCTGGTTACTTAGTTCCTGAGGTGAATCAGTGACTCTGGCCAACATTCTGTCATGATGTGGGGATTAGGACCAGGTGTAATCCAGCAGAAAGGGCTCTAAATTCATAGACCAGGCGCTGGCGCGGTGCACCTGCCCTGTGCCGCGTGTGTTCAGTGCCAACAGGGTGTGTCCAGCGCACTTTGCAAGTTTCCTGCAGAGAGGCGCACTCCAGGCATAGATAGGCGCATCCACACCTCTCCCTCCACGCACTCCACTCCACTCCCTGCCCCTCCATGCAAGTGCCAGAGAGGGAGGAGAAAAGGCGAGAGTGGGTTTAACACAGCCGAGTGTTGTCTTCACCAATCAAATGAACACCTCTCCTTGCCTTTAAATGCACTGCAGCCGAGGCGCAGAGACTGATTGGTCTGACTGATCCCCCCACCAAACATTGTGCCGGAAAGACCCGTTAGCGGAGAAGGTCAGAGCAGCTGTCACAGTTTCAGCAACTGAGAGAGCAGAGGGGCCATCGGTATGCGCATGGGAGGTCACGATGCGCGTCACCCTGTGGGCCAGCTCCCGGGACAGATGTAATCTGTTCCTTTGTCATTAATAGGAGTACAAAATTAAGTGACAGACATTTAAACATAGCAGCAGGCTTATCCATTCATGCTTGTGATCCACCTGCACTCCTGGTCTGTTATTGCCAAATAGCAGAGCCTTTAGTGATATACTGTATACTCTCCAGGGCTCTCATTTATAAAAGAATGCGTGGAATCCTTACTAAAAGTGTACGTGCGCCAAAAACCCGGAAATGGCGTGCGCACAAAAAAATTCAGATTTATAAAACTGTTCGCACGCACATCTGCACGCAATTTTCCATTTATAAATCGGAATCCACCTGGAAAAGTGCGCACGTGGAAAAGCTGCAAATTCACCAAGACGCCCATAATTAACCATAAATGGTCAATGCAAAGCACCTCATGAATATTTGGGTATATAAATAAGCCTTTCGCTCATACACTTTACGTGTGACAATGGCGACCGAAAGGAAAACCAAAAAAAGGAATTCCTCGGAGATGGAGATTGAAGTCCTCATTGATGAGGTGGATGGCCGGAAAGGTATTTTATCTCACAGCACAGGAATCTCCAATAAAAGAAAGGGCAGCGAGTGGCTGTCCGTCGCTGCTGCTGTTAATGCAGCAAGTGCAACAGAGAGGACCGTGTCGGAGATCAAGTAAACTTTGTGAATGAAGTGATGGATAAAATGGACATGTCGGTAGTTTGCTGCAGCAGTGGATCACAAACTTTACAAAAATCAGAGAATTACACCACGTCACTGCTTCATGCATCCATTGTGCCAAAACACCCACCTTCTTCATTACGCACAAGTATATCTGCAATGTTTCCATGTTAACGGGACCCACACTGACTTCTTTACATACTTTCTGAGAGCACGCGTCAGTCAGCAGTCTCCCTACCTCAGTATAATTATAAATCTAAGTTTTGATCGGCGAACAAAAAAATGTTAATTGTTGGCCACATTTTTTTCCCTGGGAAACTCCGTCTGTTCTATTTATGAGGATATGTAGTCCGAATGATCGTGTCAGAGATGCCCTGATTTAATCCCCCCTCTTAGATTATTTACATAATAAATATGTGCAGCTGATGAAGATGTGTTGATGGAGGAGGAGAATTGTGTGAAGCCACTGCCGTGTCTCTGTGTGCTCTGCGCGCTCTGTGCGTCTTGACGCAGGCAATTTTATTACAACTAAAAACCGCACTTGGTAATAAATGCGCCAAATTTACAGATATTAATGAAAACTGGTGGCTCTGAGGTTTCTGTGTTAGTCTAATTTTTAACTCTACATCAACGAAAACATTAGTGTCCGGTCCTGTGAGGTCTGTCCGGATAATGAAGGCGAGACAGCGCTGAAGAAATGTGTATGTGGCGGACTTTTTTTTTTTTTGTATATTTTCATAATGAAAGTGACTTATAGGAAACGGTCAATTACACGCGTTATTCATAGCCAAAATAAAACAGTTAGTCTGAATGGTTATGATGACGTGGATCTGTCAGTAAAGTTTGATATTTAGTGAAATAAAATGTTGGAGAGACATCAACATGTATCTGGAGGCTTCAGTTCACCACTTCACCGTCTGTGTCGCCAGTTTCCCATGCCTCCAAAATGTACGTACGCCTGGTCCAGAGTTTGCTTACCGGTGCGCACATTTTATCGTCAGGTTTGTTTTTATAGATTGCGAACTTTGCGTGGGAAAAGGCGTACGCCAGTTTCAGGCCCTGTTTTGTGCGTACGCAAGCTTTATAAATCAGACCCCAGGTGTCTCTTCCTCATCCTCTTTGCAATAATGTACTTCATCTTTTTAGATCACGTTAAAAATAAAGACTAAAACAGAGGAATATGGGCAATCACAAGTAAATCCTTCAGATAACGAGTGATATACATTTATTTTCTCTCCTTTTTCTCCCTTTTCTTTGAATTTCATGAAATGAGAGAAGCCATCTAATCCGAATCGGATGATAAGGCTGTTTGTTGTGCATCAAACTTCCAGCTGCCGTCAGGTTAAGTTTCCATTATGACAAACTGCTTTAATCCAACATCAGATGTGACAGGACAGTTAATAGAGATACAAATGTATATGCTGGTTCAGACGGTTACATTAAATAGTGATTGCTGTGGTAGTTTATTGCATTAAAATGTGCCTGACACTCTGGAAACCTGCCTCTGAGGCTTTGGTGAGGTGTGCGCAATGTCACCAAATTACAGCTGCGGAGGGTGCGCTTCGCCTGCGCCGAGGATAGACCAGGTTGGAGCTGGCGAGCTCTCAGCTCACCTTCCGCAGTTTTTCGGCATGAAATTGTCACTGCGCCAACATGAATCTGTCAACACCTCCCACTGGTGCACCGTCACCTCCTCCTGGTGCGCCGTCGCACCCATCTCTGCGCGGATGGTCCACCAAATTGTCAAATTGGCAGGGCACAGCAGTGCGCCGGATGAAATTATCACTGCGCAGGGTGCGCCACCCTGCGCTGCACCACGAAATTAGCGTCCAAAGTCTCAGCTCCAAGTAGAAATGCCCCTCACCAAGAGTGAGACAACAGCAGGAGCAGAGACACAGAGTGGGATCAGGAAGCAGTCTTCAGAAACATCACAAAGCAGCAGAGTCATAAGTTATAATTTTAATAACCTGAACTACATCTTTAAGAGTAAAACAACACAGTGACAACATTTTGATTTGTCTGGTTTATTTTATTGAAGACTTAAAAGAATAAACCTCAAAAATTTCAAACAGAGAAAGAAAATGTTACAAAATGAGAGAAAAATAAATGCTGTGAAACATGCCTCACATTAACTTTGGTTTAAATCTAAACTTTGATCAGCCAATTAGCCAAATAGAGCGGCTAATTTTTATTAGCACCTGGGAAGACTAATAAGGTGGTCGAGGCTTGCTCATTTAGCCATGGCCTTGCCCAGAGCTATTTGAGAATCACAACTTTATACCTACTTATATTCATTTGTGAAGTTCTAAAACCAAAGACTTATGCACACACCTGCAGTAATTTGGGAGCGTTGTAGCTGTTTTTCTTCTTAAATTCAGTTTTTTATCATTTTTCAAATTGCTAATATCTTAATGAAAGGTAGCCTTTATAAACTAGGCTGACTTGTTTTGTATTGTAGGTAAAAAAAAATAATATATAAAACAAAAACATGTCCACGACAATCTCTCAGTTGAAAGCAAAAGCTTTAAGAAATTTGTATTAAAATCGTTTCTTTGTATGGATGGATGTCTTGGCATTCACATGCAGCCATGGCAAACATTAGAGCACAGAGCTTAAAATCATAAGCCACAGCCACTTTTTAAAAAGGGAGAGGTTGGAAACAGTTCATTCAGAGTCAAAGCAAAACAACCTGCTCTAAACAAGGTTACAACACTTTCAGAAGTTCCAAAGAGGGCTGGGATCTGCATAATCCTGTGACAAAATCGGGACAATAAGGGACCTTCACAAAACTATTGTGTGATTATGCCACTGAAACTACATCCATGTTACATGTGGTTTCACTGCCTGACACCTGAGTGAACACATTTGTTCCTGTTGTTGTCTCTTTGTCTCGCTGATGGCTCATGGTTCCTCCAAGCAGAATAATGGAGGTTCTCTGGGATCTGGCCACCCTGGTTTTGACATAAAACAGAGTCATTCAGATTTTTATGTTAGTGTAGTCTAATAGAATACTTAAAACTGAGACATGGCTCAAAAAAGGCTTGAAACACTGAACTGAGGTGCATAATTTCTGCTTCAGAGTAAAGACAGGTTGTGCTTGTCCAGTCCTCATTCTGACACAAACTCTCCCCTGAGCATCAACAGAAGTGTGTGTCCATCTGTCATCTAAACAACCAAAGTAAAACTAAATGTAATATCGACACCTGTCTCAGTGCTTCACATTCAAGTACTTGACACCAGACACATAACAGAACCTAAAAAAATAAGTGTGTCCTTGTCTTTGTGTTGAAGTTACTTTAACGGTTGGAAAAATGTCATAACATTTCACATCAGTCTTCATTATTGATTGTGCATCTGCTTGTCTTTGCCTGATTTAATTACACAAGCATAAAGAAAACTTACCTCTGTGTTGAGACCTGTTACAGCTGAGGCTCTTTCTCCTGGGTCTGGTTCTAAATGAAAAACAAAGGATTTTATACACTTCTGTACTTTAGTTTGGCTAAAGCTAGCAGTTCTTTTCCCTTTTCTAGATTATATTGGCAGAGTGACATTACAGGCCTCTTCATTCCTCTACACCAATGACAGCAAAGGCCAGAGATGTTTCACATTGTCCATCCTTCACTTAGTCCATCCATACAGGTCAGGGCCTTTTTTACTGAAATTTTTCCTGATGAACTAGTGAAGTATATCCAACAGTCTATCTGGTGCTCCAGGATACTTGTCATTCATACCCCCAGTACCCCCACCTACAGCCTCCTCATGAAATAGAATTAGCAGAAGACCCAGACAAAGCATATGAAATAATGCTTCACACTGAAGATTGTCCAAGGATTATAACTGTCATTACCTAAGTAGGTATAAGCTGGAGCAGTGCTAACAGTGGCTAAGCTAACCAATGGTAGCTGGCACCATGTGACCAAGACATCACGGCATTCCACTTACCAATGATGAACTGGTCCGATACAGACTTGAGTGAAGCTATTTAACAATTTAAACAAAGAAATTCTCTTTCCAAAGAAGACAAAGAAATAATGGATGCTACTGAACAAACAAGAAAAATATGTTATGGTATTGGAGATGAAGGAGTCAATAAGCTAAATCCAAGCAGTCTCAGTGAAGAGGAGAAGAAAATGCCTAGGAAACTCAGAGGTAAACTAAAGCTAAACTAACTTTAGAATCCAGGGACTGCATTTGATACAAAATAGACAAAGACCAGAGCATTGATGATTTTGAGACCATAAACGTCTAATTGAGCTTATCATCACCAGTACAACTCAGTATTTTGAGAACCAACTTTTATGGCAAACCCAAAAGCCAAACTCTAGATGAAGTACTTGCAGATGGAAGAAAATATGAAGCCCTGTCAGCAGGCAATGAACAATTACACAAGTTGGCATGTCACACAGTAACAAAATCTATGTTGTCGACACAGGACACGTGTCAGAAGTGAGGCACCAATCACAAACCACAGCAGTGTCCAGCAAAATGAGGATAACAGTGTCTGCTTGTGGCACTAACTGTCACTGGGCAAAATGCTGTAAAAAGACCCAACAGCAGAGACAACACTTGGCTGCAGTAGCAAGTCTCGCCCACCACAAAACAAACAGCACAGACAGCTTGGGAAACTCAAGATCAAGTAGGCTGCAGGTCCAGATGGCATCCAGGTCCCGTGCAGACCAGCTGTGTGGAATTGTGGAGCACATCGACAACATGAGCCTTATGATGGGGAGGGTACCACAGCTAAGAACGACACATGGACCCACACAGATCCTGTGTGGTACCAGTGCCATAAACACCACACCCCAAAGACCTGAACAGCTACAGGCTGATGGCCCTGACGTCTCATCTGATGAAGACTCTGGAGAGGCTGGTTCTTTTTCACCTCCGGCCTCTGGCGAGCTCATCAGTGGTGTCAAAGCTGTGTAACTATCTGAGGGCCGTCATTTGGTTTGCCTACCAGACTGGCATCGGGGTGGATGATCTTGTCATCTTCCTCCTGAACAGAGTTCTGTCTCCCCTGGAGAAGCCTGAGAGCTCTGTGAGGATCATGTTCTTTGATTTCTCTAGTGCTATCAACATCATCCAGCCTCTTCTTCTGAGGGACAAGCTGGAGCACAAAGGGGTGGATCACCACCTATTGGACTAGATCCAGAACTTCCTCACAAACCGACCACAGTATGTGAGGGCACGGGACTGTGTGTCTGACATGGTGGTCTGCGGTACAGGGGCCCTGCGGGTAATGGTCTGTTCCTCTTCAACCTGTACAATGCCGACTTCATGTACAGGTCAGCCAGCTGCCACCTGCAGAAGTTCTCTGATGACTCTGCAATCACCAGTGTCATCACTGATGAGGATGAGTGGGAGTAGGGAGGACTGACACAGGACTTTGTGGACTGGTGCCAACGGAACCACCTCCAGATCAACATGGGGAAGATCAAGGGGAAGATAATGGATTTCCGTAGGCATAGACTCCCCCCACCCAACACCGGTGAGCATCCAGGGTTTAGACATTGAGATGATGGATGGTAGACCACAGCTCCAGTGCATGCTGATGAAAATACAAGGCTAAAGCTATGAAATCATGTACAGGTCTGGAACTTAAAGGGTCCTAGCAGATACTCTCAGGGCCAGATCCACAAAGAATGGATTGCTCCTGCTAATAACGCCATAATTTGCACAGAATTAGCTCATGCAATCTGCCCTGTTATAGCACCTTATCCTCAAAAGAATTTGCTCTAATCATATGCTGGTGCTAACATGCCCACACAATTTGGCATCTCTGAGCCTCTTATTGCAAAATAAATGCAGAAAATTAAGGGGGTCATAGGGGTTTTTAACAGGCTCTATTCAGAAAAAATATTCCATTTTTAACTTGAAAATGGTGGAATGGTCGCAGAGACAAACACACACTATGCTGTATTACTGTCATCCTTAATGTCATCCAGGATCATGTGTCCTGGCAACTGCTATCTGCAAATGATTTCATTGGCACTAAAATCAAAAATTGATAATCTCCTCCAATAAATCCTTTCTTTCCCACATGCCGTCTTGCCTGCCACAGCGTCTTTGCCTGGCTACAATCACTGCTGCCATGATAACTGGGAGAGTCCCGGCATGACAGTCCTTATATAGCCTTTTTATTTAGTGCAATTTACAATCATATTGAGCGAGGGGAGCAAGAGAGGGAGAAAGACAATTTTGAATTTAATACACAGGTCTCACTGGTGTTAACCAGCACCGCTTTACTGCCTGTAGCAATTAGTGCTGGTCTTTGTGGAACAGGTGATATTTGCAGTGAGGCTCATTTGCGTAGAAAGAGGGCAATTTTGCACTGAATTTTATGAATATTCCCTAATTTACATGCATACAAATTGGACCAGTGTAGCTAGGAGCGGCAGTTTGTGTTCAGTTTATGGTGCATGTCACCCTTTGAGTATCTTTTGTTGATTGCATGCTATTTTTCTGTCATTTGCACAGGTTTAGGGGTCCCAAAAGCAGCACAATCCTCAGTCTATTACCAAATCCTGGAAACCATGGTGACATTGAGTTCAATGAGTGCAATGACAGAGCAGATATGGAGATCGAGGATCCAGAGGTGCACAGTGATGCAATAATAAACTTCTCTCCTGAAAAAAAAGATGCTCTCTGACCTGCCAAAAGGCCTGTGAGCTTATTGGTCTTTTCGAGATAAACTTGCAATAGATGCAGGACTCAAAGACTCATATTCAAAGACAGACAGATACTCATTACAGACTCAATGACTGATGGTGTCCTGAAACAGCTACACTTCCCTTTATGTTTTGTTATAAAAGAGATGTAAAGTGACATTTTGAAGTTGAATCAAAACAGAGGAATGTTGATCCTTTAGTTGTTTTACGGGATAATATTTGTTTTTTTATTGTGTATTTGAAGTCTGAGGGCAACTCCAGCTAAACAACAGGTATATAGTAATATACAATCATATGTGTACAAAGTTTGTTTAGAGCAGCATGTAACCTAGACATACAGTATATTGGTGTGGCACCTGATGCTATATGCTATATGTTCTCCGTTGAATAATCAGTAAAACATGTTCCATTCATTTTACTGATGTGTCCTCAGTGTGCTACCAGCACAGGAAATACTTCACCATGAACTATTTCAACGAGGACCACACACACAGTGTGATATTGAATATACCATCACTTCATAAACAAATCAGCATGTGCACTCTAAAAGTAAACTCAGACAAGAAGCAGCAGTCAAGCCAACCACTCATCATTTTCTTGAATATCCCAAGAGGCATTACTTTAACCCGGTGCAGTGAATCCACCAGAGGCTCTTCAGTTTTGGAGATATGTCAAGTAGTTCAAAAAGTCAGCTGCTGTCAACAACCTGATTAAGTCTGATTGTATTATTAAATGAATAAATAAATAATTTATTTAATCATTTGTGGATCTATTTAATAATGCATGCTGTTTAAAATTAAATCACACACAGTCAGATGCAAACTACCTCAATTAAGCATACCTGCAGTTATAAAGATGGTTCTCCCCTTCTTTGTAAATGTTTTGTAAGCCAGGAAAACAGCCAGGATGGTCATAAAAGCCAAAGCTGCACTCAAGGCATACACCAACACACCATCATCTATGGAACATTTGGAGATTTGGACAGATTAGATATCAGATCTGATTAAACACATTTTCCTGACACTCTAGTTCAAGTCACTCACCTTTAATTTCCAGCTTGGTCCCGTTTCCTAACAGTACGTGTCCACATGAAGCAACAGCACAGTGGTAGGTCCCAGCATGAGAACGACTCAGCTTCTCCATCTCCAAGCTGTAGACACAAGAGTGTGTTTGGGAGTTTACTTCCCCCTCACACTCTTTATTCATGCCTCCATGGGTGGAGATAAGTCCTGGATGAGCTTCTTGAGGGTTCCTCACCCAGTAAACTCTGAGGTCTCCATCACAGCTCCCAGTGAGGACCGTACAGTTCAGAGTCACAGAGGCTCCATGCTGGACCACTTCAGATTCAGACTGATTGATGATCATTGGGAGGTCAAATTCTAAACTACCTACATGGACGATGACGCCTCCTATGAAGTCAAACTTATAAGAATAGCTAATGCAGTGGTAAGTAGCTGAGTCTGATGTTTGGACATTTGTGATATTCAGTTGAAATTTTCCCGGGCTGGTGCCCACTTTGAAGCGTGAATCCTCCTCGTATTCACCAACCAGAGTGGGTTCTTCGTCGTACTTGTAGAACACAGACAGCTGCTCTGGTTTTTGTCCCAGACTTTCTTTAAACCAATAAAATGCCACTGCCATGGTGTCCTGATAGAAACACTCCAAAGTCACATCTTCACCAACACTAACTGATTGGATATGAAGAGATGAGGATGACTCCAGGATGGCTGCACCTGGAAAGGTTAAAAACAAGATTAAGTAAAATTATTATTAACTAAGACAAAATATCTGACAGCATTTTGTTAAATTTTATTACAAAACAGTCAAAACTGCACTTCTAAGAGACATAACTCACCCATTCCTCTGATGAGCAGACATGTCACATACAGAGCAAACTTCAGTCGAGTCATTTTGTTGAAGACACGCTGCATCGAGACTGAAGAGGGCTTCACACAATGTCTCCTTTACATAGACAAGGTTGCTTTTGATCAGCCAATCAGAAATGGGGGTTAATCTGAACTTGGTGAACTGCTTTTCTGTATGTCTGTTCGATTGCAAATGAAACTGCAGAAACCTGCTGCAGATGTTTCAATGAAAGTTCCTGCCACAAAAGTGGGACACCAATTCCTGTTGTAAAGAGGAGGGGTCTTTTTTCAGTACTGTTGAACACAAACATCTAAAATTCAACACTTTCATGCCTGCTGTGGCAGCAGAGAGTGAAGAGGATAAGCAGACTTAGAAGCAGAGTCTGATGTTGTTGTTGTTGCTTTTATCACATCAACCTTTTCTTTCCTCTGAGTTTCATGGTATTAATTTTCAATCAGTTGAATAATTTTGTAATTTTGCCTTGAGAACCACACAGATGCCATGGTGATGGAACACTTCAGGTGCAGATAAAAAGATTTTGTGTCTGGGGGACATTTACAGATGTACTTCTTGAAACTTTTTACTGGACACAGGGAATCCCGGACCTTGTAAACATAAAACCACTTAGGATTTGCTTGGTCTGTTTGGATCTTTATGGTTTTTACTACCAGGATTATGCGCAAGGCTGACGTATTCAACACCATTCCTGTCTCTCTGGATGCTGAAATATGTCATGGACAGTGCAGATTAATGTCTGGTTATCTCAAGGTCGGACTCACGAGGATGGGGGACTGTCTGGCCCACTTTTTCTGCAAAGCATCAGTATCACCTTAAAAACCGTATTACTGCTCTTTAATACAGTGTTGCTGATAATGTTGACGTCTCTTCAGTGGAGATTAATGCCAGCTCTCACACTGGTATTCTCCTGGACAGACGTATAAAACAGTCACAAAATGCATTGAGAGCAGTGGCAGTGTAGCTCTCAAAGTTAATGTCCATGTTCTTCTGAGCCAGGAAGTCTCTTAATGTTGTAACTGCCCATTTCGTGGTTTTCTTTGTGTTACCTCGCCCGTGTCATTCTCTGAATTTTTCAGTTCCTCCAGTGCTGCATCTCCTTCTGATATTCTATTCTCTCTTTCTCTTCAGCTGCATCCCGTAGTGTTGTGCAACCAGAGACCAATCTTGCCCTCGAGACCAGTCTCCAGACCACATTTTGAAGGTCTTGGTCTTGTCTTAGTCTTGTCTCGGTCTTGAACTGGCCAGACTCGTGATTTTCTGCAAGACCGATCAAGACCAGCACTGATCTGCTGTTCATTAATGTGAATGGGGGAACACTTGATAAAACAACAAAAGGCTTCAATTCATGTGTTTTATCCTCTTGTGATGACTGCGACCTTTGAGTCATTGTGACTGAGGGACACCCTCCTTAACTGTTCAACCAGTCATGGTTTTTAAAATTGATTTTGATGGTCTTGGTCATTGTCTTGGTCTCAGTGCATGCTGTTCTCAGGCAAGTCTTGGTCTCGAATAGTGTGGTCTTGAGCAGAACACTAGCATCCCAGTCTTTAAAATTATCGAATTCACCAAATAGTTTGAAGAAAACTATTAAAAACACTCATGTTTTGTCTACTGTATTGTTTTTGTAATAATAAAAAAAACTGTAATATATAAATAAACAGTTACCAACTAGCATTTAGAAAAATCAGGTTTTTTGACTGGAACTTTTTTATAGGTATCCTACAACACTTTACAACCAATCAGAATCAGGTATTCACTCAGACCATGGTATAAGCATTATTATCAACTAGTTATCATTGGTGTGATTAATTTATAATCATTATTTGAATAAGAAAATGTTAAAAAAATATATTAATACTGTTTTTTAATAACACATTAAGCTTATTTAGAAATGAATCCTTAAAAAAATCAATTGTTAAGGGCAATCCCCCATTTTAGTTACAGTACTTCAGGTGGATGATTGGTGTGCTAAAAGCTAACCTGACACAGCAGGTAGACCAGATCAACCAATTCAGGTAAGGCAGTAGGCTGGCTTACAGCCACAGTGTTAGGTTGAAAGCTTAAGGTATTACATGGAACAGCCTATCACAAAAAAAATGTCAGAAGTAGAGTGAAAACATGAAGAGTTATTTTCCAAAACGCTATAAATCCATTTTCATTTAGCAAAAATTATTTACCCAGACCCACCATTGGGTTGGCTGGGAACTGAACTTTGAAATTCAGTTTAAACAGGGATATAGAGCTTTCTGGCATTAAATACTGATAGGACAGGTAGTACAATTGGTATACAAAAGAATAGCACTGAGTTATATATATATATATATATATATATATATAAATATAGATATTTATATATATATATATAAATATATATATATATATATATATATATATATATATATATATATATATATATATATATATATATATATATATATATATATATATATATAAATTTTGGCTTTTATAGCATTTTGGAGAACTTTTCATATCATCTCTACTAAAAAGTGCTTTCACTGTTGTTTTTTTCAATTCAAAGAGAAATGTGGTGCCAATTCTGATAAAAATGCTACTGCAGCTGTTAGCATCTATGCCACTTCCTGCTATTGTCCTGCTCATACCTCCTCCTCTTCCTGCTCTAAAAGATGTTGGTTGGGCCAAATCACTTTGGGCAACACACAGTTGTTGTAAATTGGAGATTAGCAAGAAGCTGTTGCTACCATTCAAGGTTAGCATAAAGGCCTCATCTTTGTCATAAACTTGACGTCACTGCTTCAAATGTTAAACAATATCAGCTGAGGATCTACACTGCTCATGATGAATGTTGTTAAACATTAACAGAAAAAGATTACATTTTTCAGTTAAATTTAAGTGTTTTATTGTTTACTTCCCTCTTACCTATGTTGCCAATCTGTGCTTTGCTTAGTGAATAAGAATAACAGAAAGAAAAAGGTTGATGTAATGGGCGAAACAAAACAAGCAGGAAATGTGCTTCTATGTCTGCTTCCTCTTTATTTTTTCAAAACAGTGACAGCAAGTAACCAAAAAAAAAAGACTTTGCGGTTAGAATTTTAGATGTTTGTTTGTGTCTAATGATACTGAAGAACAAAGAACAACAGACAATGGTGCCACACATTTGTGGCAGGAACTTCCATCTAAATATCTGCAGCATGATCAGTTTTATTTGGAATCTAAAGCTGACATACTGAAAAGCAGGTCATCGAGTTCAGATTTAAAGTCCCCTCCCATTTTTAACAGCAGTTCTCTTGAATTTTGTTTCAATGTTGGTCTAAGTTCCTTTTTGTGGCTAAGACACAAATGTGGTCACCAACCATGTGAGCAAGTCTGATGAGCCAATCACAAAAGCCTTATCCATATAGAGGAGACACAAGATCAAGTCCTCTTCAGTCTCCATGCAGCGTGCCCTCAACAAAATGACTCGACTGAAGTTTGCTCTGTATGTGACATGTCTGCTCATTGGAGGAATGGGTGAGTTATGTCTCTTAGGAATGCTTCTTTGACTCTTTTGTTGCAAAATACAACAAAATACTGTCAGATTTGTTTTTCTTAGTTGATAAATAATTATCTTTATTTTCTTTTCCTTTCAAGGTGCAGTGACCCTGGAGCAGTCCTCATCTCTACAAATTCAATCAGTTAGTGTCGGTGAAAATGTGACTTTGGAGTGTTTCTATCAGGGGAGCAGGGCAATTGACTTTTACTGGTTTAAAGAAAGTCTGGGACAAAAACCAGAGCGAATGTCTGAGTTCTACAAGTATCAGAATGAAGTCTTAATGGTTGGTGAATTTGAGAAGGATCCACGCTTCAAAGTGGACATCAGCCCAGAAAAATACCACCTGATCATCACAGATGTTCAAACATCAGACTCAGCTACTTACCACTGCATGAATCGCTCCTCGCTTGAGTTTGACTTTATAGGAGGCGTCATCGTCCATGTAAAGAGTTCAGAAGATAACCTCCCAGTTGAAGGTGAGTGACTTGAACTACAGTCCCTGGAAAATGTGTTTAAGCAAATCTGGTATCTAATCAGTCCAAATTTCAATTCTTAGATGAAAAGGATGTTTTGGTGTATGTCTTGAGTGCAGCTTTGGCTTTCATGACCATCCTGGCTGTTTTCCTGGCTTACAAAGCATTTACAAAGAAGGAGACACTCAGCTGTATATCCACAGGTAGCCTATGCTTCACTGACATGGTCTGAATCTGACTGTGTGTCAGATTTAATCTAAAACAGCATGCATTATTAAACTAATCAACAAACGCATACATACATACATGTTGTAGTTTAGGGTTCATATAATCAGCATTATTCAGCTTTAACTTGTTGACAGCAGCTGACTTTTAGAAATGTTGTTAAGAAGTGAAAAAGCCAAATCTGAAACTGTTAGCAAAAATGCTAATTTCTGTAAGAGTAGCCATTCCATAGTTTGGTCTCAAATTCTGAGGACATTCTGTACATACTGAGTGATTAGGGTTATATTGTTGTATGTTTCTTTTTACGATCGTGTCACTTAAAGAAATACCAAGACTTTATTTTTTTTAACTGCAAAAGAAAAATGTCATCTGTTGCTACAGTAAAATTCCATAAAAAACTTCTTTGTAGAAAAGACTCAAGGCCGTTTTAACATTTACAACAGGAAACTAGCCTCATACATGCATATTGTTTTCCATATAGCATGTTATATATTCAGGTCTTTAGATTAACAGGTTATAGAATAAGACAGGTGTATAATCTGCAGAACTGTTCAATATTTTACTGGGATAACAGATCAGATACTAATGAAGCTGATATACTCCCAAGGCTGCCAGTTGATGATCACTGCCTCAGAAATTGCTCTCAGGAGCGAGGGGAAAACATGAAGATCTCTGGCCATGGCCTTAGACCTCCGACCCTTTGAATCTAATCACCAAAAGCTTAGTCATATTTTCAAAGTTTGATGAAAATCTCTTCCAACGATGAAATGGTTAGTGCAGAGGACTTGACACATATGTTTTTCCCTCCATTTTGGTTCTGTGGTTACAGGATGCTGTGGTCATGAGCTCTGTGCTGGTTGGCTGCAAAAACAATGCTTGATGCGAGGAGAGTAACAGAACATGGAGCATAATTTCAAAACAGTGATGGCATCTGCCTTCGATAAACTGAGCACACCGAGGTGAAGTCTATATAGTGATGACATCATAAACCCAAGGAAGCAAAAACAGAACATTTTAAGGGGCACTTTCTTTAAAGAGGCTAAGAGCATTTCACTGTGAACTGAGATTTTTGAAAGAGGTGTCATATTCTTCTACTCCCCAAACCCCTCTTAATGAGACTAACAGAAATGCAGATTCACAATATCATGACCTGTATGGATGGACAATGTGAAACAGCACACCTCCAGTCTTCACTGTCATTGGTTTAGAGGCATGAAGAGGTCTGTGATGTCACTCAACCAAAATGATCTAGAAAACTGAAAAGAACTGCTAGTTTTAGCTAAACTAGTTCGTATAGAAATATAGTAATTAATTTTATTATTTCCAACCAGGCCCTGGAGAAAGAGCTTCAGCTGTATCAAGTCCCAACACAGAGGTGAGTGTTCTTTATGCTGTTATAATTATGGTATGCACAGTGAACACATGCCCAAATAATCATCAATTATCATTAAGGTGACAAATGGACATGCACTTCTGTTAATGCTCAGTACAGGACCGTGTTTGTGTCAGAATGAGGAGTGGTCAAGAACAACCTGTCATTTACAGAGGACGCAGAACATATGCACCTCAGTCCAGTGTCTCCAGTCTTTTTTGAACCACATTCCAGTTCTATGTTTTGCAATGTAGTCACAGACCACACTAACAGTGAGCTTTTAATAATTTTGTTTTATATCATAACCAGGTTGACCAGGTCCCAGAGAACCTTCAGTATTCTGCTTTGGGGTGGAACCATGACGATCTATCAGCAAGACAAAGAGCCAACAACAGGAACGAATGTGTGTACTCAAACATCAGGCAGTGAAACCACAGACTAACATGTAACATGGATGTAGTTTAAGAGACATCAGCAGCCATTAGTTTGTGAAGACATCTTCTTTTACCAACTTTTCTCAGGATTATGCAGCCGAATTTATGAAGTTGGAGTTAAAACCACCTGTAACATCAAATCCT
>JAZDUH010000194.1:90000-142500 GCA_036419115.1 Scarus forsteni
GTCTTTTCCAAGAGTGTCCTGGCCAAGATAGGCAGGAGCAATACAGCTAATGAAGTTACTTATAATCACAGCAGCATCACATACAAATATGCATCACATGTACGATACAGTGAAACAATCATAATAAACAGAGTTAACTAAAAAGCTTGACTGTTGAGGGAAACAAGATCATCTGTCGAACTATCTGCAGCCTGATGCTTCATTATTCATACCATTTAATATTCTCTTAAAGGTGTCCAATGAAAGCGATTCATTGAGTCTCAGGTCTTTCTGCAACTCATGCCAAGAAAAAGGAGCAGCAGATTAAAGGCCATTTTTCCTTGCACATATCAGACCTTAAGGATAGACAACAAGAAGAGACCAAAGATTAAAAGATCCTGGACTCCTTTAACTGATGAGGGTCAGTAGGTATGAAGGGAGTAGACCTAAAATCAGCTTGTAGATGAGCATACGCCAATGCTTGAGTCTATGGGCTCTAATTTGATAGACCAGGCGCATGCACGGCGTACCTGCCCTGCGCCTTGCCTGCGTGGAGGGGGTGTATCCAGCGCACTTTGCAAGTTTCCAGCAGTGGGCAGAGAGGCGCACCCACACCCACGTCCCTGCCCCTCCGCGCAAGTGCCAGAGAGGGAGGAGAAAAGGTGAGAGTTGGTTTAACACAGCCGAGTGCTGTCTTCACCATCAAATCAACGCCTCTCCTTGCCTTTAAATAAACTGCGGCCGAGGCGCAACGACTGGTTGGTCTGACTGATCCCTGGTAGCGGAGACGGTCAGAGCTGCTGTCATTTCAGCAGCTGGGAGAACAGACTGGCCATCGGGGCGAGCATCAGTGGCCACGAAGCACATCACCGTGTGGGCCAGCTCCCAGGACAGATCTCTTACTTTGTCATTAATAGGAGTACAAAATTAAGAGACAGTTACACAGCAGCTGGCTTATCCATTCATAATGCCTGTGATCCACCTGCATTCCTGGTTTGTCATCGCCAAATAGCAGAGCCTTTAGTGATATACTGTATACTCTCCCGGTGTCTCCGCCTCATCCTCCTTGCAATAATGTACTCCATCTTTTAGATCACGTTAAAAATAAAGACTAAAACAGAGGAATTTGGGAAATCACAGGTAAATCCTTAAGACACCAAGTGACATACATTTTTGTCTTTTTCTCCCTCTTTTATTCTAAATTTAACGAAATGAGAGAAGCCAGATATATACTCCATATCGTATGATGAGGCTGTTTGTTGTTGGCTTGTAAGATGTGCATCAAACTTCCAGGTTTAGTTAGTCATGAGGTTTAGTTTCCATTATGACAAACGACTTTAATCTGACATCAGATGTGCTGCTATAGATGCTGGTTGGGCTGTGCTGCTTTGGGCAACACACAGTTGTTGTAAACTGGAGATTGGCAAGATGATATTGCTGCCGTTCAAGGTTAACATTAAGACCTTATCTTTGTCATAAACCTGATGTTACTGCTACAAATGTTCAAACACCATCAGCTAAGAATCTGCTATGCTCATGGTGAACATTATTACACACTAATTAATGTCGATAGTATTGATACCAAGCTGAGTATTGGTATCGGATCGATACTAGCGTGATGAGATCGATACTGCAGTTTCTCTTATGTCGTCTTTACTTTACTTTCCTCCGCTCCGACCGTCGCTTCTAAACGGCGCACCCAACCCAAGAGAGGGCTTTGTGAGCAGAAAGCCAAAGGTTAAAGGAATATTTCACCCAAAGAATGATATGCCTTAGTTTTCTACTCACCCTCATGCTGAGCAACACTCTGGAGCACTTTTTTGATGTTTCAAATGCAGCCGGGGGTCCGGGGTGATTTTCGCTGTGAACAAACGTCCATCTAACAGGGGACGACGGAGTCCGAAGAAAAAGGTCCATAAAAGTCCACAAAAACGTGCCTATTTTCCTTCATACTGCTCGTCCGCTGTAATCCAAGTGTCCTGAGCGGGTAACCTCCATAATTAAATCGAAACGAGGTCATTTAGTACATTTTTCGAGCCTAAACAGTGCTATAGCGTACTTCCGCAGTGCACGTCTATGCGCGCTCCCTGCACTACGTAAGCCGCGGCAGACCAATCCAGACGGCTTGCTAGTTTCTCTATCACATGTCACGATTAATGGCAATGTCGCACTAAATCTTTAAATAGTTTGTCACCTGCCTTTCTGTCTTGCTTACCTTACTTGATACAGAGTGAATGGTGGATAATATGTATTAAAATGACTGATGACAGACTAACATTGCTTGATACACATTCAATAACCAGAGTGAATGCTGGATTATATTTAAAAAAAAAGATTTAGGAAACTCTCTGTGGACTTTGAATCTTTGAAACAAAATTTCCCATCATCCTCTGGACACACACAAGCAGTAAGAGGTGCACTTGCCCTTTGAAATGACACTTTGTATCACGTAACTAACGTTGAGCAATCATCTCTCTTCCCTCCACTGATGAGTCCTAATATAACAACTACAGCCGACCAAGCTGCAGATTCTGTGGCCATAGCTGGTTACCATGGCAATGCGTCACAACAAGAGATTTTAAAAAGTTGACTCAGCTGCTTCTTGTCAAAAGTTACAACTTTAATGGTGAAAAACAACACTGAGGTATTAATAACTGACATATTTTTTCTTTCATAAGTGACCATGGTATAAGATGGATAATGCCCTTTGAGGTGTCCATTATCAGAAATAAATGGAGGAGGCTTGAACCTTCTGATGATGGACAGCTTGAAGGGCATTATCCATTACTGATTGTATATTAAAAAAAAAAAAAAAAAAAACGCATTGACAACATATAAATTCCTCATGTTTCTTTTATTGAAGAATTAAAAGAGCAAAAATCCAAAAATACACATTTAAGTTCAATTGTATGAAAAAATGTGTCACAATGAAAAAAAAAAAGTTGTCATCCACACCGCACCATGACTTTGATTTAAATCCAAGTTTGAAAAGCCAATTAGCCAATCAGAGATATGAATTGTTTTTAATGTCACCTGGGGATACCAAGAGGGGGGTCAAGGCTCAATCATTTAACTACATCCCTGCCTACAGAATTTTTTTTGACCCACTATTTGAGAACCACAGCTTTAGACCTAGTTATTTCAATTTCTGAGGTTCTCAAAGCAATGAACCATGACCAAAAATTCACAAATTTAGTAACATTGTAGCTGTTTGCCTCCATAAACTCAACCTTTGCCATTTTTCAATCGTTTTGTGTGGGATCTAACTTTTGAAAAGAAAAACAGTTGGATATATACCAGTGGCGATTGCTCAAAGACTGCAAGGGAAGCTCAGCTTCCCCTAAAATGTCCCCAAAAAAGTGGTGATATGTACTGCTGTGTGTACATTTCATTGACTAAATATGCGCTAGAATACCTTCATCTTTGGTTCAGAATCAGCTACTTATCACAGGTAACTGGTGCGACTTCCTTCTCAATCATCCCCGCAGCGTCTCAGCGCTTTAACACAGTTGGACGCTGAGCGTCTTCTGACTTTGATGGGGAAGCGTAGAGTGGGTTGTTCCACTGTGGAAACTGGATGGTCATTGGATAAACGCTGGGCTTTGTCTCGCCCATCGGACACTCAGCGTCTCTGGGGGTCTATGAGGCAGTGGGCTGGCCTGGACGCTCGGCTTCTGCATGATGATTGGATGATCTGTCTGAGGCCGAATCCTTTTTTGATTGACAGTGAAATGAGCCAATCAGCGATCTTGAAGTATAACCCTCCTCTGGAGCATCTTCTAAGTTTTACATTCAGTTGTTCTGGAGAGGAGCTTCTCCTGTTTAAAAAGGCTCAAGTCTTACACCAGCAACACAATGGACCAAGGCCATTTAAGCAGTCTAGCTCTGCTGACCATTGAGAGAACACTGGTAAAATCCCTGGAAAAGACACCTAGTTGATACGACAGGGTCACAGATCATTTTCTTGAAAAGGAACAGAGGGTAGAATTTACATTTAAATAAATCAACAAATTTATGATGTAGGCCGGAAAAAATGAGCTTCCCCTCCTTGACTGACAAGCAGCAGCCACTGATATATACATATAAATGTCTATAAATTGTTTCTCTTTCAGTTGACCTCCTAAGCTTTCAGAAAGTTGTACTGAAATATTCCATTTGAAAATGTTCCCTTGATAATGTCACTGACAGAGAGTTGTAGAAACATGTTTTGGCATACATGGCAGACACAGTAAACATTAAAGCATAAAGATAAACAGCTTAAGCCAAAGCCACTGTTGAGAATGGAGTGCCTTGAAACAGTTCATTAGGATTTAAACCAAAATAGCCTGTTCTATGCAAGGCTGAAACAGAGGGTTTTTAGGCCCGTCAGGATTTTGTGTGATGATGTCTCATAAACTACATCCATGTTACATTTTAGTCTGTGGTTTCACTGCCTGATGTCATAGTACACACATTCACTCCCAGTGTTGTCTCTATGTCTTGCTAATGGATCGGCATGGCATGTAAGTGTTTGTCAGGTTTACTTAATTGAAGAAATGAGAAATAAAAATGAATAAACATCCAAAAGCACAAATTTCAGTTCCAACAGAAGAGACCATGTGTCAAAATAAAAGACAAAGAAAGCTGTGAATCACACTGCACACTGACTTTGATTTGAATTCTAACTTTGACAAGCCAACTGGCCAATCAGAGTCAAGAACTTTTTAATGGCACCTGAGGAGACCCATGAGGGGGGTAAGGCCCTCTCATTTGGCAACACCCTTGCACACAGTATTTTGTTCCCCACTATTTGAACCACAGCTTTGCACCTACTCATTTTCATTATGAACATGTAAATGTAAAGACCATTGCACAAAACTGCCAAAGTTTGGTTGTACCGTAGCAATATGCCATCTTAAATTATGTTTTTTTTTCCATTTTCCAAATTGCTTGAATCCTAAATGAAAGAAAGCCATCATTAACTAGGTTCAGTTGGTTTGATTTCAGGGTCCCAACTTTTGTAAAAAAAAAAAAAGAAAAAAAACATATCTATAAATGATTTCTCTTTCAGTTGATAGCCTGAAGCCTGTAGAAATGTGTGCTAAAATAGTCTGTTTAAAATGTTCTCTTGATGATGGGACGAGCTTAAAGAAAACCAGCCTACTCTAAGAAAGGCTGAAACAGAGGGGTTTAATTTCAGAAATTCTGAGGACGACTGGGACCTGCATAATCCTGTGAAATATACTAAAAACAAGGGACCTTCACAAAACGTAGCATGATGATGTCACAGAGACTACATCCATGTTGCATGTTAGTCTGTGGTTTCACTGCCTGATGCTTGAGTACACACATTCGTTCCTGTTGTTGTCTCTTGGTCTTGCTGATGGATTGACATGGTTCCAACTCAAAGCAGAATAATGGAGGTTCTCTGGGATCTGGTCAACCTGGTTATGATATAAAACAGAATTATTAGGAACTTATTTTTAGTGCAATCTGAGAATATATATTGTAATACATGTAACTGGGTTAAAAAAAAGGCTGGAGACTTTTGGAGACTGAGTTGCACATTTTTTCTGCTTCCTCTGTAAATGGCAGGTTGTTCTTGACCACTCCTCATTCTGATACAATCACAGTCCTGAGCATTAAGAGAAGTGTGTGTCCATTTGTCCTCTAAATGATGACTGATTCTCAATTCAATTTTAATAACGTAAAAAAACTCACCTCTGTGTTAGGACCTGATACAGCCGAGGCTCTTTCTCCAGGGCCTGGTTGGAAATAAAAATATGGAATTATTACATTTCTATAATGAAGTCGTTTAGATAAACCTAGCAGCTCTTTTCACTAATTTTGATCATTTTGTTTGAGCGGTATCACAAGCCTTTTCATGCTTCTACACCAATGACAGTGAAGGCTGGAGGTGTTCTGTTTCACATTGTTCATCCTTCTCCATCATGATATTGTGAATTTGCTCATCTTTTAATGTTATTAGGAGGGGCTTGGGGAGCTGAGGACACGACACCTCTTAATAAAATCTCAGTTCACAGGGAAATGTTCTTCAGCCTCTTCTGACCCTCAAAATGCTCCATACCTTACCTGAAGGTAGATGCCATGACTGTTTTGAAATTATGCTCCATGGCCTTTACCCCCTCCTCCCATCAGAAATCATTTTGGTAGCCAATCAGCACGGAGCTCATTATCAAAGCCTCCTGTTGCAACCCAAACCCAAAGGGGAGGGAAAAAGAGCTCAATTTAATTCTTGACAGGGACAAGTTTTTTTTTTTTTTCATTTTTTTATTTAACTGAAGTCAAATCTTTCTTAATGGACACCAAAGACATGATGAAAATAGTCACACACATCAGGACATGGGACCATTTAGGCTCAAAGGTCAATGTCATGGAGTCTTGTGGTCACCCTTTGCTTCGGAACACAAAATCTCAAGAATGCTGGAAGAGATTTTCATCAAACTTTGCAAACATTACTCAGCTTTAAGTGATTAGATTTATTCTGGCTGCTTAACACACCAGGGTCTTTAATCTCTTCACCTGTCCTGAACTATTTTTAACTAAGTGGGATGTATAAACGAATGAATGTGGTTTGTTGTGATCCTGGAGAAACACCTTCACATTCTGTTGATATCTAGGTATAACCAGAATGACAAACATTTGAATTTTGAATTTAAAAAACAGCTTTTTTGTACTTTTTAAAAAAAGTTTTATTTTTAGATTTTCACAAAACAAAACATGACAGTTTTTTGCAGTTAAAAACAAAAAAAACTTGGGATTTCTTTATGTAACATGATTACATGAAAAGAAACAAACAGCAACATACCCATAATCAGTCAATATGTACAAAATACTGTCCTCTAAATATGAGACCATGGAGTTACTGCTCAAACAGAAATTAGCATAGATGCTAGCAGTTCAGATGCAGCTTTTCTAGATCTTAACCACATTTCTTTAAAGATGAAAGAATACCAACACTACAAACTTCTTTATAGTGAGGACATTTTCACTCCGCTAGATAAATTTCCTGACAATAGTTTTTTTTCTATAGTACAGTAGCGCCTGCATACGACACAATCTGATTATCCCTCAATAAATATAATTGACAAGGGAAATCGCCCAATCACACACCTGCCATATATGCTCTTAAGAAAAAGGGTTTCGCCCTCCACGAACACTTTTTATGGACTCTTCCCCAGATGAACTAGTGGAATATATTAAACAGTCTATTCAGTGCACCAGGTTACCTTTCAAAGCAGAAGAACTAGATCAATGCTTGAAGTTCTCGCAAGAACTACTGCCACACATACAGGGCTCTAATTTCGTAGACCAGGTGCAAGCGCAGGCGCACCTGCCCTGCGCCGGCCTTCGCCGCGCGGACTGGGAGTGACCTGCGCACTTTGCAAGTTTCCTGCAGTGCCAAGAGAGGCGCACTCATGGCGCACAGGGGCGCAGAGGTTGCGCGTCCACGCCCACGTCTCTGCCTCTCCGCGCAAATGTCAGAATAGGAGGAGAATAGACGTGAGTGGGATTATCACAGCCGATCGCTGTCTTCGCCAATCAAATGAGCGCCTCTCCTCGTCTGTTTCCCGACACTGTGGAAACAGTGTGCTGGAAAGACCCAGCAGTAGAGACGCTGTCCCTTCAGCATGAGAATGGACAGCGGGGCGCGTCACCGTGTGGGCCAGCTCCCGGGACAGATGTAATCTGTTCCTTTGTCATTAACAGGAGTAAAAAAAATAAGAGACAGTTACACCACAGCTGGCTTATCCATTTATAATGGTTGTGATCCACCTGCACTCCTGGTTTGTCATCGCCAAATAGCAGAGCCTTTAGTGATATACTGTATACTCTCCCGGTGTCTCCGCCTCATCCTCCTTGCAATAATGCTTTCCATCTTTTTAGATCACGTTAAAAATAAAGACTAAAATAGAGGAATATGGGAAATCACGGGTAAATCCTGAGTGACATACATTTGTTTTCTCTCCTTTTTCTTCGTCTTTTTTCTCCTTTTTTTCTTTGAATTTAATGAAATGAGAGAAGCCAGATATTTACTCAGTATCGGATGTTAAGGCTGTTTATTGTTGACTTAGAAGATGTGCATCAAACTTCCAGCTGCCGTCAGGTTAAGTTTCCATGATGACAAACGGCTTTAATCCAATATCAGATGTGACGGGACAGTTAATATAGATACAAATGTATATGCTGGTTTAGACGGGGACATTAAATAGTGATTGCTGTGATTGTTTATTGCATTAAAATGTGCCTGACACTCTGGAAACCTGCCTCTGAGGCGTGCGCACATGTGCGCTTGTCACCAAATTACAGCTGCGGAGGGTGAGCTCCGCCCTGCGCCGAGGTTAGACCAGGTTGCAGCAGGCGAGCTTTCAGCGCACTTTTTGCACTGTTTTTGGCACGAAATTGTCACTGCGCCAACATGAATCTGCCGACACCTCCCCCTGGTGCGCCATCACCTCCCCTTGGTGCACCGTCACACCCACCTCTGCGCAGACGGTCTACCAAATTGTCAAATTGGCAGCGCACGGCGGTGCGCCGCATGGAATTAACACTGCTGGGGTGCGCCAGGCTTGCGCCCCTGCGCTGCGCCACGAAATTAGAGCCCACAGTGTGATATTGGACATGCCATCACAAAGTGTTAAAATCAATGTGCAGACTCTGAAAAGTAAACTCAGACAAGCAGCAGCAGTCAGGCCAGCCACTCCTCATTTTTGACTTAGCCAAAGAGATGTGATTTTAACCAGGTGCAAGTGACTCCAGCCGCTCTTTAGCTTTGGAGGAAAGTCCAAAAAGTCTAAAAGTCAGCTGCTGTCAACAAGTCAAAGCTGATTGATGTTGATTATATGGACCTTAAACTACTCTATCTTTTACCTCCACCAAGAAGGCTATGTTTTTGCCAGGGTCATTTTGTTTGTTTGTCTGTTTGTTTAATTGTTAGCAACATTATGCAAGAACTACTAAATGGATGTTTGTGGAAATTTTACAACTGGTATGGTTTTAGTGCAAGCAAGAAGTCAGAACATTTTGAAGGTGATCCACATATTTGTCTGGATGCCAAAAAATCCAATATTTTGTCCCACCCACAACACTATCCGATTGGTTATACACTCTAGTTACATGCAGAGAAACAGCATAGCGAACAGCCAATCAGCAGTGAAAGCTGTGCATGCAGTTCTGCTCATAGACTTAGCAGAGAGGAGGAAAACTTTTGCCTATGGAGAAACCATGGTACTGTTCATGGAGCTTTGGTTGATAAGACAAATTAAGGCAGCAGACTCTCCCTAAAGTGTAATAAACATCCCGGTCCTCTACAACTCACAACTTTTAGTAACATAACTGTGAGCCAATTAACGTTACAGGAAGATAAGCAGCAGCTTTGTTCACATGCAGTCCTTCAAATGTGCTGTTTAATCACTCCAAACAAAACCACTGATAATATGAATATGAAAATACTCCATCATAGCAGAAGTATCTGTGTGTGAGTGTAAACACCTAACCCCCAAACTCCACATAGAGCGAGCTCGTCATGCACCGAAGCACCACTGTTTTGCTCTGACAGGCTGGCAACATCGCCCACTGGAAACACCACAGAGCACACACACAACACCAACATCTGTACAAGCAGCAGCAAATTCCTTCAGTCAACAAGCCACAGGACTCACTTCTAACTAGGCCACTTTCTTGGATGGCATCTATAGCAACAATAATCAAACTTCTTGCAGATTGATATTTTTCATTCCACTATGTGCATGTAAAATAAATATAGGGTTATAATGTAATAAGCTGCTTGGTGGTGATCTGCACTCTCTGAATGCTTTTTTTAACTTAATTTATTCATTCATTTGTTGATTGGTTTAATAATGCATGCTGCTTTAGAATAAACCACAAAGTCAGATTCAGAACATGTTAATTAAGCATACCTGTGGATATACAGCTGGTTGACTCCTTCTTTGTAAATGCTTTGTAAGCCAGGAAAACAGCCAGGATGGTCATAAAAGCCAAAGCTGCACTCAAGACATGCACCAAAAAATCCTCTTCTTCATCCTCTTCATCTATGAATTAACATTTCGACAGATTAGATATCAGATTTGATTAAACACCTTTTCCTGACACTCTGGTTCAAGTCACTCACCTTTAATTTCCAGCTTGGTCCCGTTCCCCAACAGTACGTGTCCACATGAAGCAACAGCACAGTGGTAGGTCCCAGCATGAGAACGACTCAGCTTCTCCATCTCCAAGCTGTAGACACAAGAGTGTGTTTGGGAGTTTACTTCCCCCTCACACTCTTGGGTGGGGGAAAGTCTTGGAGCTTCTTGAGGGTTCTTCACCCAGTAAACTCTGAGGTCTTCATCACAGCTCCCAGTGAGGACCGTACAGTTCAGAGTCACAGAGGCTCCATGCTGGACCACTTCAGATTCAGACTGATGGATGATGATTGGAACGTTAAATACTGAATTTTTTACATGGACGATGATGCCTCCTATAAAGTCAAACCCACGAGAGGTGAGATACATGCAGTGGTAGGTCGCTGAGTCAAATATTTGGACATTTGTGATCTTCAAGTGATTTTTTCCTGGACTGATGTCCAATTTGATGTGTGGATTCTTTGCAAATTCCCCAACCAGTAAGGCTTTTTTTATATTCTTGTATAAAACAGACATTCGCTCTGGTTTTTGTCCCAGACTTTCTTTAAACCAATATAATATCATTGCACCACTCTCCTGATAGAAACACTCCAAAGTCACATCTTCCCCGATACTAACTGATTGGATAGGTAGAGATAAGTTTTGCTTCAAGGTCACTGCACCTGGAAAGGGAAAAATAAAGCTTTAATACAATTATGAAGTCAAATTACTGACAGCATTTTGTCAGATTTTATGTAAGAACAGTCAAAGAAGCAATTCTAAGAGACATAACTCACCCATTCCTCCAGTGAGCAGACATGTCAGATACAGAGCAAACTTCAGTCGAGTCATTTTGTTGAAGACACGCTGCATGGAGACTGAAGTGGGCATCACATAATGTCTCCTTTATATGGTCAAAGCTTTTGTGATTGGCCAATCAGACTTGCTCACATGATTGGTGATCACACTTATGTTTGATCTCCATAGAGGAACTTAGATCAACAAGAAAACAAAATTCAAGAGGACGGCTGTTGGGGGGGTGGGGGTGGTGTTTACCAACTGCTTTTCAGTATGTCTGCTTTAGAATGCAAATGAAAGTGATTGTGCTGCATATATTACGATGGAAGTTCATGCCACAAATGTGAGAAAACTGTTGTCTGTTGTATAGAGGAAGGGTTTTTTACCTTCAGTACTGTTAAACACAAACAAACATCTTCAATTCTACCAGTAACACCTTTATACCTGCTGTCACAGCAGACATCGAAGAGGAGGAAGCAGACTTAAAAGCACAGAGTCTGCTGTTTATGTTGTTTCTCCCATCATGTCAACATTTTCTTTCCTCTCATTTTTATGGTATTATTTTTCTAATGGATTTCTTTCTCCAAAATTTTGTTTTGTGTACTTTTTGCTTCTGTAGTGAGTATGAACATGACATCAGGTTAGCACGAATAGAGCCTTACTCTCTGAGTAGTGTGGAGCATAGATTGGTAACATAAGCCAGCCAGAAGCAAACGATCAAACACTTTAATTCTCCTGAAATGTTGCAAGGTCATTGCTGTTATTATTTTATAATGTTCGCCAAGAGCAATGTAGACCCTCAACTGATGTTGTTTAAACATTTTGAGCAGCAATGTCAGGTTTATGACAATGATGAGACTTTGATGCTAACCTAAAACAGCAGCAACAGCATTTTGTCGAGCTCTAGTGAACGATAGTTGTTTGTGGCTCAAAGTGGCATGGCCAAACCAGTGTCCTTTAGGAAAGAGGGGGTGGGACCTACAAGCAACTCAGCAGCAAGAAGTAACTGCATGTACAGAGATTAGCATTGATGCTAGAACCTGAAGAAGAAATTTGACAGCATTTCTTGATTCAATGACAAATATCAACACCACTAACTTCTTCAAAGTAATTACATATTTGCTCTACTTTCGGTATGTTTTAATTACATTTTGTTTTCATGAAGAATTGTATGCTCTGGAGTTAAAAAATGCCAGCAAATAAATTATCTGATTGGCCTTTAATTAATATGGTTGAAGGAACTATTGTCTAATCATCTGGTGGATAAACTACTGAAAGACTCTACACTTCCAATGGGCATTTTCTCAGATGGACTAAGCAACTGAAGTATCTGATGTGAATGGTTTCAAATAAAATAGGTGTTTCTGAGGGTGTGTTCATGAGAGGACTGAAGTTGACCTTTTCCCACTCAGAGTGCAGATGACCTGATAAGGTGCTCAGGTGTCCACCAGAGGCTTCACACAAACAACCACATCATTACTTCTTTTGTTGGTCAACCACTATTGTTGGGTAAATAACTGAATGTTTAACACAAAGACATGTCGAAGGTAAAAGTCCTTCACTTTAGGCTATCATGGGGTGTGCCCTTTAGTTTACATGTTATAGAGCTAAGATGCTCTGGTCCAATGAGAGTCCATGCCACATGCATGTCTGTGTATAGTTCAAACAGCAAATCTGGTATAAATACATGTACTCTCAAACTGTTCAGGAGGTTCATTTTGGCTTGGGCCTCTCAGGCTGTCCGGAATGCCTGATTTAGACACTTGCTTGGTTTGTAATAAAACTTCTCTAATATGCAAACAAGTCTGTGTCAGTAAAGCTTCTTCATCATCTGCATCTACACATCAACACATCGAGAAACTACAAAACCATTTTGAATGGTCCATCTGTCACAGTCACAGGAATGATAGAATCCATCATCCTTGTGCCTAAAAGTCTGCAGTGTCTGATCTAAATGACTACCGCTCTGTGGCACTCACCCCCATCCTGATCAAGAGTTTTGAGAAACTGGTTCTGTAGCACATAAAGAAAAACATCCATGCCAGTCTGGACCCTCACCAGTATGCATTGCATTCACAACAAAAAGATTCACAGAGACTTCCATCTCCACTGCCCTTCACTCAGTCTTCACTCACCTTGAGAAAAGCAGCTTCTACATCAGAATGCTGTTTGTTGGTTTCAGCTCAGCATTAACCCATTCTCTCTCATGGAGCTGATTAGAAAACTGAACACTCTGGGCATCGGTACCACTATCTGCTTTCGGATTCTGGACTTCCTCACAAACAAATCCTTTCAGTTTGGATCTGCAGTTTTTCCTCCTCCAATCTAGTGCTTCACACTGGAGTCCCCCAGGGCTGTGTGCTCATTCCCCTCCTGTTCATATTTTACACCCACAACTACAACCCCTGACATGGAGAAAAATCTACTGTGAAGTTTGCAGATGACACCACCATCATCTGACAGATTTCCAACAAGGATAAGACTTCATATTTGGATGAAATCATCTTGCAGAATGGTGGACAGAAAACAACTTACAGCTCAACATCAGTAAAACCAAAGTGCTGTAAGGTGCTGGATTTTAGGAAAAAAAAAAAAAACAGGCAAAGACACACAACTCTGTCTACATCAGTGGAGTTGAGGGGGAACGAGTGAGCAGATTTAAGTTCCTTACCCCCAATTTCCACCGGACGCGAAAGCGCCGCGCATCGCCACGCAGCGTCCTGTGGAGCACTTCGCTCCCATTGTAGTCTATCAGGCAATTTCCACTGCAAGTGAAAGCGCCGCGATCCTGAAGCGCCGGCGCGCGCCTAGGCGCGAGAGATACGCTTCAGGTCTATTTTCTGCGCGGCCGCTTCCAAACCTTGTAAATCCAGAGTCATTAAGAAAGCACCTGACAGGAAGTCACCGTGTGGAGTAACCGGAAGTTTCAAAATAAAACACAATGCACGGACTTTTGCACATAATTTTCCTCAATTAATTGTCATTACGTCGAAACCGGAAGCACGAGCTTCAGGTCAGCAGTCGGTCAGAGGGTCCCAGAGACAACACGACACCATGGACGAAGAAAAGTGAATTGTAGAGGTACAGAAATATATAACACTGCATGCATGACACCATAGTCTTTCTACACGGATATAGGCGGACAGAAGTTGAATAATTCACGAAGCTGTGTGGTTGGGACCAGCAGAGGGACCTTAGAGAAGTGAAGTGAGGTGTTGTTTATTGCTTTTCTCAGTCTATAACATGTTTTATGAGCGTGTGACATCGCTATTCTCATGAGAGCCGTGGCTCTCCGGGGATCAGCCCTCCCCCTCCGGATTGAGCTCCGCGGCGCGCCGCTTCCAGTGGGTTTTGAGATTCGGAGCAAGATCGCGGCGCTCCACTCCGCTTTCGCGTGCGGTGGAAATTGGGGGTTAGACTAAACATAACAGAGAATCTGTCTGGCAGTGGGAGAGTCATCTCCCTGGACTGTTCGTTCCATCAGCCATCAGACTGAATGACAACATGAACAAAAACAATGGATCATGGCCTGGACCCAAGGGTATAAAAAGTTTCTACCTACCTACCTATCTACCTAGATCGATCCATCGATCCATCGATCCATCCATCGATCCATCCATCGATCCATCTATCTATCTATCTATCTATCTATCTATCTATCTATCTATCTATCTATCTATCTATCTATCTATCTATCTATCTATCTATCTACATTATCACATATCTGCAAATATTGTATTATACCTCTTCATGGAGGAATGACACTTTCATGCAATCAAAAGTAGTGAGTGTACAGCTTGTACAACAGTGTGAATTTACTATTCCCTCAAAACAACTCAACAAAGCTATTTATGTCTATATTTCTGCTAACAGAGGTGAGTACACCCCTTAGTGAATGTGTCCAAATTGGGCCCAAATTGTCAATATTTTGTGTGGCCACCATTATTTTTCAGCACACCTTTAGCCCTTGTGGGCATGGAGTTCACCACAGCTTCACAGGTTGCTACTAGCCCCGTGGGCATCTGATGTCAACTTCAATATGACATCAAACACAGACATCAAATCGTCATCAAAATGTGGTCAAAAACATAAATCAAACTGACATCAAATCAGCAGCAATTTGATGTCAGGTTTTGTGCAGCAACATTGTTTTAATGTCAAATGTATGATGCAGTACTTGGATGTGAGATTGATGATTTGGTTGGACTTTTTTACCACCATGAGGAAGTCAAAGCTTGTAGGCTATTTATCATGCTAGTCAACATTTTGACCAATCTTCAACATCAAATTGATGTCACAGTGTCTGCTGGGAGAATCCTTTTCCACTCCCTCATGACAATGTTACGAAGATGGTGAATGTGTAGAAACCTTGCTCTCCTCCACCTTTTTTCTTAGGACGCCCCGCAGATGCCGAATAGCATTCAGGTCTTCTGACGTGCTTAGCCAGTCTGTCACCTTTATCCTCAGCTTCTTTAACAAGGCAGTGGCCATTTTGGAGGTGTGTCTCAGGGTCGTGACAGGACAGGTTCCACTGACAACAGGCCGTGGTCTACATAAGACATTGAGTGCACATGCTCAGGGTGAGCAGGAATGGAGGAGGAGACCCAGTGGTGCTCACTGCTGTCACAGAAACAAAGTTCACCAGCCTGATGAACTGCAGCTGCCCTGTGAGGGAGCAGACCTGCATCACAGACTGAGCCTGGATGTAAATTTGGGATCAGATGTTTTTATATACAGCTCTTTGTCAAAGCTGGTAGTGTACATGCCACACAGCAAGCAGGTTGTTGGTTTGTACCACGCCTTGGTCAGGGTCTTTCTGTGTTGAGTTTGCATGTTCTTCATGTGCAAGCATGAGTTCTATCCAGGCACTCCGGCTTCCTCTCACAGACCAAAAAAAATGTTCATTTGGTTGATTGGTGACTCTAAATTGTCCTGAGTTTTTATTGTCATTGTGAATGGATATCCGTCTGTCAATATGGCTCTGCTGACATTGGCCTCTTCCCCAATGTCCGATGGGATGGACCCAAGCCCCCCTCAACCCTGAAACAGATAAGTGGCGTAGAGAATGTGGTAATTCTAAGCACAGTGCTGATGTACTTGGAGTTTAAATTCAACAAGATCTGATGAATGTCTTTGTACCAGCGCAAATATTCATCGACTATCTTCATCCCTACTCCCAACACAGATCAGAGGAACCACAGTCCCTCATATCTGTGTGTTTGGGTGCATATTGTGGTCCATCCTCTGAAAGCAAAGCGGTAGCACAATGTCTTTGCCCAACTTTTGCAAATTGCTATTTTCGGGAGGAGCTTAGTACCCTGCTAACTTATTTGCTGGCAGTGGGGCCTTAAAAGTCTGAGATTCAATGAAGATTTGAAGGCAAAGAAATATATCATCAGTTTATTTACATATGTGTTACTAACTTATACCACAGGCCCTGAAGGATCTCTGCCCCCTTCATGTACAAACTTAACAGGATCTGTTGTTTTTGAATAATTTTGTGCAGCTGGATCCACCTGATTCAGTATTTGTAAAGCCGGGCATCGACTGTGCGATTTTTGGCCCTTTTTGACATGATTTTTCACCCATGCGACTATTTTGGGGATCGGGCCGAGTTTTGGCTCAAGCGTGCATCTCACATTGTGCAGCATACATGAGGTAACGAGAAGTAATTAACACCTCACGACCACCTCCTGATCGATCAGATGAAACTGAAACCTGTTTGAAATCCTGGTCGCCCCTTGTGAGGCTACGCCACACTACACATGCACAAACGTAGATACTGAAAAGAAAACAAATGCACAAGATGGAGCAGCATGGCATCACAGCGGACCTGGACCCAAACAATGGAGGGTCGACTTGTTGAGCTGTGGCAGGAACAGCGGAGCCTATTTGATGTAGCCTCCGAGAGCTACCATGACCGCAACAATAGAGAAAAGAGTTGGATGGAGATTGCCGCACAATTGCAAGTGCCTGGTAAGTTTATTTTCCGGATGTGGCTAAACTATTGGTTGTTGTAGTTGTTGTTTTACTACTACTTTTTACGTTGCATTTCCGGATAAAAGAGTCCGACATGTCGTACATGGACATACAGTGTGAGCAGTCAGATCGCATCCAAGCATCGGGTCGTATAGTGTGAGAAGAAGAATTGTGAGCTGTGAACTGTTAACCCCTGCGATTCACTCGTACAGTATGAGCAGCAGCTGAACAACACGATTGAAAAGTCCTACAGTGGATGCCCGGCTTAATGTGACAGATCCATCTCTCTCAATGTGGCACAGCCGAAACAGCATTCCTTAAGGGAGGAAGAGGAGGGAGCTAAGAGCATAGCAAAAGGAAGTGACTGCTTGTAATAACATTAACATACCTGCTAACAGCTTCAGTGGCAGTTTTGTCAGGTCTGGACCATTTTTCTTGATTAAATGAAAACCAAACAACACTGAATTACATTTTCAATCCACTTTCGATATATTTTGGTGAGAGTTTGTACCATAAAGTATCGCACTTCTTGTATTTTACGACAACACAGCACCCACCATATTACATTTTCTTATTGGACTGTTATAATGAGATTGACAGAATGATCATCCAATCACCTGCTGGATAAGCTTTTCAAAGGTTCTGCCCATTGCAAAACATTTTCTGTGGCTTGGTGAACTTATTTTGAACACTCCATTTGATGTGTCAAGTATGCTTTTATGGCAAAACATTCATTTTGAGGTACTTTTTGCAAGGGTTAACTTTCATAATATAACATTAAATCTGAAAAAGTGGCCTTTTTGAACAATCAAAAATTTGCGTTTGGGGTACCAAATAGCACATAAACCTTTTTATGTTGAAAACAAAAAACATGTTATGGAGCAAAGCAAATGTGTAATCTGCAAAGTTTGAATCCTTCACAGGGTCATACATCCAGAAAATGTATAAGGACTGTTTGTTTATATCATAAAAAGTAACATTTCTTGTGCTAATTTTAGCTGATGGTGTCTTCATACAGAATAATTTGGCTGTAAGAATTATAACTATTCCATCAGGGTATGTGTTTCTTCATATTTGTTCATGACTATGCTTTTTCTTGCTTGGGTGGACTTTCAGACTTACATGTGTAAAGTTTATTTATGCACGTAGAGGACAGATTACTGTTTTGCTTTACAAGGACTTCAGACATTCTTGTTGTCATGGCTTGAAAAGACCACAACATCACCTTAAAAAAATAGGTCAAACTGCATTTAACCAGGTGGACAATAACACACTTAAAAGCACAGCTCATGTGAAACTGACCTTTCAACAAGAGCTATCATGGTACTAAAATATGTCCCGCTGTGAACATCAAGAACAATGCAGCCAGTGAGACTGAATCAACACCTCTGGTCACTGGATCAGACTCTGCTGCTGCATATGAACAAATCACAGTCTAAGTTTTTTCTAGACTTGTAGCCAATCACAATCAGCCCCCGTCTCTGCCTAAAAGACGGGTGCATCAGTCAGCACACAACTCACCTCCTGCAGAGCTCCAGCCATGATGACACTTCTCAGTTTGCTTCTCCTTCTCTGTAAGTTTTCATCATTTCTTTTTCACATGCAAAGTGAAATTTCAAGAGGATTTAAAAGCATAATTTAAAATGTTGTCTCCTTTTATTTTACAGATCAGTTTGCAGCAGTTAGCAGTTCCTCTGGTGTTGAACAGGACAGGGGGTTGAAATCAGCCCTTCTTGGGCAAGATGCAACTCTGCACTGCTTATACCAGAGTGCCACTGTGACTTATCTTTCTTGGTACCGTCAAAGCTTGGGGGGCAAACCTGTCATGGTGTCGAAGCGCAGGAAACACCAAGCAGAGGCAACTATCCCCTCTGAGTATAAAGAGAGGTTTGAAGTGTTGGCAAAAGAAGCCAAGAACGATCTCAGGATCAAAAACCTCAAGCTGTCGGATACAGGGATGTACTTCTGCGGAATTTTGGAGTTCAACGCAATTGAATTTGGACGAGGGGTCTTTCTTCATGTCAGAACATCACTAGGAAACCTGCACTGTAAACTCACCCTGAAGTCAGTAAGTTCTCTGATGTAGGACGCATCACTGTGCTCTGATTCATGTGGGGAGATCGTGTTTGGAAATGGAACCAAAGTGCAGATTAAAGGTAGGTCATGGTGATTGTTTTTGACATTATAAACACTAACCCTATAAAGCCCATTGTATCATATTTGATACATACTTTTATAATACCTCGTTCTACTCAATATGATCAACAAATTACAAAAAAAAAACATCTGGATACAATCAGATAAATGATAAAAATGTCCTCAAATGGATTACCAGTTACCAAAAACACCTAATGTATCAAATTAGATACTTAAAATCTATATGTTGAATTTATGGACATTTTGATAGTTTAGTTTTAGCAGAAATTGAAACAAACATTTCAGCTCCAAAAAATAGAATTTTCTGGCTATAATCTGTGATCTTGGGTTTTAAAGAGTTAGATATCTAATAAAAATACATCTGGGCTTTTAGTCTATTGCTTAATGGATAGATGCTCATCTTTATTTTGGAAGCACAGAGGAGAATTTGTGTCCTCTCTGGTCATAACAGCTGAACCACAGTGGATGTACCACATTAGCCAAATGATGTCCAGGGTCATTCACACATTGGGAACATAACCAGAGGAAATTAAAAACAAAATCTGAATGCAAATATCCTTCCTTCTTTACCAATCTGTTGTGACACAATTGGTGAGTATGAAACATCAAATTTTTATAGCCACTTCTGTTTTTGTTCTTCTGGCTGCAGCGATATATTTTATTGTAGATGAGCAATGTCATTAAACTCATCAGTCGTCACATTTGTACATCTCAGAAGAAAATGAGAAAATTAGATTATGCAGCTAAGTATCTTGGGCTTTGACCATATCACAGATCGAGCCACTTCAGTTTTCCCTCCCACTGCCTCTCATCTTCCAGCCAGTTTCCAACCAAATGCCAGCCAATTGAAGCCCCTTTACAATTCTGTGGTTCATCTAATTTTCTCTGGAAGCCCATTGGCGTGATGTTAGTAGTGAAGGTGCCGAATCAACAGGGAGCAAAGTTGACACCAAAAATTCAGACAAATGTGATTTTAAGTCTAGAAGTTACGACTGTTAGTGATGGCAGACCTTGTCATCGACCGCTATGGAACCAAGACCCTATCAAGGAAAGATGGGGAAGTTTTGAGAGGTTGCACCTGTACACATAGCTCAGGCTGGACTATCAGATAGATCTGCACATACAGTATGTGCAGAGTTTTGGTTTGATCCAGGGAAAAATGTTGAACCTTATGAAAAGATATCAGATTGGGCCCCATCCAAGAGTAGTTTGTCAAACCATGAATCTGTAACTGTGATATGAATATGACAATACATATGTTAAATAATCATCTTATAATTGATTATGAATATATTGTGAATTTAAATTTTTACTACCATGAGCTAGCCCTCATACATTTTTGACCTTTTGACACTATAAAAGATCTAAAATTTGTGTGAATCATACACGTGTCCTGGTCTATTACAAGTTTTTCCAAATATAAGAGTATTTTAGCCAGCTACTTGGTATAAAAAACAAAATCAAAAGTAATATCCTCTAATAATATGTTCTTATGGACCTTTTTTAATAAAAATGTTCTTTGACGGGCAGAAATCTTGGTATTTTTATTTGATATGAAAAGGATCTTTAAAGATTGAAGTGAAAAGTTTATAAATCGATATATTAAAGAACTCATTGGCTTTAACGCCAAGTGTACATTCCTTAAGATTCCTTCATAATGAATCAGCAATAATGCTGTCTGAACATTGTGATCCTAGCAGTAATCAGAGTGCTCAATTTAAATTACTTTCTGAAGGGGTGCTGGTTCGGCAGAGTGGTGACCAGTTTGCAAAGTTCTTCTGATACTCTCTCACCCCTTTCACAAGCCTATCCAATGCCTCTCCCCTATCAATAAAGGCACAAAAATGCCCAGAAAATACATTTAACAAATACTTTCTGAAAGCTTTGTTGATTTTAGACAAGTAAATAAATAAATAAAGTTTTGTACTTGTATCAAACTTGATATTAGATGATCAACCTGGTAATGTCTTTGATCAGTTCAGCACTAATGAATAAATTAAACATCAAAAAGATAAAGTTCATAATTTTGCTTTTACTTGAATTAAAACACTGGTGGAAATTGTTCCACGTATTCATCCATTATAGATAATTGGCAACAGTGGCTTAGTCTGGTGGTGCCCTATACCAACAATCCCAAACCTGTTGGTTACAGCCCAGATCCTGCATTAACATGTTGATGCATCCTTTAGTGACCTCAAAAGATCCCACAGTGTCAGTGGTGTGTTAATGGTTATGAAGGATGGGGATGTGTTGGGTAATACATCCTGTTTTTATGTGTGTTGACCCACATAAAAAGCCACCACCATCAGTGTGTGAGCATGAGAGGGATGGGTGTTAATGGGTTGATGTGACCTGTGGTGATAATCTCTTTAAGGCTTCAGAGAGATGATAAAACTGTTAAGACAAGCTCAAGTCCAAATACAGGGCAGCATAGTGGTGCAGCTGGTAAACATGTGCCTCACAGCAAGAAGGTTACCTGTTTGATCCTTGGTTTGGTCAGGACCTTTCTGTGTGGAGTTCTCCCCATGCATGTGTGGGTTACCTTCAGGCACTCCTGCTTCCTCACATTGATCATAAAACATGCTCATTAGGTTAATTTGTTACTCTAGGTTGCCCTAAGGTATGAGTGTGACAGTGAATGGCTGTTCGATGTGGCCCTGTGATTGGCTGTTGACTGGTAGAGGGTTTACCTCGCCCTGGATCATGTATACAGCCAGGGATAACTCTAGACTTGTCACCAGTCAGTTAAATGGCAGTCATTTAGAGACATGCCGGTTTGAACTCCGCCACTTACAGATCAAGCAGCTTTTGAGTTCTCTCTCAGCCAGCTGCCTGCCAGCTTTCAGCTAGTTACCAGCCAACTACCAGTGACTGAAGGCCCCTCCACCATTTTAGGTAGATATTTCCCTGGCTGTTTAAATAGTTGCAAAATCAACTGGGAGTAGATTTGACACCAGAACTGTCCAAAAATGGGGCCTTAAGTTTACAGTTTATAACTGTCAGGGTGGGCAGGACCCATCATGAACCAACCAGAAACCAATTAAGGAAGGTGGGGAAGGGTTATCGTCAACAAAGACTGAAAATTGGTTTGATGTGGAAAATATAAATGATATATCAAACAAGCTTCAATAGCTATGAACCATTAAGAAAGGTAATAAATCATGATAAAAAAGCAAACAAATTGAAAGTCCTGGAATAGATGTGTACCTGAATGTGACTCTAATTTTGTCTTCTCTTTATCTCTCAAGGTTCCTCCAAAGTCTCTGTCCTTCTGTACTGTCTGAGTGTGATATTGGCAGTTTCAGTCATCGTCCTATTCGTCTTGGCTTTCATCACATGCAAGATGAAAACAAAGTCATGCCCCACCTGCAAAGGTATGGTTTCTAATTATTTATTTCAAAAAATGTTCTTTATTTGACCAGGTAAATCACATTAAGATCAGAGGTCTCTTTGACAAGTGAGGCCTGCCAATAATGACAGGATGTAATTACAAACCCAATACCTACTCTCATATAAAACATATAAAACAACTAAATCAATAATAAAACATTATTATAAATGGATATGCACTGCTAGCAGCAATTTATAACTTATTTTTTCTCTATGGATGTAAAGGCATTTAAGTTATGAAACTATGCAGTTTAAACTAGTAAAATGCAAAAGGAGCAGGGATCCTTATTGTTTTCTACCTTGATTCAGTTTGGACTTTGAAAGCAACAAATTGAACAACATCCAGCGCCCTAGGATGAGAGGAGACAAAAGGTAGATTGGAGTCTTTCCCAGAATGGCGTCGTAAATACAGACATACTGTAACAGTGATAGTTGGTTTGCACTCTGATGCTACGGCCACACAGGACGCTAATTTGCAAAGACGCGCGTAGAGATTACATACAAAGTCAATACAAAGATGCGTTTGGACGCAGATGTCCATTGCGCCACCTGCGATGTCACGCTGCGACAAGTTTGGCGCAGTGCGTATGGAGTGTCCGGTGCGTTTGGGGCATAAAATGCCTCTTCACTTGAGTTGAAAATATTGAGCTTTCGACTCAAATTCGTGTGACACTGTGCCGCGGCAGCCAACCAGCGATGACATTCCCCCCCGACGTAATTGATTTGCTGATGTGTGACACTTGGGCCACCTGTTCCAGCTCAAACCCCGCCGAAAGATGGAGAAGAGGTTGATCTGTGCTGTTTGCCATCATCCGGAGCTATACGATTCGACGTGTGTACTCTACAGAGACCGGAACAAAAAAGGAGCAGACTTGGTTGAAAGTCGCAGAGGAGACAGGTTTTGAAGGTAAGTTTTGTAAATATTTGTTTCCAGCTGGATTTGCCTGCACGGGTCATCACTGAGTCCGACTGGCTCTGGCTCTCTACTCCGCCTGCGCAGTGACGCGCGTCACTCCTCAGCTTGTCAGAATGGTCCAGCGTCCAGCCTCAGGCGTTATGCGCGGCACGTCACAGGCACTACATGCGTTTAAATACGCCAATTCGCATCCGGTGTGGCCGTAGCATGAGAAGTCTGGTTCACTTTAGGATATAAAAAGTTTTGATGATTGAGAATTCCACAGTTTGTGGTAAATCCCAGAGCACAGGGATCAACTGTGTCCAGCAGGGGGAGACCTTGAGCAGAGTCACTCGTGTAAAACACATCTACATCTAATAAATGACAGTCTCAAAGATGGAGTCCACCAGCTTTTTTTTAACATAAAGGAGAAACAGAACTTTTTTTCTGTTATCAGAACCTCCCAAATTTTCAGCTTTTAGGCGTTTCACCTGGTAATCTGACATAAACCCCCAGTACTTAAAGGAAGATGGTTAGTCAAGAACTTTTGAACAATTTCCTCATAATATGTCCCAACTGAACACCATGCATGGCATCACATGCATGCTGTCCACACTGCATCCATTAAAAAATGTATTTCTGTGCTCAGTCTCCTTGTAAACAGTTCAAATGCTTCAACTGCTCAGGTCTGAAACTGGAGCTTAGTGCTTTGTACAGATGACTCTTAACTCAAAGGCTGAGAAAAGTTTCTCCCTCTAGTGTAGAAAGTGAAAGTAAATCTTCTCATTCTCTAAACAGATGAATGCCCCTCTACCTCTGCCTTGTGAAACAGATTAACAGGCTCTGTTGAGTAAGAAAAATCCAAATAAAGTCAAGAAAATCCCTCTTTTCTTGATCTCATCCTCCTCAACATGAAAGAGGAGAGGCAAAGAAATTGTGCGGCGTCCCGCAGCATTTCTGTGTGTCACTCATGGGCATATAGGACACTTGTAAATGATTTGATGTGATCAGCAAAAATTCGTTGCTGATGCTTGTGTTCTTCGTGTTAAGTCAGGACAGCGTGTCAGACAGTGATGATGAGGAAATGAATGTTGTGTTTTCCACTTAAGCTGATTTTGAATTGAATCAAACAAAGGCTGGAATTTTGAAAAGCTTATGCAGGTGAAAATTAAAGTGTCATCAGCATAAAATGGAAGTAAGAAAATGATATATTACGCTGATCATTCGCAACATTATGACCTCAACAGGTGAATAACACTGATTTGTTAAGGCACCTGTTTGTAGGTTGAATATGCAAGACAACAAGTGACGATTTTATCCTCCAAGCTGATTTAAGAAGCAGGAAATATGGTGAAACGTAAAGATTGAGCAAGTTTGATAAAAGCCAAAGAGTGATGGATAGAGTCTGAGCACCTCCAAAACTGCAGCCCTGTTGGGTGCTCTAGGTCTGCAGTGCTCACTAATGTAGTCCAAGAAAAGAACAGTGATGACTGGCAGACAAGACTCATTAATACAAGTGAGGAACAAAGACTAGCCTGTCTGGTCAGATCCGAGAGATGAGCTGCTGTTGCTCAGATTACTGAAGAAGTTAATGCTGGTTCTGGTAGAAGTGCATCAAAATGCACAGAGCATTGCTGTCTATTGTGTATGGAGCTGTGTAGTCAGGGTGGCAGGTCATAGTTATGCCTGGTGTAAATTGTAAATTAACGCAACTATAACCCCAGGCCTTGAGGTACATCTTTGAGAATTAACGAAAGTGGCACCATCTGACTGAACAGCCTGGGTTCAAGCCATCAAAAAGCATGGTCTAAAACCTCCAAAGCCACCAGGTGATCCAAAAAGATTGGAAGATTGAAGCGCCCACGGCATTTGAAAAGTCAAGAGGAGAAGGAAGACAACATTTCTTTCTGTCTAAGGCTTTAACATCATTAATGGCCCTTATGGCAGCAGATGTGGTGCTACAGTTCTGCCTGAAACCTGACTGCAGATCTGACAAAGCAGATCTGGAAGCCAGTTTTTCCTTTACTTGATCGTAAACCCGTTTCAAGTACTTTAGATAAAACAAACACTTTGAGATCAGGCCATAATGTTTCATGATCTTATTAAAACCAACAAACTACAAAAGCAAGTTTTCAATCTTCAGGAGTTTTATCTTTTCAGTTTGAGGCTAAAAATGTCCCGTGTTGACCATCTTTACATGTTATGTTCTTTGATTTGTAGGAACTGTTTCAGAACTTGCAGATACTTCAGCTTTGGATACCACGGTGAGTGAACTATATGTAGTGAAAGCAAAATTTACAGGAAATGATGATTATACAAGCTATGTTTTTGGATTTTGCATGGCTTATCTTTCTTATTCTTCTTTACCAGAGCCAAGAGGATGTTCTCCATTATGCAGCTCTGAGTCTGAACAGAACAAGTAGGAGACAATGCCAAATAGGGAGCGTGGAGACGGACTGTGTTTACTCCAGAGTGAGAAAAAATTGAAGCTGTGCTTTTTGTTATATCACTGTACAGTCATTTTACATGAGGAAATGTGCTTTAAAATAAACTTGTGATAAAACTATGCAGTGCTCTGCCATTTTTTTAAAAACTGGTCTTCATAATGATACCAAGACACATGGGTTGGCATGCCTTTGCACTAAGTTTTGTCTTGATGCATCTAAAGACAAAGCATACTTCTGAAACCCCAGTGATCTATAAATATCTTTGCAAACAAGAGAGGCCGCACAGGTCATGTCTTTTGGTTTTCAGACGTCTTCTAGCCGTTACCTCTCAGCCGTGTGGTGAAGGAGGTGTGAACTACAGAGTATGAGTTTCCATTAGTGGAAACTTTGTCCTAGCAGCAGAGCATCAACACAGGAAGAGTGGCCTGGTGCTTTCAGACCACAGCAGTTTGCACCTCTGCAGACCTGTTCTCACAGGAAGAGTGGACATGCACAATATGTAAGCTATAAAAAAACATCCTGTGAGGTGATCAGACAAAGAAACGCTGGGCGTGTTTACTGTTAAAATCAAGTGGAATTCAAACCAAAGCAGATGCTAAGTTTAGCTGTAATGTGAGTTTATTTACACACCAAAACCCTGACAGTACAGCCCTCTTCAAAATATTTTCAGTTAAACACGAGGGTCTGTGTGGTTTTACAGTTCATCTCTACACTGCCTGAGCGCGTATGATAAAGAGAGTGTTATGACTGATGGGGGCGGTGCTGGCTTTGGTCACTTTTACACCTGAAGTTTGTGAAACTCTACCAGCTAGGGGGGGGGGGGGAGCTGCGTAATTGTTTCATTTTTATTCGGCGTTGTTTCTCACTGCTCTTTTTAGATGATTAACTCATACCTTATGGTTGAGCTAGTCTCACCTGCACACAGCAAGACTTGACTCATGCACATTAGATTGGCCCGCCACACCATTTGAAAACCACTTCCTTGCAGAATGTCTGTGAATATGCAAGAGGCTTTCTTCCAATGCTTACCTTTCATCAGAGGACACTAAAACTTTGTTGAAACCTTATTTAGACTGCAGCGTAACACCAACTCACATCGAAAGACTAATTCTCCATAACCCTGATGAGACATTGCAAAGACTGGAAGTGTAAGAGAGTCCTTAACTACAAGAGTACAGCATGTTTTTATACTTTAAAGATTGTCTACTTGTCCCTAATTTTATGGCCTTTTCATATATCATTATTATTGCAGCTACTAAAACTGTGGTCATTCATTTCTAAATGTTTGATCATATCAAGTCCATATACACATTGTGTGGGAGCAGCATGCTAGTGGGAAATGCTAGTGTGGGATGAATTTCATTTTATTTTAAATGACTATGTTTGGTGTCTTGTACTGCAAGTCATGTTTTGGGCCTTCACTCTGACCCCCCACACCAGACAAACAATTCAAATTATGTCATTGCTCCATCATGAAACAACCTAGAGAAAGTTCCTGGGGAGGGAAGAATATTTCTGAAGCAAATGTGGCATGTGATTAGATGATCGTTCTCCCATTCACATTCACCATAAGCTAATCAGATAATAAAGTAAACGGACGTTAAGCCAAAGTTTAGACTCATTGGGCTTGTTATCAATCAGTTTAGTTAATTTTCTTTGACATGTTCTTCTCTTTGGACCACAGTGAATAAGCAAAGTATGTGGACTGGTGTTCTTACAATCCTCCATAATCCTTGTTTAGGATACTACAGCTATGTTAAGCATGCTAGAGCTAGCTAACAAATGAAAATGAAAATGTAATGAAAATGAAACACTTTATTGAACCCCAGAAGGGAAATTTCAATGTTGTAGTAGTTTTTTAATTACAGTATAATTAATTAGTAACAATTCTTGTTTGTGAGGGTGATGGCTGCGGGCAGGAATGAACTTCTGTATCTTTCTGTCCTGCAACGGACCTGACGAAGCCTCTCACTGGACACACTCTGTTGTTTCTTCACAGTGATGTGGAGAGGGTGTGAAAACTATCAGCTTCATCTGCTCCAGAGTTATCCCCAGAACAGAACCAGCTTTCATGATCAGCTTGTTTAGCCTCTTCAAGTCTGTGATGATCCTGCCCCAGCAGATAGCTGCAAAGCTGACTGCACTTTCCACAACAGACTTATAGAACATATACAACATCTTGGTGCAGACATTGAACGATCTCAGCTTCCTTAAGAAGTAGATTCTGCTTTGACCTTTCTTGTAAATGGATACAGTGTTGCATTTCCAGTCTAATCTAAATAGCAGAATGAAACTGAATGCTGGCTGTGGTTACTGTTTAGCAAACTAGCTAGGGACATTTTGGCTAAATATTGCTGTTTAATGAAGCTCTGCGATAATGTTTACCATCTATATAAATGTGTGTGTGTGTTTGCATGAGAGGGAAGGACTCATTGCATAGTGGTGACATGAGGGAGGCAGAGGCCCAGTGGCGCTAGTAAAAATGAGTCGCACTAATGGAACTTGCACCTGTGAAAATGAATAGTTTTATTCATTTTCATAGGTGGACAGAAGCTGGTATGTAAATGAACTTGAGCTTATATAGCGCTTTTCTAGTCTTTGACTTCTTAAAACTGCTTTACACTGCAGGTCACACCTACCCATTCACCCTCACATTCACTCACTGATGGTTCTGAGTTTCTGTGTTAGTCATCAGTTTCTCTAAAACATTCACGCACTTTCATGCCCATTTACACACGACTGACGTAACAATGGGAGCAACTTTGGGTTAAGTTTCTTACCCACATCGCCATGTGCTGCCTGGAGCTGGGCTTGAACCTGCAACCTCCGATCACCGGTCAAGTGCACTATCCAACTGCGCCACTGATGCAATACATGTTGCCTCATAATGGACCCACTTGTACTCAAAACTATTCAAAGTGCCTCAACAAGATATTACAGAACAGCGCTGAACTTTTCCTCAACAGTTTTATTTTTAAGCCACAGTTCAAGTTCTTTCTCTCTGGATCCATCTCCGAAGCAAGAGGTGCTCAGAGGAAATTAATAACATGGAAAAAGAGACAACAAACAAGTTTAAAGCTTGGTCATGGAAGAAGGAAACAGTGCGAATCATGCTTTATTTAAGATCTGATTCCTTAGCAGACATTAAGATGTGATTGAAGCAGCTCCTGTTAAACAGAGTTGTCCACACCTACACAAAAGTGTTGGAGTGTGTAATTATGGAAACTAAATGACTTAAAGGAAAGATAGAAGTTTGCTTGGATTTTACATTTTTAAACTGCTGCACTGTTGGAACATTTAGGGCAAGAGCAGTTGAGGGTCCTCACAGGGCTAAGCAAGTGCAGTTACCATTTAAATAACATTAGTGCTGTTCAAAAGAGACGTAATTATTTAAGCATATGGCTGCACTCAGAAGCAACGGATGACACTGACTTTTGACCTCCAGAATTTTATTCACTACATACATGTCTCTCTGTGGAAGTTTTGGAAATAGTGAAGGAAGATACATTCACTTGCAAAGAATGATCAAGGGCCCCTGTGACTGAAGTTTTAACCTTTGACCTCCAAAATGGCTTAGCAATGCATGTTTCTCAGAGTTTCTTGGATATATTTCTGATCAATAACTTCACCGAATACTTGTTAACAACTGATGACCTGTGGACAGACCTCACCATCAGCATCGTCTGCTTCAGTGATATTTTTCTCCTTGGACCATTGGAACTGTCTTGGTGTATGGGTGTAATAAGTTGCCATGTTAGCTGATGACTTGCTGCCAACTGTGCTGATAGATGTCGTAGTAAGTCACTAGAAATAGCAGAGGGTTAACCCTTCAAGGTTTTAATTACACTAATCAATGTATGTTAGAAAAAAAGAATGAAGAAAACCAAGCCAACAAAAACATAGTCAACCATGATGTCAATTCCAAGTCACCATTTTGCCAGGTTACCAGTTGAATTACTGCACCTACATTGCAACTTCTTTTCTTGTTTCCTGACTTCTAAAGGAATATTTATCCATCATCAGCTGGAAAAGATGTCATGTTGATGATTTGATTTGTTAGTTTGTCTTTTAAACTTTGCTTTTTTTGTTGTTTCTGCTGTTATTAATCTCTCATCCCCCCTCTGATCTGACTGACGTGTGAACTGCAGCCTGTGTCTACACCCCATTTGTCTTGGACAACATGAACAACTAATGTGCTGAATTGAAGCACAGTAGCCATTACGCAATTACGTCAACGTATGCGTAATGGCAACGGCTTCCCCGCATCTAGAAACCCCACCATTTCTCTGAAAGTGTACCAAGAATCCATTGAAACACGGTCAATCATGTATTTGTAGGGTGTCTCCATTTCATGTAACTTTCCTCACAAGATGACATAGCATCAGTCTTTTCCTTAGGTAGTAAAGTCAATCGATCAAATCAACTGGGAGCAAACTTAACACCACAGATTCACCCAAATATGGCCCAGAGTTAATAATCTATGACTGTCAGGGTGGGCAGACCCTGTCATGACCTGTCAGGACCAGCCCAGACCCTATCAGGGACAGTGGAGAAGTTTAAAATGGCTCTATCTGTATATCTCTCTACCTCTATTGGCCTTATGAACAACATCTGCTGGAGGTTTCCACAGCTTGGTGGGGCGTCAGTGGGGCAGTTGGATCAGTGCTTGGTCAGTGATCGGGAGGTTGCAGGTTCAAGCCCAGCTCCGGGTGACACGTGGAGATGTGTCCTTGGGCAAGACACTTAACCCCAAGTTTTTCCCACTGCTGCGTCAGTGACATGTAAATGCCATGGCAACGTGAATGTGTTAGAAATACTGACTAACATAGAAACTCTGAGCCATCAGTGAGTGACCTGCAGTGTAAAGCAGCTTTGAGTAGTCCAAGACTAGAAAAGCGCTATATATAAGCTCAAGTCCATTTACCATTTACCATAGCTCCTGCTGAAGTCTCTAAACTCTGTAGTTGAAGCACCACTTAAAAGGGCCTACTATAGCCTAGCATCTGTTTGTATAACTTCTTGATGAAAGCTCGATGGTGATATGCAGCTGAGTTTGTTTTTAAGGTTGACTTGAACATTTCAAGTTGAGCAAGTGCCTCACAACAAGAAGGATGCTAGCTCATTCCCTGTGTTGGTCTGGCCTTTCTGTATGGAGCCTGCATATTCTTTCTGTGCAAGCATGGTTCTCTCTGGGAGCTCTGGCCCCCTCCCACACACCAAAAATGCTCATTAGATTAAATTATGACTCTGAATTGCTCTTAGTTACTTGTAAGTGTGAATGGTTGTTTGTCTCTCTTTGTGGCCTTGTGATCTCCTGGCAGCTGGTCCAGAGTGTGCACTGCATCTCACCCAGTGTTAGCCAGGATAGGCTCCAGCCACCAGCAATCCTTGAAGGGAAAAGCAGCAAAAATAATTGATGGATGACCATGACATAAAAATGCACTTTGTGTTTAGAGAGTGTTTTGGAGTCCACACTGAGATCAGGAGTTACAGCTGGTGCGACAGGTTGCCAATTGACCCTTTGCTAAGCCCCTCCCACAAACGGCTACTGTCCAATTCAACATTAGCAACTATGCACAAGAGGCCTGTCAAGCTTTCAGCGGAAAACATGATGCCTAAGCGGTGTGTATAGGGGCTAGCAAGTCCAGCAATTGATATTGGAGGAGTTTGGAGGTTGGTGCTGATTTTGTTGCATTCCCCCAAGCCCAAGACACAAGGACAAAGTTGCCTGGTGTGGATTAAGCACAAGAACACCTACGTTTGTTCTGAAGTTGCTAACTAGCATTAGCGAAGTATAGCTCTGTGTGCTGGGTAAGATCACATTAGCAAACGATGTCTCAGTAGTAGGTTACATTTGGTAAACCTTGAGCTACTGGGTTATATTTAAACAAAATAAATATTAGTGACAGGCAGAGACAAGTTGTGACATACTTTAGCATTTTGGGAACAGAGGCCCAGAAATGGGCAGACACAACGATAATGAAAGCTAACAACATTAATTTTAAAAACATATATCAAATAACCCTGCTGCACAAGAACATCCTTGTTCCTGTTATTGTATGTGATTGTTTATTACATGAAGTATCAACCCATGAGATGCTTGATACTTGAGCGCTGTGTGCTTTCCCCTCTATTTTAATGTCCTCTTGATTTGAACTCCAACATTTGATTTGTTGAATGTTTCTCTCAAAAACATACTCAAGATTTTCAAGATTTTTCTCTCAGCTTCTTCCTGAAATCTCTGAAGAATTTCCAGAAATTTGCGGATATTTCCTTAGGGATATTACTAACTAGTATCACTAAATACATCTTATTTCTCATTCTACTAGGGAAAGGTGTTGCAACAGTAACCAAGGAGGCGGGGCTTAGTGAAGGGTCACTAATCCGCTGCCAATTCCTCTTTTTTCCAACCTGTCTATAGTTGTTGCATCCAAATAGAGGCAAAAAAGGTCACAAAACAAAATCCTGAAGTAGAAATGAAAAGGTTCAGATACTAACAGTGATGGAAGCAGAGGCCAAACAGCATCTCTGTGTCTAAGTCTGCTTCTTCCTCTTCAGTTGACACAGTAGGTGTAGCAGTGTTTCCTTTCAAACGCTCATCTTCTGTAAAATAAACAGTGGAAAAGTTTCTCAGCTTGGTGGCAAAGTTTCCCCTACATTCTACTGTAAAATCAGATTCAAGTCCTTTCATGTAGACCAGACACCAAAGTGTGATCACTTACCAAGTGAGCACTTCTGATTGGCCAATCAAAAGCAGTCTTGTCTATGTAAAGGAACATTGTATGAGGCCCTCCTCAGTCTCCATGCAGCGTGTCTTCAACAAAATGACTCGACTAAAGTTTGCTCTGTATGTGACATGTCTGCTCATTGGAGGAACGGGTGAGTTATGTCTCTTAGAAGTGCTTCTTTGACTGTTTTTTACAAAAACTAAGAAAATGCTGTCAGTCTTTGAACTCAGTTAATAACTTTTCTCCTTCATCTTGATTTTCCCCTTTCCAGGTGCAGTGACCTTGCAGCAAAACTCATCTCTACATATCCGATTAGTTAGTATTGGTGAAGATGTGACTTTGGAGTGTTTTTATCAGGAGAGCATAGCAACGATGTTTTACTGGTTTAAAGAAAGCCTGGGACAAAAACCAGAGATGGTGTCAAAGTTCTACCAACATGACAAAAAAGGCTCAATGACTGGTTCATTTGAGAAGGATCCACGCTTCAATCTGGACATCAGCCCGTGGAAATATCATCTGAAGATCACAAAGGTCCAACCATCAGACTCAGCCACTTACCACTGCATGAGTGGCTATTCTTATATGTTTAACTTCATAGGAGGCGTCATCATCCATGTAACAGCTTCATTATTTAACATCCCAAAGATCATCCATCAGTCTGAATCTGAAGTGGTCCAGCATGGAGCCTCTGTGACTCTGAACTGTACGGTCCTCACTGGGAGCTGTGATGGAGACCTCAGAGTTTACTGGGTGAAGAACCCTCAAGAAGCTCATCCAGGACTTATCTCCACCCATGGAGGCATGAATAAAGAGTGTGAGGGGGAAGTAAACTCCCAAACACACACTTGTGTCTACAGCTTGGAGATGGAGAAGCTGAGTCGTTCTCATGCTGGGACCTACCACTGTGCTGTTGCTTCATGTGGACACGTACTGTTGGGGAACGGGACCAAGCTGGAAATTAAAGGTGAGTGACTTGAACTAGAGTGTCAGGAAAATGTGTTTAATCAAATCTGATATCTAATCTGTCCAAATGTCAATTCTTAGATGAAGAAGAGGATGTTTTGGTGTATGTCTTGAGTGCAGCTTTGGCTTTTATGACCATCCTGGCTGTTTTCCTGGCTTACAAAGCATTTACAAAGGAGTCAACCAGCTGTATATCCACAGGTATGCTTTACTGACATGGTCTGAATCTGACTGTGTGTGTTTCAGTCTAAGGTACATCAGTAATGAAAACATCAATTAATAAATAAATAAGAAATAGGACAATTCAGGGTAGATTTAATCACTATCAACATGTTCTCACAATACTAAAGCCTCTAGATTTGAAGGGATAGTTCAGTATTTTTTGAAGTGGGTTGTTTGATGAACATGATATTCACATTATCATCAGCTACAGTGTCAGGGATCAGCTCGGCACCTGTACGGAAACAGTCATCACAGAAACTACAGGGATATATTTTACCTACTGTCAAGCTGTCTCATTTGAAACTCAAAAGCTACATGTCTGGACCAGAGATACAGTGTCCCTCAAGGCCAATCTTTTTTGGTTTATGGTGTATGTAAACAGTTTGAGCCTTTTTTAAAGATAAATGTTGATTTTCTTTCTCCACCCATAGTTCTCAGATTTCAGAATCAGAATCAGAATCAGAATCAGAATCTCTTTATTGTCCCGTGGAGGGAAATTAGTTTTGCAGCAGGGCACACAAAGACAAGGTAACAACAACAAGGTTTAAAGACATAAAAGTTATAGAACATAAAAATACTCAAAAACATTAAAAGTTTAGTTCAGAGCTCATACCAAAATGGAAAATTACTACCAAGTAATCCAAAAGTGCAATGTGCGGAAGTGCAAAAGAGCAATCAAAGTGCAAGAATTAAGAGCAACCTAAGGGTTAGTTGCCATTAAGTAAATGAATAGCACTGGGTATAAAGGAGACCTGAAGTCTTTTAGTCCTCCTCCTAGGAGCCCTAAAACGATGGCCTGAGGGCAAAAGCTCAAACTCGTTCCCAAGTGGATGATTGGGACAAGTCAGAATGGCATTAGCCTTTCTCAAGACTTGTCTATTATAAATAGACATTACCCCGGCCTGCTGACAACCGGAGATTTTTCCAGCAGTTTTAACAAGACTGCCAAGACGATTCTTGTTAATCAGGTTCAGGTTCCCAAACCAAGCAACAATACAAAAGGTTAAAACAGATTCAATAAAACTTCTGTAGAAGAAATGGCCTGTGGTGCATAAGTTTATATAAGGCTGCTCTTAACAAAGGAAATTTAATGCAAGGTTTAAGAAAATCCTGTAAAAAATTCTGAATAAAACAGAAATAACAATTGACCTTCAAAATCAGCTTAATCTCTGTTTCATGGTGGATAAATTCTAAAGAAAATCCCCTTCAGCATTCTTTAGATAAAGTGTTCACATGCAAACGACCATCCTCACCATGTCCTTAACCTTGACCCATGGCCCTTTAAATCGAATCAGTTATTCCTTCAATCTAGATGGACATGTTGTTAAAGTTCAGACTTCAAAATGCCATGATACGATGGTTGGATGGATGGATGGATGATGGATGGACATGAAGAAGACTGGAAAATGTGAAACACATTACCTTTGACCTCAGCTGTTGGCTTGGAGACACTGATATGATGCCACAACACAAAATCAGGAAAAGTGGGAATAAGTTCTGCCTTTAGTCAAATGGGTTTGTAATAAAATGTCTTCATTCCCTTTTTTGTTTACAATCAGGCGCTGAAGGAAGAATCTCAGATGTATCAGGTCCAGTCACAGAGGTGAGTGTTATTTACTATGGTGTTATGATTAAATCATACAAGGTGAAAAATATACATCCTTTATCTACTATGTATGCTTCTTAACTATTTTGGGGTGGTGGGGGGCTGGAGTCTATCCCAGCTGACATTAGGCAAGAGCCATAGGACACCTTAGGCCAGTCGCCATCCAACCCTAGGTTCACAGTGAAAGATAAACAGCCAAGCTCACACTCACTTATTTGAAAGTCAATTTGGAGCCACAAAATGAGAAAGTTCTTTGGCTGTGGGAGGAAGCTGGAATGCCTGGGGACAACCCACGTGTTCACGGGAAGAATACGCACTACATTAAAAGGCCCTAACCAACTCAGGGGTCAAACCAGCAACTTTCTTGCTGTGAGGCACTACCTGCTGCACCATGTGCCACAAAGACATTGAAAATCATGCAAAAGAAAAATTCAATCAATCATCAACATCAACCAGTTTCATGTTGTCAAACAAGGGTCCAGATGCTCTTATTTCAGAGTTACTGCACTGACATAATGTTGTAATTCTTTAATTCTAATCTCCTAAGAATTTTCTTTATTATCTTAACCAGGGTGACCAGGGATTTTGACCAGGACAGAGAACCTCCATTTGAGGAGGAACAATGCCAATCCATCAGCTCAGACAGAGAGACAACAACAGGAATGTGTGTACTCAGGTGTCAGCGGTAACACCACGACCTGTATGTAACATGGACATGGCTTCAGTGACATCATCAAAGATCACTTTTATAAAAAGTCTCATATTTAACTGCTTTACACAGGTTCACACAGGTTTCAGATGTCCATGTGTTTGAAGGTTAAATATTACATTTTGTTGTGTCTATATAATGTCTACAGTTGTTGAAGCCTAATGTCATTGTGACTGAAGTTTTCTAACATAACTCACCTACAAACATATGAAACATAAGAATTTGGGGACAGACAGCCAACCAGGTTTCAGGTGGCTCTGGGTGCTCTAGTCTGCCTTTTGCCAGGGTAATAGTGTGAAAATGAAGGGCTTGTGAAACAGAAGGGTTAGATAACACCCTCTTTTCAGACACAGAACAAGAGCAACAGCATCAAGCTGCTGAAAACTGTAATAAATGTTGCTCTTTAGAGATAGCAAACTAAAGTGTTCATACAGTGGACTTTGAGATGGTGCATGAGCACAAAAATGAAGCTTCTTTTATACTGTTATTTTTCACACACAACTTCAGTGGCACTGGGCAATGGCTTCCTGCTGACACAAATGACAATGCAACTAGGTTGACTGGTGACTCCAAATTTCTCTCAGGTCAGGTGGGAGAGTGAAACTCTCCTTTTTTAGCCCTTCTTAGAACAGTCTGTTTGGTGTAAATCCCAAAGAGCCATGTCATGACCCTAGCAATGGCTTCTGCTTTCTGTGCTCTAATGTTTACTGTGATTGCACATTCTAAGATATGTCCCTTCAGCTGGGGAACATTTACAATAAAAAGTTTAAGCACAGATATTCTGGAAAGTAGAGTATGAGACAGAGATGGAGGATGATACTCATGCAATTTGCAGACAGACTATCAACACGTTTTTTTTTGTAAATCTTTAAATTGCATTTGCATAAAATAGGGTCTTGGGGGTAAACAGTTAAAGTCAATTTATTAATGCGGTCTTAGCTTTGTGTTGTTGTTGTTGTTTTTGTTGCTTTTCTTCACCTGAAACTCTGTAACCATGTGCAGCAACATATAGCCCTCCGTGCAGAAACAGATCTGATCTTTGTCACTGTGGTTTGTGCTCAGGCCAGTGTCTCTTTTTTTCAACCCCATTTCAAAAACCTGAAACTATTCCTTTAACACTGAGCTCACATCAGTGATCACTGACTCAGTGCTTGAAGGTGAACTGTAAAAATGATATAAGGCTGGTACCTGTTGCTTAATGCATGAACATATTTGAAAAAGAAACTCTTTAATCTTTTACTTTGTTAGCAGTGAGTCCTCTTTACTCTTTTGTGTTTGCATCAAAGTCCCAGCAGCCTTTCTCTAAAGTCAGAGAAATGTGATCAGGCTCCATTCAAACATGACACCTTCAAACTGAGGCGGTGCAGAAACAAGCAGGGGCAGGGCGCCTTAGAGTGAAGACCCTCCTTCAGTGAAGTTAAACCCACACCACAGCCGACCACAGAGATGTTTTTTCCTGATCACAGTGTGGTTCAGAGTCAGACGTAAGTTCTCAGTAAAATTTGGTCAGAAATGTTTCCACTCTTGCTCTGTCTGATTAGAAAAGCGGCAAACATGAACACGTTTGTTGTTTGTGCTCAAGAGTTTGGTTTCTGATTACATAGTAAAGAAGAAGTTATGCTGATCTGTTGCTGATCGACTCATGAAATGGTGATTCTGTGGGATTTTGTATGAATGCATGTTGTGTCTCAAATCATCTTTATCTGTTGCAGGGGGCTAATAATCTACGGGTGGATCTTTGAGTCATTCCTTATAAATATTGTGCATAAGTTTTTAACCTGTAAAGCTTGATTGGTAGGTCTGAAGTTTAGAGGCATGTATGCATCTGGGAAATCCAGCTGCTGTGCAAGTGAATGAGGTTAAACTATTAACATTTAGTACAAGTAATAAGGTTGAAATTCAAAAATGTGTTACATGGTTTCTTACAGTGTTTCTTAAGTTTTCACTTTTTTTTTTAATTTCCATAATTAAAAAATACAACTTCTTACAGAGAAAACAGATAATGGCAAGTCAATACACACATCAGGTTTTCCAAAAATAAAAATCAAGGCATTAAAATACTAATGCAACGGTCATTATGATTAAAAATGTAGACTACCTCCATTTAAAGGATGAGCCAAAAAAAAAAAAAAACCCTGAATGGAAAAAAAGTCCTTAAATAGTGTCTAAAATTGGAAAGTCACACGAGTATAAAGGAGCTTTACAAATTGTTCCCGATCAGACCTCAGTGAGACTGATGTTAATCATAAGTAATATACAGTATCTTTGTTCAGATTCATTTTAAAGGATTCGTCCTTAGATCTTGTGAAGTTTTTATTTTTATAATAATTCACTAAAAAGTGTCCAGTGTCCACAAAGTGATGTGTCAGTGTACTAAGGCTGGTAGATCTTACTTCTCCTGCCAGCATCATTGCTAATCTTCACAAAACCACAAGAAGATAGCGATGGTGATGGGATTTTGGTGCATGCTACTTATTTTTTATTTGTTTTATCTATTGACAGGCATTTACGTGACTCAAACTGTGCATGCAAGTGAGAAGTGTGAAGCAGTAGCAGTTAAGAAAAGCAAACAGCATCACAAACAAAACCACACAGACATCCTGTCAGAGCAGAGAGAGGTGGGCGACAAAACCACAGGCGCTGAATCTGATGTGAGAGCTTGACCATGGCGGGAAGTCACAAACAGCTTTAGTTCTTCATCTCTGTCAGTGCTTCTTCTCGTTACATTGTCTGCTATGTCTTTTGTATAACCAACCACTATGACAACCAGATAAGGTCATTTGATAAAACTGTGTGTGGTTAAAGGAGGGGGAGGACTGAGTTTTCACTTAATAACCCTTAGACTTCCATTATAATTAAAAAACAACTATGTGTGCCAAAATACTCGTGCCACTCCATTTAGAAACATTTCAGGTTTTGTTTGACCGACTACCCAATCAGGAAACAGATATGCAGATCAATTCATGCACATTTATGGGTATTCTTGGCATGACTGCTTTTCTATTATTTTCAAAGATTTCATTTCTATATATATATATATATATATATATATATATATATATATATATATATATATATAGAACATGGGGTCAACAGCCGTGTAATGCTTACCTAACTCTAGAGCTCTGAAAATAGAAGCTTTTTTTAATCTCTGTGAACCACAGTCCCCTGAATGTGTCTCTCTGTGGGTGAACAAAAATACAAACTAATTCATCTGATTTAAAATCAGATCCGATCTCATCAGAGAAATTCAACCATACAAAGTAATCATGTAACATGTTAGATTTTAGATTTTGTTTATGTTAATGCCTAGCAGCACATCGTGCCCATCAAACCTTCCATGATCTGAACACCATGTGTCATCTGTTGTTGATCTGAACCATTATGAATGGTTTTATAGTTATGCTTTGGCAACAATGTTTTTTCATTCATGCCAATAAAGCTTTATTGAATTAGAATGAGGGACAAAGAGAGAGGGAGAGAGAGAGAGAGAGAGAGAGAGGGAGGGACAGAGAGTGACAGAGAAAGAGGGAGGGACTGAGAGAGGGGGAGAGACAAATATATATAAAGAGAGGGGGAGGGACATAGAAAGAGGTAGAGGGACAGAGAGAGAGGAGAGAGAGAGGAGGGACAGAAAGGCTTTCTATGCAATCAGAAGTAACATCAAATTAGACATTCCTATTCAAATCGGCTTAAAATTCTAGATTCTGTCATTGAACCCATTTCTCTGTCTGGTTGTGAGATCTGGGTTCTCTCACACACCAAGACTTAGCTAAATGGGCCAAACACTGAACTGAGTGGATTTACAAAACTCTGCATGCATAGTTTTGTAAATCCTCCACACACCAATCGATAATTTGGTACAGTTTGCAAGACCCTCACTTTAAGTACCAATTGCTCGGCCCAATCCACACATCTAAACACTCCCTTATCTGCATTAGACTCTGACTTTCCTTCTTTACACTCTGATGTCAATTACACATCACCTTGTTGTCAAAGCTGTACACACAATGGTCAGTTGTTGCACACACACCCCAATTGAAATCTCAAAGCATCAACCCACAACATACAACTATGCAAATCTATAAACACAAATCAGGAGAAGTGCAGCCTAAAAGGGCCTTGAGCCTCTGCTTTGTTTGGTGAGCATTGAAAAATGGACAGCGACAACCAGAGAAGGAGAGGAGGAAGAGGAGGAGGAAATGGAGGCCCTCCAGCCAGATAGAAACAAGAGACTTGATGTGGTCTAGTGTAACCTTTTGATTTTTTTACGTTCATTTTCTTTCCTGTGCACTGAACGACTTGAAATAAAAAATGATTTGCTGCATACTTGTGTGGTATTTTATGTTTGAACAAGTCGGCCTACACACCCATTTTCAAAGGAAAAATGGATAATTCTCATGAGTCAATGCCATTCACATTGTGTGTTGCATTTCTATATTTGGGTTTTCAATTTTGCACTCCAGTGTGCTGTGAATGCTTGGCAGTGTGCTGCAAATGCTGAGCTGTGTGTATCAATTGACTGGTATGTGTGTGTCACTGGAGAATGTGGCTGTGTGTACCAAATGAGAACACGAGTTCCATTTTGTGAACAGTTCAGACATTTGATGGCAAAGAGTCATCTTGAAAAGGGAGTGCCAGGTTTAGAAATTTGTGTGTGAGGTTTTCAGGTTTGTGTGTACAATTTGAAGGAATCCGTTAGTGTTCGAAGAAATGTGTGTTAAGAACCGTGAACAACTGTAATGTTTTTTATTTCTTATTATATTTACTTAAAAAATCTAAATCTACACAGCTCTGTTGGTTTAACATTTAATCTTTGGTTTTCACCAATCTTTTGTAGGTTTATGTTTTATGTACTAAGCTTTGGCAATGTCAACGAATGTTTTTCATGTTAATAAAGCTCTTTGAATTGAACTGAATTGACAGACAGAGAGAGTGTGAAAGAGAGAGAGTGAGGGGGAGGGACATAAAGAGAGGTGGAGAGGGACAGAGCTAGAGGGAGAGAGAGGGAGGGACATAGAGAGAGGTAAAGAGGGACAGAGTGAGAGAGAGAAGGTGAGAGAGAGGGGGAGGGACATAGAGAGAGGTAGAGAGGGACAGAGCTAGAGAGAGAGAGGGAGAGAGAGAGGGGGAGGGACATAGAGAGAGGTAGAGAGGGACAGAGCGAGAGAGAGAAGGTGAGAGAGAGGAGGAGGGACATAGAGAGAGGTAGAGAGGGACAGAGCTAGAGAGAGAGAGGGAGAGAGAGAGGGGGAGGGACATAGAGAGAGGTAGAGAGGGACAGAGCGAGAGAGAGAAGGTGAGAGAGAGGAGGAGGGACATAGAGAGAGGTAGAGAGGAACAGAGTGAGAGAGAGAAGGAGAGAGAGAGGGGAGGGACATAGAGACATCTGTCTTCTTAAAGTTGAGAGACAGCTTCATTGGTTTTCTTTTCACTTTTCTTCCTGCTTTCAGAACATGAACCACATTAACCACATACAGTAGCTACGTGCAGCCACGACTGTTGACTTCAGCTGCAGAGTGGAAATATCACACTCAACTTACCTCAAAGACAACTCGCTTGACTAAACCAAAAGAGCATGCTCTGTGGCTTGTAGCATCAGTCTTTATTCTCAGTAGCTCACGTCGTCTTTTGTTTCCTGACCATGAAGTGCACACATTCACTTTGTCCTGCAGATGTGACAGCCTTGTTTTTCCTTAAATTGTCATGATCCTGGTTTTCTGCACCCTGGTAACCCTGGAATTGAAAAAATAGATAAATATCCATATGTCAGGTATCTTTACAGAGACAATTCTGAACATGTGTACAGATTAAAACAAGTGTGAGCTGATAGGTGAGACTAAATCATTGAATTATTTACTTTATATTAATTTATGGCTTTATTTCTTTAATGCCAAAGACAAATACGACCCATCTGTGATGTAAGAAACAACATGCCTGACAGACAATTCTCCCACATACAGGGAATTAGTACTTACAGTGATCTATTGAAACATTAGATAAGCATTTTTTTAATCTATGTATGCTGTCCACATCAAGAACAGCAGCTTCAGAGTACAGTGGACTAACACGTATAAACAGCATCCACCTCATCACCGAAGAACTGCTGTATAATCCAATGACACACTGACTGTAGACATGGAGCTGTCCGTGGTGCTGGAACCCCTGAGCTCGAGAACAGTCATTCATTCTTTCAGCAACTATAAAACACAGACTGTAAAAGACCTGGATGAGCCATTCAGTTGTTTGCTAATCCCAGGAACCTTTGGATCATTGTTAATCTGTCAAACTGCACCTCATCTTGACCAGACTTTAGTTCAGCCAACTCACAGACAGAGGCTGTGTTGTTGTGGGTCTAAAGGCCACCTGAGCTAATCCAAAAATCCTCATAAATCCTCATTGAAAGAAAAAAAGGACAGACCATTAAAAAAATCATGCGTGATTTTTCATCAGTGAGATCACATAGATGTGTTACTTATTTAGACTGAAGCCAGTTTTTGAATCAGGCTGTAAAGATATTAAGCCTGATTCTGCTCCCTGCACACAATGGGCCAGATCCTCAAAAGGATTACACTGCTTTTGCGACTGCTAAACCTGTGCAAATGTCAGAAAAAAATAGCGTGCAATCCACAAATCATAGGCAAAGGGTGACATGCACGCAAACAGAACACAAACTGCACTGCCACTCCTCGTTGCACTGGTCCAATTTGCATGAATGTAAATTAGGGAATATTAATAATTTAATTGCAAAATAGCCCTCTTCCTATGCAAATGAGCCTCATTTCAAACACCACCTAATCCACCAAGACCTGCGCTATTGACACAGGCAGTAAAGCGGTGCTATTTACAGCGGTGCCAGTGACACCCGGGAATTGAATCTACATAATTTCCCTTTCTTCCTCTCTTATTCTTTCTCAAGCTCAAAATGATTGAACATTGCACTAAGTACGAAGCGAACGGCGGAACACTTCGCTCCCATTGTAGTCTATCGGGCAAATTCCACTGCACGCGAAAGCGATTCTGAAGCGCCGGCGCGCACCAAGGCACGGGAGATACGCTTCAGGTCTATTTTCTGCACGGCCGCTTCCAAACCTTGTAAATATACTGTTGTTAAGAAGCACCAGACAGGAAGTCACCGTGTGGAGTACCCGGAAGTTTCAAAATAAAACACAAACCACGGACTCTTGCACGTAATGTTCCTCAATTATTTGTCATTACATCAAAACCGGAGGCACGAGCATCAGGTCAGCAGTCGGTCAGAGGGTCCAGAGACAACACGACACCATGGACAAAGAAAAGTGAATCATAGAGGTACAGAAATATCTAACATTGTGTACATGACATCATACATCTTTCCTACACGGATATAGCCGGTAGAAGTTGAATAATTCACAAAGCTGTGTGGTTTGGACCAGCAAAGGGACCTTTAGAGAAGCTAAGCAAGGTGTTGTTTATTTCTTTTCTCAGTTTATAACATGTTTTATGAGTGTGTGACATTACTATTCTCATGAGAGTCTGCGGCTCTCCAGGGCTCAGCCCTCCCCCTCCGGGGCTTCTGGGCGCTTTTTAAGTGGGTTTGCCTGTCAGAGCAAGATCATGGCGCTTCTGCTTACTCCGCGAGGGCGCGTGCAGTGGAATTTGGGGGTTAGAATTAAGGTCCTGCCTTTTGGAGTCTGTCTTGAAGTCTGTCATCTCTGTAAAGAAAGCTCTTCCCTTCAGGTTTAAGATTGATGAAATTAAAGTGTGAATCACTTGCTTTAGTTAATAAAAATCCAGTTAGTCTGATTAATAAGTCAGTCAATGAATGAAATTTTGCCTATTTTTGTATGAATAGCATGATGCCCCGTTCGAGTATTATTTGGGTAAATCAATAATTAAACTCTAAAGTCATAGCAAATAAGGACCAAACAAATTATCGCAACACCAGGTGAAGGCACCATGGCAGGCGACATGGCAGGTGTGCACAAGAAAGAATTTATCTGAGAGAACCCAGGCATGCACAGAAAGAACATGCAAACTCCACAGAGAAAGGCCCTGATCAACACAAGTATCAAACCTGTGACTTGTTTTGAGGCTTGTGCACGACCTGCTGCGCCCCTGCGCCACTACACCAGTCATTACTCAGCTAAGAACAAAAGAAAGGGAATGAATGAGTCTCAGAGAAGAGATGGTGAAACACCGACACAAGCACTTAGTTTAAATGCTCACATGACTATCACTCTAACAGCTTTAAGTTGCCTGCATCATTGTTGTGTGAACTTTTCTATATTGTGGTATATTGAAAAAAAAAAATGGTTTTCTTCAGCTTTCAACCCTTTACCTGACCTACATGCTCAAACAAATTCATGTGAAGCAGTTGAAGCAAACAAACAGCTTCACAAACAAAACCACAGACATCCTGTCAGAGCAGGGAGACGATAGCAGCAAACCGCTGGGGTCGAACCTGACGTGACAGAGTTGACCAGAGCGGGAGCTCAGAGGTAGTCAACTGGTGGTCTTCAAAACCCATCTGAGTTTAAAAACAAGGTCAAAGTGTAGAGCCTTATTTGAGCTTTGTGAAGCAGCTCTCTTCCGGTCTTTGTTCTCTGTGTAGGCGGTGTTGACAGCAGCGATCCTCAGCCCATGTTTCAACCACAGCCCAGGTTTACAGACGTAGCCGCTTAAAACCTCCACACTTTCCCCTGATTGGGTCTTGGCTGGTCCCTGATAGGTCATGACAGGGCCTGCCCACCCTGACAGTCATCGATTGTTAACTCTGGGTCATATTTGCAAGTATTTTTGTTTTCGAGTTTGCTTTTAGTTGATTCAGCAGCTGATTCAGTGACTAAGGGAAAGATTGAGGCGATGTCATCTAATGAGGGGGGAAGCACCATGTCATGGAGACGCCCTGCAAATGCATGACTGGGTGTCTTTTCTTTGAATTCAAGGCAGAACTTCAGAGAAATATGTTGGCTAACAGTGGCTTAAAGGCAGCTGGAAACTGGCAGGGAGGGGAAAACTAAAGTAGTTGTATCTATAGTCAGTATCTACTATGACTCACAGGCAGTGGGGTTATTTCTAAACTAAAACAAGTCTTCCAACTTCCTGTTTCAAAATATTCTGACCTTCCCATCTTGTTTTACACTCAGTAATTACCATCGCTGTACACAGCAAAATCTGCATGGACAAATAAACTAATCAGAGCGAACATCAACATTGGTGTCTCTGTGGGATACTCCTACGCTTTCTGGAGAGTTGGTACATAAACTCTCGTCAAGTGTTATGTCCGACTCTGAAGTTGAAATGTAAAACTATAGTACTCTGAACAGTGGGACTTTTGACACTTTAAAACACTGATTTGTCTGTATATCACATTGGTTAACACTAATATAGATGTATGTGTGAAATTGCAGTATTTGAAAGATAAGTATTAAAAAACAGCATAAACTCTTGAATGCTTGAATACTACATAAAAATTAAAATATATATCATATATTATGAAACAGAAAACATTATAAAAAATGAAGTATTTGATGTTCATCCTTGAAATGTAAAAGTAACCATCCTTAGGAATGCTCTCATGAGAGGGCTGCAAGATGACCCTGATGACCCAGTGTCCACAGAAATAGCTGACCTGTCCTAAGTGATGAACAGCTCAAGGAACAAAAAACTTTTTACTGCTGACCAGATGTTAGGAGAAGATAGGTGCACAACTTCTGACCCTATTTATGCCGTGGTCAAATTTAAGTCTGGGAGGAAGACATCGGCTGTCCCTCCCAGGTATCCTGCATTGCCTGTCTGATTCTGGTGTTGCTTTTTGCAATAAGCTGATTTTTTTTTTTTTAAGCAAGCCAGTGTCTTCTGCACATCACAAGTGGTCGAGATACTACAATAACATTACACTAGTTCTCATAAATCCTGTCAGGATAACATGTTAGTAAACAGGAGAAAAAGTGTCTTGATCTGGCTCATGATTTAAAAAAAATACTTTCAATATTGTCTTTAAGTTTAAATATAATAACAAAAACAATGACTGAAATACTAATGATGATAGTGATGACAATCATTACAACAAAAAAAATGACGAATATAATCACAGTGATTTGTAACATAAAGAATGGTTTTATGGAGATATTCATGAGTACATAGCAGAACATGATGACACCAAAAGTCTTTTAATAAACGCATTACAGGTTTAAACTACTGGAAAAAACCCGGTGTTGGCTTTACAAAATGCAACTATAATATTATTTACAATGTTTAACTATACCTCGACAAATCACGTGTGTTTAGAACTTTAGTCTATTTGGACATAGGGGTTTTGGATCCCTCCACTATCAGCACGTCAAAAGAAACAAACACTAACTTAACACAAACTGAACTAAAGAGATTTTGACTCTAGTAATGATGACATGCAGTTATTTGCTGGTACAAGAGGATATTTTCATGAACTGGGATACACAAATGAAAACCTGTTTTAGATGGAGTCACAGGACGGGTTACAAATTACCAGGTGGTGATTTGTGTGGAGCTGACTGGGAAAATGGGCACTGAAAACACAATGCTTCGTCACTGCAGAGGGAGTACTTACATCCATATTTATAACAGCAAGACATATTTTGCCATTTATTTCAGTTTGTGCTCCAGTGAATGCTACATGACCCTCTGCTGTAGCACTCTGACCTGATCTGATGAGGGAAGCTGCTGGTGGAAGGATACATCGCCCTTCACTTCGTCACAAAATACAAAACCCAAAACCAGTGGAGTTGGCACATTGTGTAAATCGTAAATAAAAACAGAATAAAATGATTTGTAAATCCCTTTCAACTTATATTCAATTGAATACACAGCAAAAAACAAGATACTAAAAACAAGATTACTTTTTCCTACGACTTAAGCATTGTACTGAGAGAGTGCAGTTTAAACCGGAGTCAAATTCCTTGTATTCCTGGAAATACTTGGCGAATAAAGCTGATTCTAATTCTAATTGTAATGAATAATTAACAGAATGTGACTGTTGAAGGGAGAAGGGGAGGAACCTTCTGGAACCTTTGTGTTGACAGGAGGAACCTCATCCATCCCTATAAAACATGCATACATCAACTTGAGCTCCAGTTGTTTTGGGACGCTGTGACACAAAGAAACTCCCATTTGTTGTTGTTCATCTTGTAACTTTAATAAACGTCGCTCGTCAGACTTGGAATTTGCCTGCGTTCGTGTTTCCTTGAAGAGCGAGAGCACAAATTCATATATCTGTTTTTCATCTTAGCTGCCATTTCTGCGCAGAAGTTACAAGCCAGCTCATTCTGTATTTTTCTGAAGAAATGAGACATTTCAGGATGACCAGATCCTCGCATATCCTTAAATGAAGCTCAACTGCACAGCCTTTACATTCAGGCTCTTTTTCTCCATCACCACTGGGAAGAACTAAAATGTACAACCTGAGATAAACTCACTGCTACACCTTGTACTCATGCACTCACCACCTGTGCTCTGGATGTCGTTGTAATACATTTGACTCTGAATTCAATTCAGAAGGAAGAACTAATAAAGTGCCTATCAATAATCAGTAAAACCATCATATCAGCTCAGACTGATGAATTATTGTTGAAACACACAGGCATAAAATCCAACACTTTTCACTCTGCGCCTGGCTTTGCACTGAGACCATGGATCCTTAGAAAACAAACTTTTGTGGTGATGCTCTGGGCGTGGGCGTGGCCTTGCCGTGGAGAGGCCGTGCCCTGCTGTCTCGTGTCCTCTTGTGGTTTCTGTTCATGGAAATTGTCTAGTTTCGATTACTATTGTTATGAAAACTGACAACTGTTTCTATTTTTTTATCATCATTATTTATAGAACTATTGTTACTCTTCAATCTGTAATGTAATACTGCCATTACCACACACACACACACACACACACACACACACACTATATATATATATATATATATATATATATATATATATATATATATATATATATATATATATATTTATATATATATATATTTATATATATGTGTGTGTGTATTTGAATTGTACATGAACACACACACAGACACATACATTTCTTCATACACACAGAGAACAACCATTCTTTTATTTCCTTTTGGCTTATTTATAACTGTTTTTTATCTTTTATTTTTCCTACTTTCTATTCTCTCCTTTCCTTGTTGTATACATCATCATGATTAGTCATTAATAATTATAACTTTTATCTTCTTAGTTATGCAATATATTATTTTCTCCTAAACAGTTGCTTTGTCTTTTTTGTTTTGTCTTGCAATTTAGAAAAAGGAAACCCAATATATGCAGACCCATCATCCACCACGTTTTCAAACAACAGTCGAAACATGTTTTTCTCATTATAATAACAACAGTAGGATTTTCAATTCTCATGAGGTCTAAGAAATGGAGGAAGTTTGAAATCAATGCAGGTCAAAACTTTTTCAAGCCAGTTCACTCAAAGGAGACCAGATTTTAGTTTATGACAGCTTTTTATTTCAGAATTTAACACGTCATGTACAGACACAAACCCAAACACCAATGAAGCTGGGACACAGTGAAACACATAAACAAAACTGAACAAACAATAATTATAATAATTATAATAATCAAAATTATTTCAAATAATAATCAACTGAGTGCACAAGGACCAAATATTTAATGCTCAAACTGAAAACAATAACGTTGTTTTGTGTTAGAAATATTCACTGATTTTGAACATAAATTGCATGCAACATGCATTTTAAAAAAGCTGGGACAGAGAAAATGAATAACTACTCACAGGGGCTTAAAGTTATCATTTAACAGCTATAGTAATGGATAACAGGGAGTCTTGGACTGCTTTCACTCTTATCACATTTGGTCCAGACCAATGCACCCTGCTTGTTTTTTTAATTTTTGAGTTTTTGCTGTTGGTGTTAAAGCTCACATGAACTCTTGTTCTGACTATAGAAACCAAACTCTGGTCTGAAAGGTCCAAAGTTCAATTCATGATGGTTGTGAAGGAAATCCAAACCAAACAAAGATCAAACAAGGCAAGTAAAGTAAAAGGGAGTCAATTGTTGCTTGGATTTGGCCAAATATCACAACAGAAATGCTAACGTGGTGGTGCTCAATTATAGTAAATGGTAAATGGAATTGAGCTTATATAGCGCTACCCAGCACACGCATTTGCTCTCACATTCACTCACTGATGGTTTTTGGGTTTCTATGTTAGTTATCCATCAGTATCTCTAACATATTCACACCCTTTCATGCCCATTTACACACCACTGACGCAGCAGTGGGAGCAACTTGGAGTTATGTGTCTTGCCTAGTGACGCCCGGAGCTGGGCTTGAACCTGCAACCTCCCGATCACTGACCAAGCGCACTATCCAACTGCGCCACCGACGCCCCATACAGTACAAAGCAAAGTGCTGCTCATGTTAGAAATGCAGGCACATCCAGCCTTCAGTCCTCTTGACAGGTTAATATCTACAAATCTGAGCAGAATATGCTTAAACATCACTTGATGAAGTCTAAATGCAGTTTTATCTTTATTTTATAGCACAGACAACTTTCTAACTGCTTTAAGCTAAACAATGTCATCACTCAAAAACAGCTGTGTATTTCAGGCTCATAATATAACAGACACAATTTCAGGAACTGAAACTGCAGCTACAGCCTCAGCAAGTGACTTCACACATTTGACTGGTGTTGGTCTGCCTGACCAGCAGTCACACTGCAGTGTGAAAACAAACCAAACCACAAAGGAAAAAAAAAAAAAGTGTGCTATCTTCAACCTTGATCATACAGGGAGTGGTTAGTTAGAGAAGGATATACAGAAGTTTAAACTTTGGACCTCCACAGTCAAACACTGTGGGTCTGCAGACAAAGATGCTTGTCAGTAAATAATGGAGTAAAGTATTTGTTCTGGAAGCAGATCCACTTACTAAAGCTGATATTTATCAGTGTTGTCTTATGTCTTTTATTTATTTACAGCCCAGGACTGAATGATCTATGGCCAAGTACCAGTCCGTGAGATGATGGTTGAAGAGCCCTGTCTTAAAAGACAAATTTAATCCAAACACAGATGCTAATAGGTCGCCTATTATAAGGAGGCAGAAACAGAACACATCCAGACTTATTGACTCATACTGAAGTACAGACATTCACTCCATGTGTCATCTGGAAGTTTTCTTGAGCTGTCGAATTTGTCCACACTCAGAGCAGGATAATAGAGACTCTCCTCATGTTGGTTAGTCTAGACACACAAACACAAGAGAAAGAGAAAAGTCATTAAATTGGTTCAATAATGAGTCCTAAAACACAGAGGACAGTTACCAGATTCACACTCAGAGTTTCCTTGTTTTAAAAGTCTCTGAACGTTTTTTACTTACTTGTTTTAGATAAACTAAATAAGAATCTTTATTCATCATACTAGACAAAATTGAATTTCCAACAAAATCAAATAATCTAGAATTTACCCATTTCTTTATTTAAAGTAGTCTTGTTGATGTCTTATGCTGAGGTCAGACTACATGGACATTTTCTTCCATTTTGTCATGTTTGGCTTTAAATGCACAAACTTATGGCTCCATGGTTGCCTATCTCATTCACGGACTGTTTTTACCAACAAAAACAGTTGTGTAGTTTAACTTTGGCATTATATAGTAGCTTTAACCATCATTAAGTGAATGGAAAAGACTAGAAAGGTTCAACAAAAGCGCAAGCCCATTGACCCTTTATCGAGTCTTTAAAAGCACAACTAGCTTCAGTTGCTAACAAACTGCTACTAGATAATAAAAATGACAAAGGACCTTTAACACTGTATTAAACAGGTTTTTACAAATTAGATTAAAACCCAAATATTATCACTTCATCCTTGTGCCATGACCAACATTCCTTAAAAATGTAATCAAACTGTAGTTGTGAAAAATGTTAACAAATGTTCATAAATTCTTTAAAAAATCTGATCTGCATCCAGAAAAAAGAGACAGCCCATCATAAAGTAGTTTATGTCTACAGCCCGAGCTATTGGTGGATTGACTTAGTTTGAGCAGAACGTTTGAATGAAACCAAGAATCAAAATTTAAAAAAAAAGTTTTGTTCAATTGACAACTTCTTAACCTGACGAGGATGATTACATGTAACTGCTGATTTCAAGGGTTAGTTTGAGTTCTTCCAAGGGTCACTGGAGGTCCAAGGCACCATTAAATATGAGAGCCAGTAAAGGAACTTCATCCTTTGGAATAGATAGCTGGAGTGCGACAGTAGCCGGTACATAGGCATACATGCCATTTAAAGTCTTGTAATTAACCCAGTTAATATGTTAAATCTATTCTAAAAAACAACATTGGATCATGAACATGATACAGTAAGATTCTTTAAAACATTGAACTTTTCCTCAAACAGGCCCTGTGTTTAGAAGTTCTATATGTTGGGACGTAGGTGTTATGTATCCCTCATCATCAGCTGGACAGGTCATCAGAGGAAACAACAAACACTAACTTTACAAAAACTGGACTTAAAATTAGGGACTTTGACTTTAGCAAAAACTGCTGCTGCCCCACTTTGAATACTCGAACTAACCCTTAAAGCATTTCACACAAAGTAAAGTATCCCAGGCTGATCCTCCTGCCCAGAGCATTCTCCAATAGTTTGCACAACACTTTTTAAAGTAGCAATAAAATCTTGGCGGAAATTACCTGTTCATTTGAAGAAGAAGAACCTGATGTTCCTGAAAAACAACAAAAAAATATTTAGTGCCAAAATCAAGAGTTTATTGGATGACCCACCAGACAGAACCATTTATTAAATTCACCTTTAGTGCTGTATCTCTTTTTCTTGAAACAGGCAAATAAAACAGAAACAAGAAAAAGAATCAGGATGGTGCTGAATATCAAAGCTCCACCCAGGACATACACCAGGACTGCAGACTGTTCCTCACCTGTAGAGAGAAGGACACCAGGACACAGTGAGGCTTTACAGAGTTTGACTTTAATCAGGTTGAGCTGCATCAGGGTAATATCCCATCTCATCAAACTCCCACAAAAGGATTCTGCCCTGTCCCATCACAGCCCTGACAGAGTGACTCCTGCTCCCATCCTGCTTTTAATTGTCCTTGACCTCATGTTCGCCGTTGGTCCATGTGTTGACAGTACCTACTGCAGGGAATTAAAATAATGTTAACTCTAAACACATTAAGACAGTTTAAAATTCAACCAGGGGTAAATGATTGAGTCACAATTACTCCTAGTCTCTCAACAAATTAATGTAAAGAAACACATCACAAGTGTTTAGGCCAAAATCAGCTGAATTACTTTGGCTTGGATCTTTGCAAGGTAAATTTGTCTGACTATAGACAATGAATCAGGTGGATCCAGCTGCACTGCAAGGTTTACAATAACCTTGTCCATCAGATAGACTGTTAAATATATTTTATCTGGAAAAAGGCCCATATAAAGTTTTTAGGAAGGGCTTAACCTTTCAGAAGCATTTAAGAGGACAATGTTTTTTTATGTAGGCAGGAAACAT
>JAZDUH010000194.1:145000-232026 GCA_036419115.1 Scarus forsteni
TTAATAATCAATAAAACCATCTTATTAGGACAGATTGATGGCTGATTGATGAAATACACACCATCAGCCTTGGTACATTTCCTCTGTGCCCAAAGGTGTAGCAGCTAATCAGTTGCAAAGTTAAATGGTGACATTCAGCTAACATGTCCTCATGAGTAGCTCTTTATTGGGGTTTAGAAACAAGTCCATGAACTCCTCCGATCTGGGGATGTTTAATTTTACTACCATCAAAATCTGTGCCTTAAATGTCTTTATACCTCGTCAAAAATCTAAAGTCTGTTGTGCAGTTTTCTTAATTTTATGAGAAAGTTAGAGATTGACACACATCTGCAAGATCAGAAACACTTAATTGAGCCTGTTTCACACACATGGATGCACAGAAGCTCACCTCTACTGTTAGATATCAGTGCATTTGTTGGACAATTCAGTAACAGTCTCTTCTGGAACAGAGAACAAGGAGACCAATACCAGGAAAAAAAAAAAATACAAACGATTGATGATTTTCTCAAAACATCAGGCAGTGTTTCTAAAACAGTATATCTATGCTGATGAATCTCACTGATTATTTTGCTCATAGATAATAAAACAGGCCGTCCAGTCTTTATTGTACTTTACAGACAATAGAGCCCAGGATTCTTCAGAAAAATAAAAAAAAATAAAATGCTTAAAGCTTGAAGGTATTTGACATTTAGTAAACAGATTTTTTAGAAACATAAAGTTGACTGATCCTACCAGTCTTGACTGGAGATTTGAATGATTAATCATGGTTTCACTTTTCATTTATTCTGACTTTTTTGACTCATATTGTGGATTGTTGCTTATGCTCTGGATGTGTCAGTGAAAATGGGACTTGAATATTCCATGTGTGTTGTCTGAGTGTAATGTCACAATGAAAGGGTAGGAATTTAATAATCCATCCAAAGTCTGACCGAATGACTAAACCTGCTGTGTAAAATGCAAGCCACCAGGGCACAGTGATTTTAAATTATGCTTGGTTTGACCTGTTATGCCATAACACATTCATGTATAATCAAGGTGCATAATTCAACCCTTTTTACTCTGCCCCTGGCTTTTCATCAAAGATGCGTCCTTAAAACAAAATATAGACAAGATCCCTCGTGCAGCACGTGTTTTTAAGCAATGATCCAGATATGACCTTCTCATGTTTGATAATAGCAGTAGGAGTTGCAAATGTCATGAGGTCTAACAGATGTACAAAGCTTTCAACATCAAGGTTGGTTAAAGTCCGTTTGTAATTTCATTTAACATATTTTAGAAAAAGTGGTTGCCAGTCAACTTTAAACTGCCCTGGACGCTCAGAGCATCCTGGATAAGTTTCAGTCAGGTTTTTGTCAGTCCCATCCCACAGAAACAGCTCTTCTTAGAGTCTTCAATGACCTTCTTCTTAGCAGTGACAAAGGAACATGTTCTGTGTTGGTTTTATTGGATCTCAGTGCGGCATTTGACACTGTGGATCATGATGTTTTAATTAATAGACTAAGGCAGTGGGTGGGCATTTCTGGCTCTGCCCTTGATTAGTTCTCCTCCTATCTATCACAGAGAACTTTCTCTGTTACTGTCAATCCCCACACCTCTTTGAATTCCCCCCCCAGCTTGTGGAGTTCCTCAAGGCTCAGTCCTTGGCCCACTATTATTTTCTCTGTACTTGCTCCCACTAAGCCAACTAATCAACACTTTTAAAAATGTATCTTATCATTGTTATGCAGATGATATCCAGCTACATATATCCTTTTCACCCAATGATCATTCTCAAGTGTCAGCCCTGCTCAGTTGTTTAAGTGCCATTAGAGACTGGATGTCAGATAATTAACGACAACTCAACTCTGAAAAAAACAGAAGTCCCTGTCTTGGCTCCAGAGAGCTTAGTGCCAGACATACTTCAGAAACTGGGAACCCTGTCCACTTTTACAAAATCAACTCTATGTAATCTTGGTGTTTCCTTAAGCCACTCACTCTCTCTAGATCATCATGTTAATAATCTGGTTTGTTCTTGTTTTTTTCATCTCAGAAATATTGCACAACTCAGACACATTATTTCTACATCTCAAATAGAGATGGTTATTCACGCATTCATTTTTTCCCATTTAGACTACTGTAACTCACTTTTCACATGTCTCAGTAAAACATCCATAGACCGTCTACAATTAGTACAAAACGCTGCAGCCAGACTACTTACCAGGTCTCCAAAAAAGGTCACACATCACACCAATTCACTCCACTGGCTTCCCACACATTTCAGGATATATTTTAAGATACTTTTGCTCACTTTCAAAGCCCTCCATGGCCAGGCTCCAGCATACATCTCAGAACTTTTAAAACACTACATTCCTGGTAGGCCTCTTCGGTCCACTGAGCAAAACCTGTTGGTTGTTCCACACTCCAGGCTAAAAACTAACTGTGACTGTGCTTTTAGTGTCATGGCTCCAACTCTGTGGAACTCGCTCCCCTTGGGTTCAAGATTGGCTGAAACAGCTGATTCTTTTAAAAAACAACCTAAGACCTACTTGTTTGGTCTGACCTTTGCTTAATATGTCTTGTGTGCTGTGTTTTCTTTTAATGTATCTTTAAAAATTGCTTCTATTGTTTTTATTTGTTTTGTGAAGCACTATGTGACTTTCCTGTTCTTGAGAGGTGCTATATAAATAAACTTATTATTATTATAAATTCAGTGAGATCAGACCTTCATTTGTTTCAGGATTCTTGTTATTTGATTTTAAAGTGGGTCAAATCTTTGTCAAGCCAGCTCTCTCCAAGGAGACTAGATTTTAGTTTATGACAGCATTTTGTTTCAACATTCTGACAGGTCATGTACATACAAACCCAAATACCAGTGAATTAGGACATTGTACAACACATGAGCAAAACAGAATACAGTGAATCCTTTTCAATCTATCATCGACTGAGTACACAACAACTGATAACACAAATGACTTTTTTTGTTGGAATTATTCACGCATTTCGAACTGGATGTCTACAATACATTTAAAAAAACTGGAAAAGAGGCAACAAAAGACAAACAAAGTTGAGTGAAGTATACTGAGAGACTGTTCACAGAGAATTGTAGGAACTGTATATCTATAAGCAGGTGCTACAAGTGAAATGTATATATATATATATATATACACACACACACATATATATATATATATATCTATCTATCTATACATATATATACATATATATATATATATATATATATATATATATATACATATATATATATGTGTGTGTGTGTGTGTGTGTGTGTGTATATATATATATATATATATATATATATATATATATATATAATTCATATTTGGTAACATAGCATCCATAATGCATTATAATGCATTCATAATTATAATGCCTCATAACTACAAACATAATGCTTCATGATGCTTAATATCAACGGTCATAAAACAATATGTCATTTATAATGAATTATAATGACTTGTTCCATGGATGCTCATGAATACTCATGAACACTACATCCATAATGCTTTATGAGGTATGAAGCCCCCACAATCACAATGCATTATGAGGGCATTCATAATGCTTCATAACTACACTCATAATGCTTTATGATGCACTATATCAAAAGTCATAAAACATTATATCACTTGTAATGAATTATAATGACTAGCTCTATCGTTCATTATAAGTGATTATGACTGTTGATATAGTGCATCCTAAAGCATTACAACTGTAGTTATGAAGCATTATGAATGCAGTATCATGCACATATCTAGTTATAATGCATTATAAATGTGGGCTTCATAGAAAGTGTTACCATTTGTTTTTCATTGCTAGAGTGTGTTCACAATAATAAATGCACTACAAACCTCTTCAGTATCTATGATCCAGTTGTGATCTTGGTTCATCTGAAATGCTCCCTCGGTACTCCTGTCCTGTTATTCTCATTCACCAGTGGGTATAATCCACTCTGACTGGTTGACCTTCTGCTTTGTGGTAATTGGTCAGTTCAGTGCTGCTCAGCATTGTGTTTTTTACAGCTCTGCATTTTGTCTACAGCCAGTGCCTTGCAATGGGCTTGTTGCCCCTGCTGATTAGGCTTATACAAGAGATGTAACAGTGGTATGACATTACACCAGTTTACAGAGGAGGGTAGTTGCAGGTGTGTGCTTGGAAGGCCAAATGCTCTGGTGGTCCTGTGCCTGATTAAGGCTTATGAAAATTTTAATGCTTGGTGTTTCAGTGATGACAGAAGAATGTAAATAGCTGGTCGTAACAGAATAATGGAACAGTCCATTATTATGTTTATACATTATCACATGATGCAGCCTAAATACAGTTTCAACTTTATAGCAGGTAGCAAGACTTCTGAACTGCTTTGAACATAAAGGGCTCTAATTTCGTGGTGCAGCACAGGGGGCGCAAGCCTGGCGCACCCCGCGCAGTGTTAATTTCGTCCGGCGCACCGCCGTGCGCTGCCAATTTGACAATTTGGTAGACTGTCTGCGCAGAGGTGGGTGTGACGGCGCACCAAGGGGAGGTGATGGCGCACCAGGGGGAGATGTCGGCAGATTCATGTTGCCGCAGTGACAATTTTGTGCCAAAAACAGTGCAGAAAGTGCGCTGAAAGCTCGCCAGCTTCAACCTGGTCTAACCTCGGCGCAGAGCGAAGCGCGCCCTCCACAGCTGTAATTTGGTGACAAGTGCACATGTGCGCACGCCTCAGAGGCAGGTTTCCAGAGTGTCAGGCACATTTTAATGCATTAAACAATCACAGCAATCACTATTTAATGTTCCCGTCTGAACCAGCATATACATTTGTATCTATATTAACCTTCCCGTCACATCTGATGTTGGATTAAAGCCGTTTGCCATAAAGAAACTTAACCTGACGGCATCTGGAAGTTTGATGCACATCTTACAAGTCAACAATAAACATCCTTTACATCTGATACTGAGTATATATCTGGCTTCTCTCATTTCATTAAATTAAAAGAAAAAAAGGAGAAAAAAGACGGAGAAAAAAGAGAAAAAATCAATGTATGTTACTCTGGATGTACCTGTTATTTCCCATATTCCTCTATTTTACTCTTTATTTTTAACGTGATCTAAAAAGATGGAGAACATTATTGCAAGGAGGATGAGGAGGAGACACCGGTAGAGTATACAGTTTATCACTAAAGGCTCTGCTATTTGGCGATGACAAACCAGGAGTGCAGGTGGATCACAAGCATTATGAATGGATAAGACAGCGGGTGTGAAACTGTCTCTTATTTTTTTTACTATTAATGACAAAGGAACAGATTACATCTGTTCCGGGAGCTGGCCCACACGGTGACGCGCATCCTGGCCTCCGATGCGCGCCCCGCTGTACATTCTCCTGCTGAAGTGACAGCGGCTCTGACCTTCTCCGCTACCGGGTCTTTCCAGCACACTGTGCCTGCTGTGGCGGGGATCATTCAGACCAATCAGACGCTGCGCCTTGGCCGCAGCGCATTTAAAGGCGAGGAGAGGCAGTCATTTGATTGGTGAAGACAGCGGTCGGCTGTGTCAAACCCATTCACGCCTCCGTCTCCTCCTCTCTCGATATGCGCTGAGGAGGCGTGGATGCGATGGTCTGCGCCATGAGCGTGCCCCTCTTGGCACTGCAGGAAACTTGCAAAGTGCGCTGGTCACACTCTATCCGTGCGGCGAAGGCTGGCGCGGGGCAGGTGCGCCTGCGCCTAGTCTACGAAATTAGAGCCCAAACTGTTATCACTCAAAGCTGGTTCTGTATTTCTGGCTCATAATACAACAAAAGGCAGCATGGCAGGAACAAAGACTGACGATACAGCTCCAACTAGTGGTGGGAGACGAGGTCACACAACATTTGAAAGGTTTTGGTTTGCCTGACTAAATGCAGTGTGAAGGTATTGGCTTCAATGGCTTCAACATTAAACATACAGGGAGTGGTTTTTAGGGAAGAAGATGCAGAATTTCAACTTTGGATCTTCAAAATAAAAACTGTGGGTCTGCAGTTAGAACACAATGATTCTCAGTTAGCCCCAGTACCAAGTAATCTATGACTAATTTACCAGTCCATGGCATGATGGTTGAAGAGCCCTGTCTTAATAACCAAATTACATCCAAATACAGATGCTAATCAAGAATCAAGACTTGAGAATCAAAAATCCTTTATTGTCTCAATGTGAGGAAGATAACCAAATTTCAGGTGGTAGCTGAGGACGTGAGAAAAATATGAAAAACAGAAACAGAAATTGAAGTATCATAAGAAAGACCTAAAAAAAAAAGGTCAGTCAGTCAGTCAGTAAGTAATAAGTTGGCTGAAGGAGGCAGAAACAGAACACATCCAGACTTATTGCTTCACACCGGAGTAAACACATTCATTTGGTGGGTAATCTGGAAGTCTTCTTGCGCGGCCGACTTTGTTCACATTCAGAGCAGCATAATGGAGATTCTCCTCATTTTGGTAGCTCTAGAAATATACAAGAGCAATAGAAAAAAATTGGTTCAGAGATACATCCTAAAACACAGAAGAGGGTTACCAGGTCTTCATTTACAGTTTCCTTGTCTCTAAGATATTTTATTTAAATATTTTAGACCAACTAAAAAATATCCTTCATTAATCATACTAGACTAAAAGACTTCTTCCTACAAAAAGTCGTGGGGACAAGAGGATATCTTGATGAATTGGAGCACACCGATGAAGAACTGAAGCAAATGGAGTCAGACAGAAAGAGGGACGGCAAACAGAAGAGCAGGACGGATCACAAGTCACCTGGTGTTGTAGATGCTGGAAGTCCATAGCCGTCACCAGCAGGACTTGGTAACATGGCTTCTCCTGGACTTTGTGTCTAAGATTTTTTCATTTCAGTCAGCCTTTAAACTGCTGTCATGTGTCAAGGTTCTGATTAAATACCTCTCCGAAGAGACGATGCTTGCAATCCCTTTATGAGCACTCAGCATTCAAAATATTTTGAGAACCATGACCTTAATGTGAATCCATTTAAAAACCTGAAGCAAACCTTTAAGTATTTACAACAAAATAAAGTAACCCCTCCTCCTGTCCCAAGTGCACTCTAACCCCCAAATTCCACTGGACGCGAAAGCACCGTGCCGCACAGTGCCGCACAGCGCCGCAGCGTCCTTGAAACATACTGCGGAGCACTTCGTTTCCATTGTAGTCTATCAGGCAAATTCCACTGCACGTGCTGCGGCACGTCAGCGCTGCATTGCTGAAGCGCCGGTGCGTGCCGAGGCGCGAGAGTTATGCTTTAGGTCTATTTTCTGCGTGGCCGCTTCCAAACCTCGAAATTCACTGTCGTTAAGAAAGGACCAGACAGGAAGTCACCGTGTGGAGTAACCGGAAGTTTCAAAATAAAACACAATGCTCGGACTCTTGCATGTAATGTTCCTCAATTATTTGTCATGACGTCAAAACCGGAGGCACGAGCATCAGGTTAGCAGTTGTTCAGAGGGTCCCAGAGGCAACACGACACCATGGACGAAGAAAAGTGAATTGAAGAGGTACAGAAATATACAAGATTGTATACATGACAATAAACATCTTTTCTACACAGAAATAGATGGATAGAAATTGAATTAATCACGAAGCTGTGTGGTTTGGACCAGCAAAGGGACCTTAGAGAGGTGAAGTGTTGTTTATTTCTTTTCTCAGTCTTTAAAATGTTTGATGAGCGTGTGACATCGCTATTCTCATGAGAGCCTGCAGGGATCAGCCTGGGCACGTCGCTTTCAGTGGGGTTTGCCTGTCGGAGCAAGACCGCAGGGCTCTTTCGTGCAGTGGAATTTGGGGGTAAGAGTCGATGTAGTCTATACCTCTAATCGTCTATCCATCTACAGTCAATAGTATATTCTTATGAAGTAAAATTTAAATCTTGGCCGAAAGTACCTGTGCAGAAGAAGATGAAGCTGATGTTCCTGAAAAACAACAATTAAAAAAACAATTCATGTCAAATCAAGAGTTTATAGGATAAACCAACAGGTAGAATAATTTCCTAACTTTACCTCCACAGTTGAAGGTCTTTTTCCTGTAACAGAAAAATAAAACTGAGGCCAGAGAAATACAGAGGATGGTGTTGAATATCAAAGCTCCACCCAGGACATACACCAGGACTGCAGACTGTTCTTCATCTGTAGAGACAGACACCAGGACACAGAGATACTTTACAGAGATTGTCTTAACTCAGATTGAGCTTCATTTGGACAATATTTTTATTTTGAGATAATAGAAGCTGCAGCTGTACCTTCATCTACTTATAAAATTGACAAGGAAAGTCATGTCAGGGTGAATAATTATTATGCTTATTATGACTAATTGACAGGAACTAACACCAGGCAAAAAGGCTCAGTTTATTTTCCAGTCCAAAGTTTGGTACATTAAGTACAATCAAGACAGAGGCATCCAAAAAACATGAGACAAAAGTAGGGTCAACACAAAAAAAAGTCAAGAGCGTGGGCAAGAGCTAAAGAATGAGTGCTGGAAAGTGACAGAATAGGCAACGATCTGGCGATGAGACTCTGGCTGCGTTTTCATGGCGCTGAAAATGGTCAAATCTGATAAGTTTTCATTGCGTTTTGGCCTTGGGTCTACATGGAAACTTGAATGAATGCAGTGTAAGCCGCATCGGGGCATTTCAGGATGAAACGCTGGCATCACCGCATGTGCAGTACTCTTTCAGATGAAGGCTATGTGCGCATACCAGGAACAACAGCAGCTTCGGCCGTCGGCCGAGTATCCTGTGTGTCTCTCAACATGCTCGGTTTGTTATCCCGACAAAACTATCCGGACAGATTTGTTGTCCGAACTGATTTGTTGTTCAGAAAAGAAACTCCTGTGTCTCTGTGAGTCTATTCACTGTTGTTGTTTGTGAAAAGTTTTTCTTCTTCGTTCGTGTATTGTAGCAGTGCTGCCTCTCTGCAGACCTACACCGCCATCTACTGAACCGGCATGCATACTACAGCGGATTCACTCGTCTCCGAGCGTCATTGTCTGAACGCAGAAGAATTCTAAAACGCAAAGGACAAATCTCTGCATCTTTAAGTCAGGAGTTTCCATGTAAACGTAGCCACAGAGACATGAGGTTAAATACAAGAGGTAATGAGGGGTGATTAGACACAGGTGGGGGAGGAACAGGAAACAAGACCTGCAACAGGGAAAAGATGAACTGACTTCCAAATAAAGCAGGCAACATGAGACATGGGATGAAAATAAGAAAAAAAAAGTAACTTAAAAGACAGTGGCAATAATGAGATACATTCAAATTAGCAATAAGTCACAGACATGTTTATGCATGGTGTCCACTACAGTAGTCAGATATATGGAATTAATTTTACACCCTTAAAGCTGGGGTTGGCAATCTGATTTAGATACACTTTTTGTAATACTGGTTAAAATGGTCTTTATGACCCGATGGTAATCAACTCATAATGTGTTCTTAAAACAGAGCGAAAAATATGCCCTATCTACAGCAGGAGTAAAACAGGGAAAACCCCAACCAATAATCATGCCGGGACACCTGTTTTTAAACCAATCAAATCCCGTCGCCATTGTGCCCGCCTACTGCGTGTGCATTTTCCCGGCGTGCACAGACTCAGTGCGTTTAGGTTACTGAGCAAGGGATGCAACTCAGCGGGGGTCTTGGCAGAGCCCTGAGGAGATGCTAGTTTCAAATTCATGCTAGTTTTCCAAAATCACCAACTCCAGCTTTAAGGTTGCAACACCGTGTCCAACTACAAGGTGGAAAATTAACAAACCCATGTCTCAAGTTACGAAAAAATTATTGTCTTTTCACATTTTCACCATATTAAGATATTGCATCATTAATCCAAAAAAGTTGAAAAAGGGTAAACTGTGTATTATGTCTGTATTTATATTTCACATAATTTTGTATTTTTATTTTAAATTTTGGTTCAGTTCTCAAGTTAAAGTTTGATTACACATCATCAATACAGATACTTCAGATTTTGCTTTTGTTTTTATCTACTCTAAATAAATGTTTGTCATAGACGTGTTTCTGGATCTTAGATTCCATTAAATTAAAATGTATACTGTTGATGTACGATAAGTGGACAGATGCAGAACTCTCTTGAAATATAAGGCTGAAAAAAACTGATCATGATTTTTAACTTGATCAAACATTTTAAAAAAGTAGTCCTTTGTAATTAGATAATTCATGCATGAAAGGGATAAACCTATCACTGCCAAACAGCGGCATGCTTACCATTAGGCTGACACAGCCAGTTGTCTAGGGCCCCGAAATTTCTAGGTAGCCCTTAAACATCCTATAAAAATGTATCCTTCAAAGCAGTTATTAATATATAGGTTTAATTCATGCACTGTAGTATTTAGTAGAAGAGATCAACATCCATATTTTATGATCATTTTGTAAGTTGACCTCATACATTGAATGGCATTGTCTCTATCTACAATCTTGTAAAATCCTGGAAATTCTTTATTCGTTCTTGCTCTTGCTCTCACAGAAGGCAGACACATTATCTCCATCTCCCTCCTGCCCTTATCTTCCCTGCTTGCTCTTCTTATCTCTGTGCTCTCTCTGTCTGAATGACTGCAGCCTCTCTCTGCATTTCTCTCCAAAATCCAAAAATCATGGAATTGATAAGCTGGCCTCTTAACACCATCAACCAAATTTTACTGATGAGAAGAGCAGGTGAAGGAGGACTTGCCTGCCCTCCTACTTCAGAATTGGATTTATGATAACAAATATCCTGCTGTTTGGTTCTTGGAGTTTCCTGATTTATCTCAACATTTTGAGGATACTGGCAGCACTTTTGGCATTTGAGAAGCTGCCTGTCATGACTGGAGGAATTTACTTGGCTGTCAACACTCAGACTCATTCGACATGTGAGCCAGATCGCAGGATGCAATTCTCTTTTTTTTTCTCCTTGTCTGCATTATCTTTCTAGCTGAGCACCGTTAAAAGCATTGAAAAGGCTAAAGCATTATTTTTTTAAGCAGTGAGAGATATGATGATGAAATGATTTACTTCTACCAGTGACCATCAGCAGCCCTCCCTGTAGGCTTCTCCATCAAATCAAATGTTATTTAACCTCTGATGAGAGCTGAAGTGTGAAAGAAGGGCAGGATGTGATTCTTGAACTCTTTTGCAAGTTGGATACCACCATGGAGAATGGTGGCTTAATTGGCCACATAGATTTGGATATTTATAAATACCATCTTAGAACCAGAGATATTTAAGGCGCAATGGAAAATTACAGTCTGCCTTTACCAAACTATTTCTTATCCGTTTTGGCTCCCTTGTTCTGACCTTGGGGTTGGTATATCTCTATTCTCCTGGAATGTCATGATGACAGAAGCTCTCCACCCACAAAAACATTGGTTATGTAACTAGTTACTTAAGCTGTCAGATAACTGCAACAGATTTTAAAAGCAGGATGGGGGGCCTAATTAACATACTAACCTTCTATCAAAATTGAACTAAATTACAGAATTTGAGGAAATGCATTTAGTTTTGTTATGTTACCGGGTACAATATAAAAAAAAAATATAAAACTTTTATCAGCACAGTACAGGGATATGAAGGGCCCCAATGACTGGGTTTGCCTTGGGCTAACATATGACTAAATACACCCCTGCAGCCAGAATCAATATCTAAATACTTCCTTCACTGCTCGTCTCTTCTGTACGGCAGCTGATGACGGCACACGGCCTAGAAGAAGTTGGTGCAGTTCCATAAGAGCAAAACAGCTTGAAGAACAAAATCATAACCAAATGTCACAAAGAAATACAATTGAATGTTTGATCGACATGATGCAGTTTATCAGTTTAATCTAATGTTCTGCACATTAGTTTATGGCTATTGCTAATTTCTAACTCCTGGCCCAAGTTGGGCTTCATAGTGTCAACAAATGTGTTCCGAAATATTGAATGATGGAAACAGAGTGAGTGCTCATGATTGTGTGTTGTGTTGGATAAACAACTCCATGACCCCCTCTGATTCTAGATTATTGTGAGTAATACAATGCTGATTTTTATTGTCATCCTTCATCTGTGCTAACCTTGCAAGCAGTTGGATCTGCCTGATTCAATGTCTGCAATCAGGCAGCATCTGGCTGCACTCTGATCTTTGTACAACAATTGTCATTGACCCAAAAAGGGAAAGCCCAATAAGAGGGTATTTGGGCAGGATGTAGAGAGAGCTACGAGCAAAATGGCAGCAGAAAGTGACTGCACATATAGATGCTCAAAGCTTCATCGAATTTTTAGATCAGATTATATTAGCCTCCTAGTTAAGAGTCAAGCAAGAATCTCAACCCAAGATCTGAATCAGAATGAGGACACTTTTCTGAAAATTGTCAAAGATTTTGACTTACTTCCAACATCCAGCCTGGTCCCATTTCCAAACAGAATGTGTCCACATGAGACAACGGCGCAGTAATACGTCCCAGCATGAGAAACATTCAGGCTCCTCAGAGGTAAGTTGTAGACACAGGTGTTTGTTTCTGTGCTGTGTCTCTTCTCACACTGATGGTTCCTGCCTCCATGGGTGTAAATGAGTCCTGGATGAGATTCTTCAGAGTCCTTGAACCAGTAAACACTGTGTTCTCCATCACAGCCCCCAGTGTGGACTGTACAGCTCAGAGTCACAGAGCCTCCATGCTGGACGGCTTCAGATTCAGACTGATGGACCAAAGCTGGGACGGCCAAACCAGAACCATTAACACTCACCAGAGTGCCCTCTGCAAACTCAAATGTGAACGAGTGGCCGGTTGCACAGTAGTAAGTTCCTGTGTCAGAAACACGTACATCCATTATAATCAAGTGAAGCTGATTTGTTTCAGCCTCCAGTCTGAAGCGTGGGTCATCCTCCCATTCATTCTCAAATGAGGACTTTTCACTGGTGTCGTAGAAAGATATCATGAGTTTTGGCTTTTGTCCTAAAGGTTGCCTATACCAGTAAAACCTCTTCACCTTGTTATTTCTGAGAACACATGTCACAGTTATGTTGTCCCCGACACTGGCAGATATGAAAGTTTTCTCCTGATGAAGAGATGAGGACGGATCAGCCGTCAGAGCTGAAGAGATGAAAAACAGAATTAAGAAGTAATACTGATCCAGTCTGCGTAATTAGACTTTGACAATTTAGAGGCAAGTACCTAGGCAAGGTGGGCCAAAACGGATCAGGAGAAATATATTTTAGCTCTGCTTAAATGTTATGTTTTGTTGTCTGGCAGTTTTTGAGATACTTGCAAATAATTGTCAGTGCTGCCTTTAAAAATATAAAAAAATGAAGCAAAACCAAATCTAAGTTTGCTTCCACAACACTGTGTTCTGTATAACAGCATGCAAAACAGAGAATGTTCTCAAAAAGGTCTTTAAAAACGAGCTTTTATGATATTCTTTACGAGACACTAGAGGATTCAATTTACTGATTTGAAGCTTAAATGATTCTGTAGAGGTCCGATATGAAACATTATTAATGCATTTGAGACAAAGGTTTTTCAATAAACTTAATTGACCCTTTAAACCAAAACTTTTATAAGTACTGCATTTGCCATTATTTTGTTACAGAAATCAAATAGGATTAATTCATGTTCATTTTATTAAATAGAGCTTTACTGTTTGGATTTGAGCTTGAACATTGAGATAAAATTCCTAAAAGAAAATCTTAAAGCTAGTTACTTATCATTTTGTCACGTGGCAGGTATTTTGACGATCCACCAAACATTTTGGTAAATGAATTTGAAAATATTATTTATGTGTCTCTCACTACTCTAACTAAAATTGCTCATCCCATTTGAACAGCATGAAGTGACTCACAATAATGAAGCGAGTAGATGTAAACATAACTCACCGTTTTTCTCCAGGATGAAGATCATCAGATAGAAAAGTGACTTTGGAGATGTCATCATGTTCAGATTTCAGAGCTTAATGTGAAGCGTCGTGATCTTTCTGAGTCTTCACAGAGGGGGCTGTCTTTAATCAGCCAATCACCTCTTTATGTCCTCTTAAGGAAATAAGATCACATGTTCACAGCCAGCAGCAGTCACATTGGCCTGATCTCACCTTTTTTCTCTCAGTATGGAGTGAGCAGCAGTTTTCTCTGGTGTCTCTTACTGTTGTCCATTTTGTGATGAAATATAAATTATCTGCACATTATTAAATCTGATTGTTGTGTAGAGCATGTTTAAATGATCGAGATTATTAAAAGAAATTGTTTGTTATCCTCATTTCATTGGCTTTGCCATTTGAGCTCTGTGCACTCTATCACATGTACATATGATTTCAAGAGCCCTGGACCACTGAGACCACATTTTTGAGTCTGTGAACATTAAGTCAAGTTGAAATTGATTGGTCAATAAAATGATTAAATCTGGAGAAAGTTTGATTTTCTAATCGTCTGTTAAAATAGTTTTGTTATTATTTTGCAGGGACATCTTTCTATGTCTACAGCTTGTTTAAATCTCCCCATATTTCCAGTTAATTCCAATGACCTGTCTCCAGTTTGGAATATTTGTAAAGTTCCTCATCTTAACTTTCTTTGAAACGCTTCTGGAAATTTATTATGAATTTCACCCTTTTGCATCCCTGTACTGATAACTAATTTAAGTATGTCCTGTGGTTGGGTCACTGGGGCAGCAGCATGGACTTCCCTCTCCCATTAATTTCATCCAGGTTTTTCATAGAGGATCTGGAGGTGTTTCCAGGCCAGCTGAGAGACATAGTCCCTCCAGCCAGTCCTGGGTCTCCACCAAGTTCTTCTTCAGGTGGGACGTCTCCTGAGCATCTCAGCAGGGAGGCATCCTGTTCAGAGACACCTCATCTGGCTCCTCTATGTTCTGAACCCCAGGTGACTTAGCCCTGGTGGCCGGGCGTACACCCATGGGGCCTGGCAGGGCACAACCTGAAGGGGCGTCATGAGACCCTCCTCGTCACCACCCATCGGAGGGGCCAAAACAGTCTGATGTGATGCAAGCTGGGCAGCGGCTGAAAGTTGGATCCTCAGCTGCAGAAGCTGAGCATCACCTCTCTGGTGAGGAAAAAGCCTGAGCTTGTACAAAAGGTTGAGAGGTTCAGACTAGATTTACTCAGACTCCGACAGTCAGGGACCAGCTCATAGTCTGTAAATTAGACACAGAGTTAAGATGCAATAGGCTTAGACTGCCGGGGGGATCTGGCACACTGGGCTGTCTGTCTCTCTCTATCACTCTCTCTCTCCACATCTGCCTTTGCCCCTTTTGTTTGTTTAGATATTAATGTAAATCAATCAATCAATCAATGTTTATTTCTAAAGCCCTTTACAGTAACCCAAGAGGCCCCCAAAGTGATTTACAGCAGTGTCAGAAAATTAATAACAATATGGATACAAGCAACATAAAACTATACCATAAGAACACTATATAAAAGAAAAAGATACATAATAATGCAACGGAAGGTGTGGCACAGTAGCAAGGCGCTTAAAAGCCATTCAAAAAAGATAAAACAGAATAAAACTAACATGAGCATGAGAACTAGAAGCCTTTGTCAGGGTTAAAAGCCATTTTAAAAAAGTGAGTTTTTGATTTTGATTTAAAAAGACCAAATTCAGTCTTGGTGCAGCTGTCTGGGGGCAGCTTGTTCCACAATGTAGTTGCAGCGACAGCAAAAGAACGTTCCCCCCACTGTTTACATTTTGACCTTGGAATGTCCAAAAGAAACTGGACAGAAGAACGCAGGGCCCTCGTATGGCTGCCTAAAGTTAAAATCTCTGATAATTACAGAGGGGCCAGGCCATAAATGGCATTTAAAACAAACAACAAAAGTTTAAAATCAATTCTAAAACTAACTGGAGGCCAGTGGAGAGATGACAGCACAGGGGTGGTGTGCTCACGTCTTGGCGTGTGTGTGAGAAATCGCGGCGCAGCATTTTGGATGAGCTCAAGGCGAGAGAGAGAAGATTGGCTGAGGCCGGCAAAAAGAGCATTACAGTAATCATGACGGGAACCAATAAAAGCGTGAATTTCCTTTTCAAGATCCTGCCAACTGAGGATCTGTTAATCGCACTTTAGGCCACAGTCAAATGTTACCTCCAGGTTTTTAACCTGCGTTTTAAAAAGAGGAGTCAGAGTGTCAAGATTCATCATGACCACATTTGGCAAAGAAGGGCTGAACAGGATACATTCTGTTTTGCTGTTGTTCAGGTGCAGGAAGTTACATGCCAGCCACTGCATAATGGCATGAAAGATGAAACGATAGGTTATGCTTTGCAATGACTAATCCCAATGGAAGCAAATAAAGGGAGAAGAGAACAGGGCCAAGGATAGATCCCTGTGGCACCCCACAAGGAAGTGGTACATCTGACGAGCAGAGGTCACCAATCATCACTGAAAAGCTTCTATCTGACAGGTAGGACCTAAACCATTGGAGAACGGTGCCGCAGATGCCTACATGCTGCTCTGTGCGTGGTACAAAGACTGCGTGGTCAACAGTATCGAATGCCGCTGTGAGGTCGGCAGCACCAGCACTGTGGGATTCCCAGCATCCATGGACAGGGTGATATCATTGTGAACCTTTAACAAAGCTGACTCTGTACTATGTCAGGATCTGAAACCAGACTGAAATTTATCAAGGATAGAGTTTGACTCTAAAAGTGACTGCAGTTGTATGAAACAACTTTTTCTAAAACCATAGAGAGAAAAGGCAGGTGGAATACAGGTCTAAAATTTGACAGCACGGAGGGATCAAGATGGGTTTTTTAGGAGAGACCTGACCACAGCGTGTTTAAAGGCAGCCTGAACAGAGATAAGAATTAACAAAAACAAGCAGATTTGACCCAACAACATCAAAAACCTCCTTCAGGAGTTTGGTTAAATAACACTCTAGGACGATGAGAGCTGTTTGCTGTGACAAAAGACAGATATTTGGACTTAGCCTCCCCCAGGGCTCTCTGGTAATCAGCCAAACTGTCCCTTAACATGCCCAAGGCTAAATGTTATTTATCCTTCTTCCAGCATTTTTGCCTAAGTGCACGGGTGGAGTCACTCAACCAGGGATCTGCCTTGGGCTTGATGATTTTTTTGTGAAAAGGAGCAACTGAGTCTAAAATCTCAGAGCACGTAGAGTGGAAAGCAGAGAGCAGGCTATCTGGGCAAAGGGGAGAAACCAGAGAACTGTTTGTGTACAGCTGAGAGTCCATGAAGGCAGCAGCAAACTCTCCAGCCGTTGATGGAGTGAAGATGCGGCGTCTGCAAGCTGGTGAAACTGGTTTGTTGGCAGAACGGGGATCAGCAAAGACAAAGATAATGGGGGAGTGGTCTGAAATAGTAGTATCCACTATTTCTTTGAGGGAGAGAGAGAGCCCATGCAAAATAGCAAGGTCGAGAGTGTGGCCAAGCTAATGTGTTTGACCATTAACTGACTGAATGAGGCCGAAAGAGTTAAGAAGGCCTTTAAAGTAATTGGCTAATTGATTGGCTGCACAACAGACATGAATGTTAAAGTCCCCACGGATTAGGAGTTTATCAAACTTTGGAATAAAGTCAGACATAAATTTAGAAAAGTCTTGATTGAATTCCCTATTGAATTTGGGAGGATGATAACCTGTGGCACACTTAACAGGACAAGAAAGATCAATCACAAACAACTGCAGTTCAAAGCTGGAATAATTGTTCACGGTTATCATCCAGCATTTGAAACAGTCCTTGAATACAGCAGCTTAGCCTCCACCCCAACCAACAGCAGGCAGGGTGCTGAAGAAAGCACAGCCAGGAAGGAGAAGCCCTGAGAAGGTGCTGTCATCACCTGGTTTAATCCAGGTTTCAGACAGCAGGAGGAAATCCAGATTGTGCTTGGTGAAGAAGTCATTCAAGAAAAGGGTCTTGTTCATGAGAGATCTGGTATTACACAAAGCCATGTGAACTGACAATTCAATCGTTAGCTGAGAGGCGCGACCAAGCAGATGGGGATTACCGGGCACACAGCCCCGCCGGGAGACCCGCACCACAACAATGAAGCAATTCCCTGGTGTCCGGAATAGCCGGCCGGAGCCATGGGTACCTGTACTCTGTGGAACTCCGTAGATCGTAGCGGCCGCATTCCACAAAAGATCCAGCTGAGCAACAGGAACCATGAAGAGAAGAGGCCAGGAGGGTCTTCAGTCGAATGAGGACTCCCCCTTGCTTACTCCGTCTTCTACGGCAACCGGCAGGATGGATGCAGTAGAAAAGCCAGTATGGATGCCAGGAAATGCGGAGGTGACTTTGAATGCTCATGAGAGCCACAGATCAGAAACTTTATTGACGACTCGCAGATGTGAAGAAGAGTCAGGCGATCGTGCACCCGCAGCGTTAACACACTTCATGTAACAAGCAACAAACACAGGTAAAACAACAACAAACCCAGGAGAGGCAGACAGCAAGCCAGACACTGGCGCCATCTTAGCATACCATCATTAATGTCCCAGAGCAGTACCCCCAAAGCTCAACTTAGATATTAGCACAATCTCCCTATGGTTGATACGTCTATGGGAACTATTTTTAGAACCACATAGGCATGAGGTCCCTGTTGAAAATGGGATGTTACATCTCAAGAGGTCTACCTTTCATACATTTATACTGTCAAGTAAGATTGAATCATTCCCTGTTTTGAACACACTGAACACCATAGTAAAAGCACTGATACCCTGAGTAAAAGATGACATAGAGCCTATGTTATGAGAAATCAGAAAGCTAAAATACAGTAAGCTATTATTGAATGTAACTAGAAAACACAGAAATCAGAATACATATAACTAAATGTATTAGAAGATTTAATCACGAGTTGAAATGATCTAATCATCATGTGAATGTATTGAGCAATAGAAAAGTACCGGGCTTGTCTCAACATGTCCCAGGAAAAGGGGAAGTGAGACTCAGCCTAGCTGAATGAGAGATGATGTGTCCGAAAATGAATAATAATGAATAATGCATGTATGAGAAGTGATCTGTGTAAAAGTTATTGGTTAAAACCATGACCTGATATGCAAAGTACGGGCGTGAGATGGACAGTAGTATAAAATAGCGAAAACAAACTGAATCTTCATTCTTCTACCCCAGACGCCCCAGGAGCAGGATCGAGACTGAAGAGGAAGTACAGGATCGCTTCTCCACAGTTATTCTATTCTGTTGCCTTTTTGGACCGAGTTTGGAGAGACTTTCAGAAAAGAACTCTTTTGCCACTGTTGGATTATTTTCCTGAGGATCGTCAGATTGGGGTGATTAACCATTTTCTTCCAACTGTGGATTACAATTTGGATTGAGTTCTCCTTTCTCTCCAGCCATAAGGGATTACCAAGAGTTGGATTATTTCTAAGGACTTTGTACAAGATCTTGGATTTACCTTGCGCTTGCGGTTCCTTTTGGACTAAAAGAGGGGCCGCCTCGGCCTGGAGGCCCCTCTCTCGGCCCCTCTCTCGGCCCCTACAAATTAAAGGACTAAAACTCCGGCATCAACTTTCGAGGATTTACGGTGAACTCTTTAATAATTTTATCTGATTAACTTTCATGATTCAAATTCCATATATACAACAAGTTTATGATTCAAGTTGTATGCTTTGCCCTGCTGAAACTGCAATAAATCATTTAAACTGCATTGAAAGACAAGTTCTGGACACTGACTTTGTCTAATTACGTTTTCTGAAGACCATTGATCCTACAAGCAAAGTGTGATTTACATCAAAGGTTCCTATAGGTTTTTCTAGCCAATAAAATAAACCGCCCCTAGGGATTTTCTGTCAAAATCTCTAAATTAATTCCTAACACCATAACAAGAGCCCGGATTCATAGACGAGAGCTGCCGTTAACTGACGCGTCTGATGTTGGTATCTGGTTCACGGCTACTCAACTGGGTGCGACATCAGATGAAGTAGGGGAGACGTCAGGAAGAAGGCAGTTAGGAGGTTAGGCGTGTCTCTTCACCACCAGCTTAAATGCTGTCAGTTCCCTCTATTGGTAATACTAATAGGGAAGAAAGCTGACAGCCTTACCCGAGAGACGGAGAGCTGGTCCAGTACCTCCTGTACAGGGGTATAAACTGGGAATCTAACAATACTTAATGGAGACAAATATGGTAGGGATGCACTTTTGGTCTGGGCATCCATGAGTTTGTCACTACCATAAGTTCTTGTTTTCACAAAAAAAAATCAGGGATTATACTTCTAAAAATGATCACCACAACGATTCAGACATGAGGACCCTCATGAAAACAAGATGTACCATCTCAAGAGGCTAACCTCTAATAAATCAGACGACAGGTCTATGGTTCATGGATCTGTCCCTAACTTTAGTTCTTACTTTAGTCCTCCTGTCTTCTCTTACCTCCCTTCCTTAGCCCGCACACCAACACAGCATCGTGTGGATTTGCTGTTCATCATGAGACTGGGATCCACATTCAAGATTTCCTGCTGCTTAACAGAAGGTTTTTTCTTGCCGCCATGATGGAGGGATTAATGATTGGCTATATGGATTCATGTTGGGTGTTGGATGTATATATTTGTATATATAGTATATGTGTATCTTCACATGTTTATATGTATCAATATATGTATAACCATAAAATGAAGAGTTTTATGCTCTATTTTAAAGTGTTTTGAGATAACACTAATAATGAATGGGCACTATACACATAAAGACTGATTGATTGATTGATTGATTGATTGATTGATTGATTGATTGATTGATTGATTGATTGATTGATTGATTGATGGATTGATTGATTGATTGATCGATTGATCGATTGATTGATTGACAGACATAGCTTGGGCTCTGGCACCAGTCCTTTCAAGAGGGTTTGGATTCTCTTTCATCCTTGAGTTGATGATGGTGAGAGGTGCTGGGCTGGGTGGCAGTGCTTATTGCTCTGAGGGTTGGTGTCATGTTAGAGTTTATACAAGTGGATGAGATGGTATCCTCTCTCCACCTTTGGGTGTGGGGATCCTGACTGCTGTTTGTGCCTATGGCCCAAACATCAGCTCAGAGTATTCACCCTTTTTGGACTCCCTTGGAGGGGTGGTGGAGAGTTGCTCTGGTGGGGAGCTTAAACGCTCACATCAGCAACAACAGTGTGACCTGAAGGGTTGTGATTGGGAGGAACAGCCCGCCCAGTCTGAACCCAAGTGCTGTTTTTTTACTGGTCTTCTGTGCTCATCACAGATTGGGATAAGGGTGTCCAAATGTGCACTTGGCACCAGGTCACCAGTTCAAAGATTGACCTTGTGGTCGTGCTATTGGACTTGCAGCTGCAAGTCTTGAACACTCAAGTAAAGAGGGGTTGGAGCTGTCATCTGATCACCACCTGGTTTTGAGCTGGCTGCGATGGTGGGGGAGAATGCCAGACAGACTTGGCAGACCCAAATGCGTGTGGGTCTGCTGGGAAAGTCTGGCAGAGTCTCCCATCAACAGGAGCTTCAACTGCTAGTTGCATGGCACTGCCCTTGTACTTGCCCTGTACTGCTGCAATACCTGAAATTTCCCCACTGGGGATGTATTAAAGGATCATCTTATCTTATCTTAACTCCTATTTCAGGGAGAGCTTTGAGCATGTACAGCCAATGCCTTGCACTGGGCTTGCTGCCCCAGTCCAATTAGACTAAACTGGAGATGTAACAGTGGTATGACATTACACCAGTTTACAGAGGAGGGTAGTTGCAGGTGTGTGCTTGAGAGGCCTAATGCTCTTGTGGTTCTGTGCCTGATAAAGAGGTATGATATTTTATTTTTATGCTTGATGTTTCTGTGATGACAGAACAATGTGAATGGCTGTTCACAGTGGAACACTGGAACAATTCATGCAGATTATGTTTATACATTATCACATGATGCAGCCTAAATGCAGTTATGATTTTTATTTATGGCAGGTAGTAAAACTTCTGAACTGCTTCGAACTTAAAATGTTATTACTCAAAGCTGGTTCTGTATTTGTGGCTCAAAATTCAACAAAAGGCTGCATGGCAGGAACAAAGACTGCAGATACAGCTTCAACTGGTGGTGGGAGACTAGGTCGCACAACATTTGAAAGGTTTTGGTTCACCTGACTCGGTGCAGTGCAAAAAGATAACCAAACCAAAAAGTGACAAATAATGAATGTTGCAACTTCACCCCCTGGACCAACAAGAAACAAACCAGCTAAATTTTTGTTGTGAAAGAGACCGTACTGAGAGTCTCTGGCAGGGATATTTGAAGCTGCTTTGTGGGATAGTTAGTTAATTATACTTCACAGCATTTATTGCAGCTTTGTGGAAGTTTATAAGGTCTTGGCTTCAATGGCTTCAATATTAAACATACAGGGAGTGGTTTGTAAGGGGAGAAGACGCAGAATTTCACCTTTGGATCTTCAAAATAAAGACTGTGGGTCTGCAGTTAGAGCACAGAAGCTTCTAAATGAGCCCCCATACCAAGTAATCTATGGCCAATTTACCGGTCCATGGCGTGATGGTTGAAGAGCCCTGTCTTAATTGCCAAATTACATCCAAACACAGATGCGAATCAAGAATCAAGACTTGAGAATCAAGAATATTTTATTGTCTTTATGTAAGGACATAACCAAACTTCAGGCGGTAGCTCCTGGCTGAGGAATTGAGAAAAATGATGAAAAACAGTGAGCCATCACTGAAAATACAGAATACAAAAACAGAACAATAATAGAAATAGAATTATAATAAGAAAGACAGAAAAAAGTAAGTCAGTCAGTCAGTCAGTATTAAATTGGCTATTTGAAGGAGGCAGAAACAGAACACATCCAGACTTATTGCTTCACACCGGAGTAAACACATTCATCTGGTGGGTAATCTGGAAGTCTTCTTGAGCGGCCGACTTTTTTCACATTCAGGGCAGCATAATGGAGATTCTCCTCATTTTGGTAGCTCTACACACACATGCAAGAGAAAGAGAAGTCATTAGATTTGTTCATTAATGAGCCCTTAGACACAGAAGATAGTTACCAGAGCTTCATTTATAGTTTCCTTGTCTCTGAGATTTTGTATTGAATATTTTAGACAAACTAAATAAGATCCTTTATTCGTCATACGAGACTAAAAAACTTCTTCCCTCCAAAAATAATACATCTGGAATTTACCCATTTGTAAATTTAAAGCATGTTTTTGGTGTCTTATGCTGAGGTCGGACTAAACAAATGACCACGTAGCCAAAATTCACAAGTGACTTATGAGCATGACAGACTACAGGCTGAGACCGACTGCATGAAACAACTGATGTGATGACGAGGGAAGGAAGAGGAACAACACTGAAGTCCACATACAAACACACTGTATTCAGAGAACAGGACTTCAGTTTGAATCTACATATATTATGGTTAAGCAGATATTAGATTTAAGCACTCAACCTCCATGTTACCAAAGACTGTAAAACGAGAAATGTTGGAGGGAAACAGAAAGTATTATGGTTGGAGATAAACTTAATTTCTGCTCTCTAAACACAGTTTGTTTGCTGTCTTCAGTGTTCCCTCTACTCCTTCCACTGTCATCACGTCTGGAGTTGTATGCTGTTGGTTTCAGTCTTGTAGTCTGCCATGCTTGTCCAGCAAGTCACAACACATTAGACTCCATGGTCATCTAATTTGACATAGAGTTCTGGAAAACACATATTGGTGCTACATGGACACATTTTCAGCGTTGAACTCGAGCTCATAGGGTGGTTCAGGTCTTCGACCATCAGACACCTTTACCTGGGTGATCAGGTAAGGGCATCAGGGTTGATCAGCCCCCTACTTGTGTAAAAGTGGCCCACTCCTACAGATTCAGATCTATCTTGAGCAAAGTGCTCCACCAACTCAAGCACATTTACCATTTATTGAGTCTTTAAGAGAACAACTAGCTTCAGTCTCTAACAAACAACTACTGGAAAACAAGAATGACGAGGGGCCTTAATTATTTCTGATTGTCTTATAAACATTGTACAGTATGATACAGATTTCAATAGATCAGATCACAACCACAATATAATCACTCCTTCCTTGTGCCATGATCAACATTCCCTGAAAAAGTGATCAAACTCTGATGCCAACAAATATCAATTAATTTTTTAAAACTTTTAGACATGCATCCAGAAAAAGTGTTTGGAGTTTCTTGATGTGTTGATGTGTAGATGCAGATGATGAAGAAGTTTCGTAGACACAGACTTGTTTGCATATAAAAGAAGTTTATTACAAACCAAGCAAGTGTCTGAATCAGGCACTCCAGACAGCCTGAGAGGTTCATTGTTTGAACTATGCAAGACATGCATGTAGAGTGGACTCTCATTGGACCAGAGCATCTTAGATAAATGACCAGTGACCTAAAGGGCAAATCCATGATAGCCTGAAGTGAGGGCCCTTTAACCTCTGACACAGGGTTTATCACCTTAGGTATCAGTCTTAAGTCCTCAGCTATTTATCTAACCACAGGGGTTCAGTCTTTTAAGAAGCAAAAATGAGAAGAATGTTTTATTAATATATTAAATATTTTGTTTGATTGACAACTGCTGAGGTAAACGTTATTTTAGGCTATTTGAAGTGGGGTTCCTGGAGGCCCATTGTGCCAATAAATATGAGTGCCAATAGAAGAATTTGTGAGCTCTATCACTGGGGCGAGATATCAGGGGTGGACTACTCAAAAAGTATGTTAGTTTAACAATATGCTACAGCAAGATTATGTAAAGTATTTAGATTATGTTGGGTCATAGGGGTTATGTATCCCTAGAGTCAAAGTTCTGATTGAATATCTCTCCCTAGAGATAAAGCTTTATAAGCACTCAGAGTTTAAAATATTTCCAAGAACCATGGCTTTGGAGTGAACCCATTTAAAAAATCTGAAGTAAAACTTGAAGCATTTACAACAAAATTAAGAAATCCCTCCTCTTCCTGTCCCAAGCGCAATATAAGAGTTGATATAGTCTATATAAAAGTCACCCACAGCAGAGAGGTGATGTTATACAGGGACTCCAGGGATGCCAATGTTGCTAGGTGAAGACTGGACATATGTGGCAGACACAGGAGGCAGTTGAAAGAGCAGAGGCACGCTTGAGGCAGAAAAGTTTACTGGGCTCTGCGTCAACGGGGCGAGCTGGTCTGGGTTGTTTCCCAAAATCACAGTACAACTTGGCTACAGGAAAAGAAAGGCATGAACTGGTGCAGGAGGAGATCCGAGCTGAAGTGGAAGAGGAACGCACATGCAAGATGGTAAGCATGGCCAAACAAGGAGGCTGGACCAGGTGGGAGAACACAGAACAACGAACCATCACCTGGGCTAACCTCTGGCGGGTAGAACCATCGCGCATCAAGTTCCTCATTCAGTCAGTGTACAACGTCCTCCCAAGCCCAGTGAACCTGCACACCTGGGGACTGGCAGACACACCAGAGTGCAAGCTGTGCTGAAGGAGGGGAACGATAGAGCACATCCTCAGCTGCTGCTCAAAGGCGTTGGGAGAGGGGCGCTACCGCTGGCACCATGACCAAGTTTTAAGGTCATTGGCGGACACCATCTATACAGCAATGCAGAACAACAAGCCACAGGCCCCCCACAATAAAATCACTTTCGTCAAAGCAGGTGAGAAGGCTAAACACCAGCCCAGCTCCACAGGAGGGCTCCTCACCACCGCTCGGGACTGGAAACTCCAAGTTGACCTCGGAAGACAGCTTACATTCCCAGTAAACATCGCAGCCATTTCACTCCGCCCAGACGTGGTCTTAACATCAGAGTCAACCAAGCAGGTGATTCTGTTCAAACTGACAGTGCCCTGGGAGGACTGCATCTATGAGGCAAATGAGCGGAAAAGGTCAAAATGTGCAGAACTTGTTGCTGAGTGCCGCAGAAACGGCTGGAAAGCCCTGTGCGAGCCAGTGGAAGTCAGGTGTCGAGGCAATGCAGGCCACTCATTACAGCGAATGCTGAAGCTCCTTAGCATAAAAGGACTGCAGACCAGGAGAGTCACCAAGAACATCCTGGAGGCCGCAGAAAAGGCCTCAAGGTGGCTGTGGATCTGTAGGGGAGATATGTGGTACACCTCGCTACTTGGACACGAGCTGGGGACTGATCACCCCCAGCTGGGTCACCCGGGCGATGGTGTCTGATGATTAAAGACCCGAAGCACCGTATGACCCCAGGTACATCACTGACGACGTGTCCAAGTATGAAAATCAGATGTATTCAAGAACTATTTTTAATCATCTATCTTTCTATGATCTATAGGACGTTTTTTTAAAGTAAATTAAAACCTTGGCAGAAAGTACCTGTGCAGAAGAAGAAGCTGATGTTCCTGAAAAACAATAATAAAAAAAAGATTTAATGCCAAATCAAGAGTTTATAGGACAACCCAACAGATTGAATGTTTTACTACCTTTACCTCCACAGTTGAAGGTCTTTTTCTTGTAACAGAAAAATAAAACTGAGGCCAGAGAAATACTGAGGATGGTGTTGAATACCAAAGCTCCACCCAGGACATACACCAGGACTGTAGGCTGTTCCTCACCTGTAGAGACAGACACCAGGACACAGTGAGGCTTTACAGAGTTTAACTTAAATCTGATTGAGCTTCATCGGGGTAATATTTTTTTAAGATAAGAGAGGTTGCAGCTCTACCTTTGTAGACTTAAAAATTTGACAAGAAAAGGCATGTCAGGGTAAATAATTATTATACTTATTTTTACTGATTGACAGAAACTAACCAGGCAAAAAGACTCAGTTTATTTTCCAGTCCAAAGTTCAGTACATGATCGGGCAGACAATCAAGACAGAGGAATCCAAAAACACGAGACAAAAAGTAGGGTCAAGAAAAAAAGAGTCAAGAGCGTGGACAAGAGCAAGAGAATGAGTGCTGAAAAGTGACATGAAAGACAACAATCTGGCGATGAGACACTGAGACATGAGGTTAAATACAAGAGGTAATGAGGGGTGATTAGACACAGGCGGGGGAGGGACAGGAAACAAGACCTGAAACAGAGAAAAGATTAACTGACTTTCAAATAAAGCAGGCAACATGAGACATGGGATGAAAATGAGAAAAACAAAAAGGAACTTAAAGACAGTTCCGGAGATGGTGACTTACATTTCAAATGAGCAAATAGTCACAGATATTATTAAACCTGTCACTCCATAAATCAATATCTGAACACTTCCTTCACTCCTTGTCTCTTCTGTACGGCAGCTGATAAGGGCACACGGCCTATAACGAGTTAATGAAGTTCCATAAGAGCAAAACAGCTTAAAGAACAGAATCATAACCTAAGGTCAGTTTAAGCTAATGTTCTGCACATAAGTTTATAGCTAATGCTAATTTCCAACTCTTGTCCTCGTTTGGTCTTCATGGTGTCAACAAATGTGTTCCTAAATATTGGCTGATGGAAACAGTGAGTGCTCATGACGATGTCATTGTTTTGGATTAAAAAAAAACACACGACTCCCTCTGATTCTAGATTATTGTGAGTAATACAACGCTGTTTTTTATTGTCATCTTTCTTCTGCGCTAACCTTTGAAGCAGCTGGATCTGCCTGATTCAATGTCTGCGATCAGGTGGATCCATCTGGCTGCACTGTGATCTACAACAATGGTCATCGGCCCAGGAAGGGAAAGCCCATTAAGAGCTTTTTTCAAACAGGATGGAGTGAGAGCTACAAGCATGATGACAGCAGAAAGTGACTGCACTTATAGAAAAAAGCAGAGATGCTCAAAGCTTAATCAACTTTATATTAGAGTTTGACCACATTTCTCAATTAAATGAAAAGTAAAAAACAAACAAACAAACAAAAAGACAAACTTCTCTAAAGAAAAAAAATTTTTCATTCCACTTACAACATGCTCTAACAAGTCCTGTGGATATGATTCTAAAAGGTTCAGCCCTCCCCCAAAACTTTCTTTTGTCTCTTTCAGACAGTCTAATAATAAACAACTGAGCCAGATAACAAAAATGTAGGAAGCCACTGATCTAGAGAGTGAACTGTGGTCACACCACAAACTGCAGAGTGTCTTAGACTCTGAGACAGTGTTGAAATGCAAGTATATCATATTAACCTCCAATTTAACAGTCAAGCAAGAATCTCAACCCAAGATTAGAGGACATGTTTCTAAATGTTGATAAAGATTGTTACTTACATTTAAAGTCCAGCCCGGTCCCATTTCCAAACAGAATGTGTCCACATGAGACAACACTGTGTTCTCCATCACAGCCCCCAGTGTGGACTGTACAGCTCAGAGTCACAGAGCCTCCATGCTGGACGGCTTCAGATTCAGACTGATGGACCAAAGCTGGGACGGTCAAACCAGAACCCTGAACTCTCACCAGAGTGCCCTCTGCAAACTCAACTGCGTTCGAGACGATGGTTGCGCAGTAGTAAGTTCCTGTGTCAGAACCCCGCACATCCATTATTATCAAGTGATACCGATTCGTTTCAGCCTCCAGTCTGAAGCGTGGGTCGTTCTTCCATTCATTCACAAATGAGAAAACATAACTGGTTATGTAGGTGGATGACATGAGTCTTGGTTTTTGTCCTAAAGTTTGCTTATACCAGAAAAAACGCTTTACTAGGTCACTTCTGGGAACACATGTCACAGTTATGCTGTCCCCGACACTGGCAGATATGAAAGTTTTCTCCTGATGAAGAGATGAGGACGGATCAGCCGTCAGAGCTGAAGAGATGGAAAACACAATAAAATTCAAATTAATAAGACATTTCAATCTGGTCTGCATAATTATGTTTCAGCAGTTTTAAGGCGAGTGCCTGAGCCAGGCAGGCCAAGGCAGGATTAGGTGAAGATATTTTACTTTTATGTTATGTTTTTTTGTCTGTCTGTTCAAGATTAAGATGACTTAAGTTTTCAAATGTTTTGATTAAATCTTTAGTGAATGTTGGATATGGCACAAGAGACAATTTGGATTAAACTTTGGTGGTGATCCAGTCATGTATTAGAGATTTGGTAAAATTTGCAAAATTGGTCATTTTTTTAACATTTTGCTAATAACTCTGCAGGTATGGACATAAATGCTTTGAAAAATTGTATGCAGATGGACATCATGTGAGTCCATGCAAAACTACATTTAAGTTTGACTTTAAATAAAGATCCAGACATGATTTTTATCTCTGGACCTCAGTCTGGATCAGGGGTAAATGTGTGTTAAACAGTATAGTTAAAGAATATAAAAGAAGGGTGAACTACTGCTGTAATCACAAAGATGAAACTATCTGTATTCTAGCCCGATTAGCCACTACAGTATTCTGTACTGTATGACAACATGCAAAGTGTAGAAAAAAGTTCTAAAAAATAGTCTTTAAAAATGTTTTCTTTTCATCATTCATAAGCCAATAAAATTTTGGTAGAGAGCTTCTGTGAAATATTAGAAATGCATTTGGAATCAAAATAAATTCAAAAAAATTTAAAATACCCTCAAAAACAAAAAACTTTTATAATAGCTGCCTTTGCCATGGACAGTTTTTAACAGAACTGAAACAATTTAAATTAGTGTGAAGTTCATAAAGTACATGGAGAAAATAAATATGTAGTTGTGTATTGAACAAAAAAATAAATTTATATGGCTTTGATTTACATGAATGTTATTTAAAAAAGCTTTACTGTTTGAGTTTGAACTTGAAAGTCCAGATAATCTTCTAAAAATGTTTTACTGTTCTTCTATGAAGACAAAAGGTATGGTTACTTTGACATGTTTCGTCGTTACTCTGCTGTCTTCTTCTTAATGGAAGAACAGTAAAACATTTGTATACTAAGAAGACAAGATGAACCTAGTCAGTAAAATCTTCTAAAAAGAAATCATCTGAGAGCCAGTTACTGGCACTTATTATTTTGTTATATTGCAGATTTTTGATAATCTAACAAACAGTTTGGTTTGTGAATTTTAAAATATTATTCACATGACCCTTGTTTTAACTGAACTTATTTGTCTTCGTTCAACAACATGAAGCAATGAACGATAAAGATGCAAATTAGATGTAAACACAACTCACCGTTTTTCTGCAGGATGAAGAGCATCAGATAGAAAAGTGACTTTGGAGATGTCATCATGTTCAGATTTCAGAGCTTAATGTGAAGCGTCGTGATCTTTCTGAGTCTTCACAGAGGGGGCTGTCTTTAATCGACCAATCACCTCATTATGTCCTCTTAAGGAAATAAGATCACATGTTCACACCCAGCAACAGTCACATTGATCTCACCCTTTTTCTCTCAGTATGGAGTGAACTCTACATCTCCAAACTTCACATGTCAACAGTTTTCTCTGGTGTCTCTTACTGTTCTTTATTTAACGAGCATATTTCATTTATGTCTGTTTTGTGGTGACATATGAATTATTCCTCATTACAGACTTTGCTGTTTGAGCTCTGTGCATTATGTGCACAGATGATTTCTTGAACCCTGGACCATTGACGCCACATTTTTGAATCTGTGGACATAAGTGGTTGAAACTGACTGATCAAAAAAATGATCAATAATTTATAAGGTTCAATTAAAAAAAAATTGTTATTATTTTGTCAGGCTTATTACAAAAAATAAGTATTAATGTTGGATATAAGGCAGCTTGCTTAAATTGACCCTTTTTCAGTTGATTCCAATGAAAAGATTCTAATGTGAAATATGTTAAAATTTCCCGTCTTAGCTTTCTGTGAAAAACTTCTGGAAATTTGCTGCCCTTTGTAATCCTACTGATTACTCATTTAAGTTTGTCTGTACTGCACCATAGTTTTCCACTTATGAAGTTAATGTATTAACTTAGGTTCGGGAGCGGGACCCCGCCACAAACCACACCTCCAATCAGCTGACAACCCAACTTATACTCAGCCATGCCTCATCACTCAGTTTGTCTGTGACTCTTCAACCTACCCTCCCACCCTTAAATCTTAATCATGTTTTTTTCTTTCTCCACTCAGCTCCTCGCTCACCTTATCCTGGGTGGGGGGGTCAAGATCAGCTCGGGCAGAACACGATGAGACGAAACCCCCACACACTGAGTCTCCCTCTGCCTGGCTTACGACGTCCTTCCTGACGTCTCCGTCCGCCTGGCTTACGACGTCCTTCCTGACGTCTCCCTCTGCCTGGCTTACAACGTCTTCTTGACGGCTCATCTCTCAACATATCTCATGTCACATGTTCATCACTATCATTCCCCATATTCCTAAACCTTCAGTAAACCTTCAAACACATACATTTGTGGTGTGGTTCTTGCTAGTGGATCTGTACCTCTGGTCAGGTCACAGGGGCAGTAAAAGCCCAATCTTCCCTCTCCCACTTCATCCAGTTCTTTCCGGGGGATTCCAAGGCATTATCAGGTCTGCTTATAGTTCCTCCAGCATGTCCTGGGTCTTCCCTGAGGTCTCCTACTGGAGGGAAGTGCTCTGAACACCTTACCCCCTGGTGAGGTGCTTAGGGCATATTGCACCTTCAGGACGGGTGGATGCTCCATGGGTGTATGTCTGTCCCACCTGTTTGCCAGGAGTACACCCATGAGGTCTGGCAGGGCAGATTCTGATGAAGCCCCATGTAACCCTCCTCCCATGGGCCCACCACCCATTAGATTGGATTAGACTAACTGAAGCCCCAGTCACACATTCTCCTTTCTCAGGGGGATTGTTCAGGACTGTACATGATTGGCAAGGCTGATTTGATCGGTATAATTTGAAAGAAATGAGTTACCCCATTCATACACTATCAGCAATGCTTCTACGGTGCTTTGGGGGCGTTTGTCCTGCTTCAATTTGGTCAATACAACAATAGGACAAGGATTCGATGAATGTCTATCCTGCTGACATGACATCAGCCCATTTGAGCCCAGCTTGCCTCACATAAGCCCTGATTGAGGCCCGTCGCTTGTGTTTCTGTCGTGTTAACTTCCCATATGAGATACGTAAGAACAAGGCTGTGAAATCGCCTTAAACAGGACACAGTCAGGGCACAATCGAATACATCTTCGTCAGTCATGCAGCAGAAAGCTTTCTTGATTGAGCCTTGCCATGCTGATATTGTTCACCTTAGGACAGCATTAGGCTTCCACCCTGCTCTACAGTGAGTTGATGAGGATATAAAGAAACATTCAACGCATAAGGTCTGATCAACTTGAGGTTTGTATGTATAAAAACATGTGTTAACCTAAGAGCATGCACATATCTATCAAATTAGCAGATTAGCACACAAAGTCCATTTAGCATGTTTGCCTTTGTGAATATGCAGAATACATGCAGATGATCAGAACATGCAAAATGCTGGGAGGAGATGCAAATTGAATAATTTAGCAGCGGCAATATGATTTATCAAACTGGCAAGTAATTTTGCTTAGTGTTGTTTGTTTAGCATGTTTGAAAGGCAAGTGCATAACATGTACAGCGTTAAAACAGAGGGCTGTGGTCATTGTGGCGAGAAACAGCGGTCACATTAACCAAATATTTTCCAACACTGACATGGAAAGATTTGGAGGCTGCCTGTCATTATGATGGACTGGAAAAAGAGGGACAATCCAGTGTGCCATCATACTCATTCAGACACACTAAAAATAAATTGTCTAAGTTTTACACTCTACATTGCGGCAGAGGTCATTTAACTTATGTAAAAAAAAACCTTAATAGCCAGAATCACAATGATGCAGTGAGTGTGTAAAAGGCCAGAGTACCCACACAGTCTATGTGTGCATAACTGTAAGACTGCTCTTCACATCGGAGGTTACTGATGACAAAGCTGTGCAACTATGTGAATACTGTTATTTAGATTATGTTTAACTGTAATCAGAAAAGGAAAATTAAAAATGGATAAAAACATGGAATGAGGGAAAAGTGACGACCTTGTTTGTCACAATGAAAGACAGCAAAACATTTACCATAGTGTGCTTATTTGCCTCCAACTCCATGGCTTCAAACGTCATTTTTCGTTTGACCACTCTGCTCTCTCAAACTGTCCACGGTGACAGCCTGTACCACACGCAAAATCCTCCTTCAAAGGGGGTGATCACACCACTTTTGCGCCTTTTGCCTGTTATCAATTGTGCATGCAGTCATAATACATCATCCACAACACGCCCACTGATTGCAAGTGCAAGTTTTTGCTTGCACTTGCAATTTAGTACTCTTTATTTTGGATCTTAGTATATCAGGACCATAGTATGTAAAAATCTACCACCAAGGGCTCCAACCTTCACAAACAACTGCAAATAAGTTAAGACCAAAGAACAAATGGAGAGTGACCCACAGCCAACTCAATAAAAACTGAACTCTGTGGGGTATGTGTCAGCTTTATGAGCAAGACATGCTGCCTTCTAAGATTACTCCTGGCATTAGTTAGGATGTATATTTTCTATTTTATATGACATGAACCTACAGAACAGAACCACTGCTTTGTTGAGTAAATACAATATGCACCATCATCATAGACCAGAGTCCTTAATTTGGCGTCATAGTTGTGCTGCACCCTCCCGTCAACGTCCATGAGCTCCACTCTCAGTGTGCAGGGCAGAGTGGCAGTGGAGAGTCCTTTATTATTCAGGAATTTGTGTCACATAACATGACATTTGTTCTTTAAAAAACAAAACAAACCAATATGAAGCTACTGCTCCCAATCTAAGGAAGATAGAGGGGTGGACTTGCAAGGATTTGTCTTTTTTCAGATTTTTGTGAAGGGTATGAGGTATGATGTATTTTCTTAGATAATTGGGCTATATTTATGTAAAGCTTTTTGAAAGTGTGATGTGGGTAAACTTTAGTTGTTTTGGTTATTGTTGATGTCCTTGCATATTCTATGGGCTTTACCCTTCAGATCTGAGGTAAAATTTCATCAATTTTTTAAAAAAGTTGTTGCTCTTGAAAGTAGAAAGATTGTTTCATTCAGTCATTACCAACCACCAGGCTATTCATTACCATTTTTAAGAAAACTGAAATCGAAAGATATCCTTTAATGTAGCTCAACTGCACAGCTTTTACACTCAGGGTCTTTGTCTCTGTCACCACTGTGATGAACTAAAAAGAACAACCTGAGATAAACTCACTGCTCCAGCTTGTGCTCATGCATTCACAGCCCGTGCTCTGGATGTAGTTGTAAATACATTTGACGATGGAATAAATTCAGAAGGAGGAACTGATTGGCAAGGCAAGTTTATTTGTAGAGCACAATTCATACATAAGGCAATTCAAAGTGCTTTACAGAACAAGAAAAATGCATTAAAATCACAATGCAAAATAAAATCAGCATTAATCTTTATAAAATAACTTTAAAGAGAAGAGTGCAGATCAGATCCTTTCAATCATATACACAGTTAAACAGAGCTGTTTTAAGCCTAGATTTGAACATTGTCAGAGTAGAGGCCTGTCTCCCATCTTCAGAAAGACTGTTCCAGATTTTAGCTGCATTAAACTGGAACCCTGATTCTTCATGTTTAGTCCTGACTCAGAGCACCAACAGAAGGCTGGCCCCTGAGGTCCTCAGATTGGTTGATGAGATGGGTCGTATGGCACCAACATGTCAGAGATGGACTTTGGTGTCAGGCCATGGAGAGATTTGTACACAAGCAGAGCTGCTTTAAAGTCTATTCTCTGAGCCACAGGAAGCCAGTGTAGGGACATGAGCACAGGACTAGTGTGCTCGTACTTCCTGGTTCTGGTCAGGACCCGAGCAGCAGCATTCTGGATGTACTGCAGCTCTTACAGCTCGTTGGGAGAGACCGGTGAGCAGTCTTTACAGTAATCTAACCTACTAGAGACAAATGCATGGATAAGTCTCTCTAGGTCAGGTTTAGACACTATACCTCTGATTTTGGCGATGTTTTTTAGATGGTAAAAGGCTGCTGATGTTATTGATTTGATATGGCTGCCAAAGTTCAAGTCTGAGTCCATTATTACACCAAGATTTCTAACCTGATTTGTAGGTTTTAGAGAGAGAGAGACTGGAGGTGGCTGACACTTTCTCTTTGTTTCTGTGGACCAAACACGATGACTTCAGTCTTGTCTGAAGTCATTGTATGCCCATCTCAGATTTGAGATGGGCCGGTGGTTGTTCAGTACAGTGGCATCAAGACTGCTCTTCTTTAGGAGAGGCTTTATGACCACAGTTTTCAAGACCTTTGTAGTTACATGTTAACTTTCTGAGTGAGTGGTGGTAACAAACTGCTCAGAACAGACTTCAGAAATCTAGTGGGTAACACATCGAGGCAGCATGTGGATGAACTCAGACTGGTGATGATCTCTTGGACAGTTTTGACAGTTAAGGGTGCAAAATGAGTCAGCTCGAAGTGTCTATGCGTCTATAACTGATAAATCTACAAGCCATCACATCAGCTCAGACTGATGAATGATTGGTGAAACACTCTGGCATATAATCCAACCCTCTGCACCTGGCTTTGCAACGAGACCATGGATCCTTAGAAAAACAAAATAAAGACCCATCATCCACCATGTTTTCAAACAACAGTCAAAACATGTCCTTCTGTGTTAAATATCAACAGTAGGATTCACAGTTGTAACAAGGTCTAAGAAATGTAGGAAGCATTCCAAAACAATTTAGGTTAAACTTTAGTCTGTAATTTCATGAATGTGTAAATTCGTCGAGATCAGACGTTCATTTCAGGTCAAAGCTCTGTCAAGCCAGTTCACTCAAAGGGGACTAGATTTTAGTTTATGACAGCTTTTTATTACATGATTTTGACAGGCCATGTACAGACACAAACCCAAACCTCAATGAAGCTGGGACACAGTGAAACACATAAGTAAAACAGAGAATAGTGCATCTTTTCAACCTTTCAAACCAAGAACAAAGAAATGGTTTCTTTTTTTATATGGAATGAAACTGTGAATATATGGAATGAAATCTGAAGATATGGAAAGAATCTCTGACTATACGGAATGACACTGAATATATAAAATGAAATCTGCATATATAGAATGAAAATGAATATATAAATTTAAATCTAGATATACAGAATGTAACTCTGAATATATAGATGAAATTTCAATATATGGAGTGAATCTTTGAATATATGGAATGAAACTCTGAATATATGAAATAAAGTTGAGAATATAGAAAGTGAAACCTAATGTCCTTTTTACGCATGCCACTTGTGAAGCGGTAATTTGCTGCACAGATGACAGAACAGCGTCAAAATGAGTGAGGCAGTACCAAATTTTATGGCTGCAATATTAGGGATGAAGAGGTTATTAACACCCTGGCCAATGTACCAGGTGCACAGACCCCACAGTCTAATCTGGTATGGTGGCTTGATATGCTGCCTGCTGGTGGTGTTCACTGTACTCAGTCCACGGTGGAACAGAGAACGAATTTCCTTTGCAGGGGGGTGGTGATCAACATAGCTGCTTCTATTAGTCCCTATTTTGTCCAGAGCATACATTGGCCAATTTTACAAGGCCTTACTCATTTTGCTCTGCCATCTGTGCCAGAAGTTACCGCTTTACAAATGGCACGTTAAAAATGGACATTAGGTTTCAATTTCTATATCGACAACTTCATTTTATAAATTCCAAGTTTCATTCCATATATTCAGATTTTCACTCCTTATATTCAGTCCTTCAGTCTATAGATTCAGATTTCATTTTATATATTCAGAGCTTCATTTCATGTTTTCAGCATATTCATTTTTAGGTTTTTGTGCTCGTGTTAACCCTTTTTGCCCCACCGGCAACAATTGTTGCCGAAGTATATCACTGTCAGTTTCTACTCACAACAAAAAATGTCAGCGGTAGTAATGCAACTTTTTGCACTTATGTGTTAGTAGACAACTTGAATAAAGATTTCGGCTTATAAAATATAGTTTTCAAGTAGTCCCTGTCACATGACCTCATCTGCTTCCTGCTCCTTTCGGTGGAAGACATTGAGGATGCAAATTGTCCTGGAAAGAGGTCATTTTCATAAATTTCTAATGATTTCCCCCAAAACATATTTATGATTATTTAATCATTCAAGTCTCTAGAGTAACCCTCTACCAAATTTTTTTTACCGGGGATAAATATCTATTTGTTCATGGGCTTATTTCTGTGAGTGGCAACAAAAGTTGCCGGTGGGCACATAGCTTGTAACTAACTAAAGGAAAACACTGTCTGCAGGATTTATCATAATTTACTTATTTCAAATTGTAGAATGAGGTACACTGGTGCATTTAAGTTCTCTTAGAATACTCTTCTAAACTAAATAAATTCACAGGTATTCAAGACCTGTGTCTGTAGGATTTTGATACATTACCATAAATTTTCTTGCTATTTGCTAAGCAATCTTTCTCTGTCAACTAACATCAGTATAGAAAACCGTTTCCGCAACTTTAAAAAAAAAAAGGAAATCAGGGAACTAAAAATAAATAAATACATACTAAATCATAATAATGTGATAAAAAGTCAAAAATGTTGATGTGTAGTTGGAGGTGCACCTTTCTTGACACACAAGTACTCATCATAGCCAATGGCCACACCTACGTCCCCCCCCCCCCCCCCCAACACACACACACACACACACACACACCCCATGCACACCCCCGCACACACCCACACACACAATTTTCATAAAATAACAGGCCAAAATACAAATTTATTATGTATGTTGTTTTTTCCTTGGGTACTCTGTAACAGAGGTCCTGTCCATGCTGCAGGACTCTGAAACAGTGACCTAGGTACAAGCTATGTGACTACCGGCAACAATTGTTGCCAGTCATAAAAATGCTATTTTCTTTAAAAAAAAGGACAAAATGGAAAAAAGAAATACATAACATGATTCAGAGGAACTCAACTGATAGAATTATATGCCTTACAACTCAGACAAAAATTTGGGCATAAATGGGTTTTTAAAGCTCACATAAACTCTTGTTCTGATTATAGAAACTGATCTCTGGTCCAAAAGGTCCAAAGATTAATCCATTATGGTTGTGAAAGAAATCCAAACAAAGATCAAATAAGGCAAGCAAAGCTGCTTGGATTTGACTGAATATCACAACAAAATGCTAATGTGGTGCTCAATGACAGTCCAAAGCAGATTGCTGCTAATGTTAGCAGCAAGCACATCCAGCCTTCAGTCCTCTTGACAGGTTAACACCTACAAATCTGAACAGAATATTCCTATAAATCACTTGATGAAGTCTGAAGGCAGTTTTATCTTTATTTTATAGCACAGACAACTTTCTAACTGCTTAAAGCTAAACAATGTTATTATGTGTATTTCAGGCTAATAATATAACAGACAGCATTTCAGGAAGTAAGACTGCAGCTACAGCCTCAGCAAGAGACTTTAGTAAGAGAAGAATAAACAGAAGTTTAGACTTTGGACTTTCACAGTCAAAAGCACAGATGCCTGTCGGTAAATAATGGAGTAAAGTATTTGTTCTGGCAGCAGATCCACTTAAGGTGTTATCTATCTTTATTGTCTTGTTAATTATTTTTATTTATCTACAACCCGATACAAAATGATTTATAGCCAAGTACCAGCACGTGAGATGATGGTTGAAGAACCCTGTCTTAAAAGAGACATTGCATCTAAACACAGTTACTAAATAGGTCTTCTATTGCAAGGAAGCAGAAATAGAACACATCCAGACTTATTGACTCATACTGAAGTACAGACATTCACTCCATGTGTCATCTGGAAGTCTTCTTGAGCTGTCGACTTTTTCCACATTCAGAGCAGGATAATATAGACTCTCCTCATGTTGGTTAGTCTAGACACACAAACACAAGAGAAAGAGAAAAGTCATTAAATTGGTTCAATGAGTCCTAAACACAGAGGACAGTTACCAGATTCACACTCAGAGTTTCCTTTTCCTAAAAGTCTCAGAGATTTTCTTTACATATTAAGTAAAGATTTTTTATTCATCATACTAGACAATACGTTTCTTTTCCTACAATATGAAATACATGTAGAGCTTACCCATTTCTACATTTAAAGCAGTCTTGTTGATGTGTTATGCTGAGGTCAGACTACAGGATTTTGTCTCCACTTCATCATGTCTGGCATCAAAAGCACAAACTTATGGTTCCATGGTCGCTTGTCTCACTCACTGACCATTTTTACCAATGAAAACAATCCTGTAGCTAAATTTTGGCATTATATAGTAGCTTTAACCATCACTAAGTGAATGGATGGATGTAACATGAAGTGTAAGAGCACTTTGAATTGAAAAGACCTAAAAGGTTCAACAAAAGCTCAAGCTCATTGACCATTTATTGAGTCTTTAAAAGCACAACTAGCTTCAGCTGCTAACAAACTGCTACTAGATAATAAAAATGACGAAGGACCTTTAACAGTGTATGACACAGGTTTGAACAGATCAGATCACAACCAAAATATTTTCACTTTTTCCTTGTTCCCTGACCAACATTCTTCAAAGATGTTGGTCAGGGAAGATGTTGTCAAACTGTAGTTGTGGAAAATGTTGACAAATGTTCATAAATGCTTAAAAAGCTGATCTGCATCCAGAAAAAAGAGACAGCCCTTCATCAACTAATTTATGTCTACAGCCCCAACTATTGGTGGATTGACTTAAATGGAGCGGAACATTTGAATGACACAGAGTATCATGAAAAAAAAACATGTTTTGTCTGATTGACAACTTCTTACCCTGACTAGGATGATTACATTTTACTGCTGATTTAAAGGGTTAGTTTGAGTCATTTGAAGGGTTGCTGGAGGCCCATGTCGCCAGCAAATATGAGAGCCAGTAAAGGAACTCGGGAGCTTCATCCCTTGGAGAAGATAGCTGGGATGGGACAGCAGCCAGTGCATAGAAGCACATGGTTCCACTTAAAGTCTTGTAATTAACCCAGTTAACATGTTAAATCTACTCACAAAAATAACATTGGATCTACAACATAGTAAAGTCAGATTCTTCAAAACATTCAACTTTTCCTCCTGTGTTTAGAACTTCTGTATGTTTGGACGTAGGTGTTATGTATCCATCAACATCAGCTAGAGAGGTCATCAGAGGAAACAACAAACACTAACTTCACAAAAACTGAAATAAAAATGAGAGACTTTGACATTAGTAAAAACTGCTGCTACCCCACTTCAAAAAACTCTAACTAACCCTTAAAGCATTTCATACAAAATAAGGTATCCCAGGCTACTCCTCCTGCCCAGAGTGTTCACTTAACAGTTTGTATAACACGTTTTAAAGTAACAATAAAATCTTGGCAGAAAATACCTGTGCATTTGAAGAAGAAGAAGCTGATGCCCCTGAAAAACAACAAAAAAACATTTAATGCCAATATCAAGAGTTTATAAGATGACCCACTAGACAGACATTTATTAAATTCACCTTTACTGCTGCAGCTCTTTTTCTTGTAACAGGCAAATAAAACAGAAATGAGAAAAAGAATCAGGATGGTGCTGAATATCAAAGCTCCACCCAGGACATACACCAGGACTGCAGACTGTTCCTCATCTGTAGAGAGAAGGACACAAGACACAGTGAGGCTTTACAGAGTTTGACTTAAATCAGGTTGAGCTGAATCAGGGTAATATCCCATCTCATCACACTCCCACAGAATGATTTCTGCCCTGTCCCATCACAGCCCTGACAGAGTGACTCCTGCTCCCATCCTGCTTTTTGTTGTTCTTTGATTTTGTCAGATCAAAGATTCTGAATCAGGTTGATCCAGCTACACTGCAAGGTTGTCAATAACCTGGTCCATCAAATAGACTGTTAAATACATTTTATCTGGGAAAAAGCCCATACAAAGTTTTCAGGAAGGGCTAAACCTTTCAGAAGCATTTGAGTGGATGATGTTTGTTTATGTAGGCAGGATTTACTGCACTAAAGAAAATGAGCCACATAAAACAAACTCTTGTCAAAACATGTCGGAAGTGGAGCAAAAATATACTTACGACAAGATAATTTTTTGTGTTGGTATTTGTTTATCATTGGATCAAGAATGATAAAACTGCTACCGAAGCTGTTTGCATTTGTGCTAATCCTTATAAGTACAGTCACTTCCTGCTGTCGTCTCTCTCATATCTTCCATCTCTTCCTGCTCTGAGGGACTCTGGTTGGGCTGTATCTTGGATCTGTATGATTACAGACATGGATGTCATGTTTGGCATGAGCAGAACACCCAAATGCAGACACCAGAGTCCGCTGAGCAAGAAGGCAGATTTATTAACAGTCCAGGATTCGGTACACAGCAGGCAAAAAACAGGCAAAGGTACAAAACGGCAGGCAAAATGCTTGGTCAAAAAACTCTCAGAGGTCGGAAACAAACTGTGACTATGACTATGAGCGCTAGTAAGTGACTTCAAAAGGCAACAAACTGGCAACAAGACAAGGGAAGACAGGAGGGTAATATACACAGGGTATCAGGGGCTGATGAGAGACAGCTGGGAGGAACAATCAGGGAGCAGGTGAGACATGCTGGTACAGGAAGCAAAACCTACGGAGACAAGGACAGACAGGTGACTTACCAAAATAAAACAGGAAATGACAAAGAAAAACTCAAAACGTGAACAAAACAGGGAACTTAACTAAAAGCAGGGCAGGATCATGATAATGGAATCAGGAAGATCCAGCAGCTGAGAAAGGTTAAAGTTGTCATGGATGTGCCACTGACAAATCTGCAGCAACTTGCAGATGTTTCTATGTCCACTGTAAATGAAAATCTTCAAGGAATGTTTTTAGCACATTATTGAGTCTTAGATACAAAGAACTAATGTTAGGATACGGTGTAAGTAGGACTCAGAGCAGAGGCAGACGATCAGTAAAAGTGAAAAACTCAGGATTTATTTATCACAAAAATGCAGAATGAGCTCCGAGTGTCGGAGACAAGGCTTAAGGCCAGCACTGGTGACTTGGGTTGAGACGAACCACAAATGAAGTGCAATCATCCTGCGCTGAGTGGAGGAAGCTCCCGGCTTTTGTAGCAGGCGTCATCAGCGCTGATCACGAACAGGTGAGGAAACCAGGTCAGGTAAGCTCCGCCCAGCCACAGCCACAGGACAGAGAGAGAAGAGAAAACCCGAGAGGGTAGGGGGAAAGGAGCAGGGCAACTGGAGCAGAAGGTGAAATCCTCACAGCCCCCCCCCCCCAATAGACGTCTCCAAACCTGACCCGGCTTGTCCAGGTCCTGTTCCTAGAACTGTCGAAGGAGGTCACTGTCCAATATCGGGCCAAGGGGTATCCAGGACCTCTCCTCCAGTCTGCACCCCTTCCAGTCGACGAGGAACTGGAACCCACGACCCCGCAGCCTGACATCCAAGATCAGGGATACAGTGTAGGCAGGATGGTCATCGATGAGACGGGGGGGTGGAGGGGGCTTGGCTGGAGGGCAGAGCTCGCTGGTGGCAAATGGCTTCAGAAGAGAGACATCGAAGGTGGGGTGCACCTTGAGAGAATCCGGTAACCTAAGCCTCACAGCAGGTCATTAATAACTTTTCCACAGGGAATGGACCAATGAAGCGTGGAGCGAGTTTACTTGCCTCCACTTGTAAGGGCAGGTCCCATGAAGAAAGCCAAACCATTTGATCAAAGCGATAAGCTGGAGCAGGGAGAAGGTGAAGATTCGCACTTCGTTTAGTCCTCTCCACCGAGTCCGTAAGAGCCAGTCGAGCCCTCCTCCACACTTCCTTGATCCACCTCAAGTGGGCGCCAATGGAGGGGACAGCGACCTCTTTCTCTTGCTCTCAAGGGAGACATACCCGTGGATGAGCAGGAGAGGGTGGTAGGGGCATACTCCCCCCAAGGAAGATGATCACTCAATGATACCGAATGGTGAGCCGCTACACAGCGCAAGGCACTCTCCAGATCTTGGTTTGCCCGCTCAGTCTGGCTGTTAGTCTGGGGATGGAAGCCAGAAGAAAGGCTGGCTGCTGCGCCCAGAGTTTGGCAAAATTCCTTCCATACCCTGGAGGAGAACTGATGACCACGATCAGACACAATATCCTGGGGGATGCTGTGCAGTTTAAACACATGTAAGATGAGCAAATTAGCAGTCTCCAGTGCAATAGGCAGCTTGGGAAGGGGGACGTAGTGCACCATTTTAGAAAAGCGGTCTGTTACTGTGAGAATGACTGTGTTACCCTGTGATGGGGGAAAGCCAGTGACAAAATCCACCGCTATGTGGGACCAAGGGTGACTAGGTACCGGTAGGGGGCGCAGCAGACCAGCAGGTGACTTGTGGGAGGACTTTCCCCGGGCACAGACTGAGCTGGCAGCCACAAACTCCCGGATGTCTCTGGCCATGTTAGGCCACCAGAATCCCTGCTGGATGAGGGATAATATTCAATTAGCGCTAGGGTGACATGAGACCTTAGAGGAGTGTCCCCACTGTAAAACCTTTGATCTTGTCGAGGCAGGGACAAACAGCCTGTTGGGAAGACCATTTCCGGGGTCAGGATGGTGTTTCTGAGCGTCCTTAACCACTTATTCGATCTCCCATTGCACCGCTCCCAGGAAGCAGGAAGAGGGCACAATGGGGGTAGGATCCTGTGATTCCGTGGCAGGGGAGTACACCCGGGAGAGGGCATCAGGCTTGACATTTTTGGAACCAGGTCTATAAGAAATGGAGAAGTTAAAGCGACTGAGGAAGAGTGACCATCTTGCCTGGCTAGGATTTAGCCTTTTTGCTGTCCGAAGATAAGCCAGGTTTTTGTGGTCGGTCCAAATGATGAAGGACTTCTCAGCTTCCTCCAACCAGTGTCTCCACTCTTGAAGAGCCCCTACCACCGCCAGGAGTTCTCGATTTCCCACTTCGTAATTTCTCTCCGCAGGTGACAGGCACAGGGGTGCAGCTTATTAGCAGTATGGTCCCGCTGAGACAGGATAGCTCCAATGCCTGATTCTGAGGCATCCACAAACTGGAGCTCAGAGTTAAGGTGAATTAACACAGGGGCAGAAGTGAACAGGTCTTTGAGGTCCCTAAAAGCTTTCTCAGCCTCGTCTGACCACAAGAAAGGACTCTTAGGGGAAGTGAGCTGAGTGAGGGGCCTAGCAACCTTGCTATAGTCACGGATGAATCTGCGGTAAAAGTTAGCAAAGCCCAGGAAGCATTGTAACTTTTTGCGCCGAGTAGGGGTAGCCCAACTGGTTACCGCTTGGATTTTGTTAGGGTCGGGACGTAAGTGACCTGCCTCAATGAAATAACCCAAGAAGCTGACTGAGGTGGAATGAAAATCGCACTTCTCAGGTTTAACAGAAAGGCGATTCTCCAGGAGGAGCTGGAGAACGAGACAGAGGTGCTGTTTGTGTTCCTCTAGATTTCTCGAAAAGATGAGAATATCATCTAAATAGATGAACACAAACTTGTTTAAGACATCCCTAAAAATGTTGTTCATGAACGACTGAAAGACTGCTGGGGTGTTGGTAAGGCCGAAGGGCATAACCAAATACTTGAAATGGCCGATGGGAGTATTAAAAGCAATCTTCCACTCGTCCCCCTTGCTAATACAGATGAGATAGTAAGCGTTGCGCCAGTCAAGTTTGGTAAAAACTTTAGCATGGCAAAGTGACTCGAATGAGGGATTGATGAGAGGGATAGGGGATTTATCTTTCACCGTTGTGTCATTAAGGCCCCAAAAATCAATGCAGGGGCGAAGAGAGGAATCCTTCTTCCCAACGAAGAAGAATCCCGCCCCAACGGGAGAAGAGGATGGCCGAACTAACCCGGAAGCTAAAGACTCGGAAATGTAGTCCTGCATAGCCTCCTTCTCCGGACGAGAAAGGTTGTAAAGCCGACTAGAAGGTAGGGGGGCGCCAGGGAGCAAGCAGTCATAAGGACGATGAGGAGGAAGGATCTTAGCGAGATCCTTACTAAAACCTTGCGCTTAATCATGATAGCAGGAGGGAACTGAAGTAAGGTCTGGAGGCGATGGTGTTAAGGGAGGCCAGGATCTAACAGCTACCGCAGAATGGAGACAAAACGAATAGCAGTGTGAATTCCAGCTAACAATTGAAGAGGTGGCCCAATTAATGTAGGGACTATGTATTTTGAACCAAGGTAAACTGAGAATAACTGGAGAACTAGGAGAGGACATGACGAAAAATTTGATCTTTTCAGAGTGGTTACTCGACAACAAAAGTGTCAGGGGAATAGTCTCAGAAGTAACCGATGTTATGACTCGCCCATCTAACGCCAACACTTGTTTAACCTGAGAAAGAGGTTTGAGAGGAATGTTATGGGTCTTAACAAAATCTTAATCAACAAAATTATCATCAGTTCCAGAGTCTAAAAAGACTGAAGTCTTAGCTGAGGCTGATGGAAAACTAAGAGTGGTTGAAAGAGTTGATCTAGGGGAAGGGCTGGAGGAATTAGAGGTCTGACTCCCCATTACGCCCTTATCTAATCTCCCATAATGCTGTGGCCCATTTAGCTGCTTTACCCCGGAGAAGATTAATAGTGTAAGCAATTTTTCGCTTCATCAGAAGCATAGCTGTGGGGTTGTATTTTAAAAACTAAATGGCAATTAAACAAAAAACGACTGCATGAGCCGAAATCACCTGAGTACAGCTCAGGTTGGGACACAAATGGTTCTTTAGTAAAAAACTGGATCCTGAGAGAGAGGAGCAGAGGGAGAAGCCGAAGGAGCACTCACCACGGCTGGAGAAGAAGCAAGCTCACTGAGCTGAGTACTCATCTGATTCAACTGGCGTGCAATATCCTCTAATGAGCCCGTCAGTCCTCTCAACGTGGTGTCATGTTGGCTGAGTAGGTTTCCATCTGAGGCCAGGGCTTCCTTAAACTGATCGAACCTCGCGGATTCCATGCAGAGGCCGGCTGATTCTGTTAGGATACGGTGTATAAATTGACCCAGAGCAGAGGCAGAGGATCAGTAAAAGTGATTCCCAGGATTTATTTGAACAACAGATCCAAAAAACGTGAACATTCAAAAAGGTGATTATATACAAAAGGGTGGTGGCGGTGGCAGGAGCTCATGGAGACCTGGAAGACAGAGAGAGAACACTGGCAAGTCTTTAGGTTAGGAGTACAGTCACAAAACACCATCACAAGTAGAAGAATGAGCTCCGAGTATCAGAGACAGGGCTTAAGGCCAGCACTAATGACATGTGTTAAGACGAACCACAAATGAACTGCAATCAGCCACAGGAGAGAGAGAGGAGAAAACTGGAGAGGGGAGGGGGAGAGGAGCAGAGCAACTGGAACAGAGGGTGAAATCCTCACACAAACATTTGAAAAAAAGTAGTCCTTTGTGATCAAAAAAATCATGCTTGAAAGGATAAACCTATCACTGCCAAACAGGGGCGTACTTACCATGAGGCTAACACAGCCAGTTGTCTAGGGCCCCAAAATTTCTTGGTGGCCCTTAATTATCCCATAGAAATGTATGAATAAAGCTTTCTTTCACAGCAGTTATTAATATTTTAGTCTTAATTCACACACTGTAGTATTAAGTAGAAGAGTTCAATATCCATATTTTATGATAATTTTGTCAGTAGACCTCATACATTTGATGGCATTGTCTTTATTTACAATATTGGAAAATACTGGAAATATTTTAATTCCATCTTGCTCTTGCTTGCATGGAAGGCAGATGCATTATCTCTGTCTCCCTCCTGCCCTTATCTTCCCTGCTTGCTCTTCTTGTCTCTGTGCTCTCTCTGTCTGAATTACTGCAGCCTCTCTCTGCATTTATCTCCAAAATCCAAAAATCATGGAATTGATAAGCTGGTCTCTTAACGCCATCAACCAAATTTTATTGATGAGAAGAGTGGGTAAAGGAGGACCCGCCTGCCCTCATACTTCAAGATTGGATTTATGGTAACAAGTATCCTGCTGTTTGGTTCTTGGAGTTTCCTGGTTTATCTCAATGTTTTTAGGATACTGGAAGCACTTTTGGCATTTGAGAAGCTGTCTGTCATGACTGGAGAAATGTGCATGATGATCAACTTTCAGACTTAAGTCAAGTTTATGTATAGAGCACCTTAAAAAGACAACAGTCAGGTTGTTGGTTAGTTGGGTTGCTGGTCCAGGTTCGAATCCTGCCTGTGACTAGTTTGCAGAGTGTCTTCCCCTACTCTCTTGCCCCCTTACACAAGCCTATCCACTGTCTCCCTCCTATTAATATAGGCACAAAATGCCCAAAAAAATACATTTAAAAAAAAAGAAGACAACAGTCGATCAAAGTGTTGCACACAAATGCAGAGAAATAAATGTAACAATAAAAACAAAAATATAGAAAAACATTGTAATAAACCAGTAAAAGTATAAAAACTACTCATGTGAGCCAAATCGCAGCATGCAATTCTCTTTTTCTTAATCCTTGTCTGTATTATCTTTCCAGCTGAGCACTGTGTCCGATGACAGCATTGAAAAGACCAAGGCATTATTTTTTTAAGCAGTGAGAGATTTGTAATTATGATTTACTGCTAGCAGTGACCATCAGCAACCCTCCCTGTAGGCTACTCCACAAAATCAAACTTTGTTTAAACCCTTGATGTGAGCTGAAGGGGAGGGCCGAGTCACACCACAGTGTGAAAGAAGGGCAGGATGCAATTCTTGAACTCTTTTGCAAGTTGGATACCACCATGAAGAAGATGACTGCTTGGCTCGGCTAAATTGGCCACACAGATTCAGATATGTAGAAATGCCATCTGAGAACCAGAGAGACTTAAGACATGATGGAAAATTACAGTCTGCCTGACCCAAACAATTTCTTATCTGTTTTGGCTACCTTGTTCTGACCTTAAAGTGATATTCCGGGATGGAACAAGTTGGGTCCTATCACAAGGGTTAGGGCAGAAATTACCTCTACAGCAGTGTTTCTGTGGAGAAGAAGCCCAGGGCGCCAGGACCTAACTCGCTCTTCATGCTTCGGATCTGCTCGTCTGCTGAATCCGCTGTAGTCAGACGGGGCCATATTTTACTTGACCAAAAACACAAATAAACGGACAGCCACAGCTGAGTCTCTTCCGCTGAGACCGTTTCACGGCGCTACGAGAACTAGACCCTTATTTAGCGGTGTTTTTGTGTGAAAGTAACAAGCTGAAAATTCTCTAAATAAAGCGTGAATGCAGACCGATATCAGACTTTTTCGGTGGGAGTCCGTTTATTTGTGTTTTTGGTCAAGTAAAATATGGCCCCGTGTGAGTCTAGCCAAATCAGCAGAGGAGCAGAACGGGAGGACGAAGGGGGTGTGTGCTCCCAACGACATGGGCTTCTTTGACACAGAAACACCGCTGTAGGGGTAATTTCTGCTCTTAACATTGTGATAGGACACAACTTGTTCCATCCCGGAATATCACTTTAAGGCCGGTATATCTCAATTCTCATAGATTGTCGTGCAGACAGATTTTGACCGCATTTCTTAATTAAAAAAATAATTAAACAAATCAAATTTAAATAATCATTTAAAACATTTCTTAATTAAATGGAAAGAAAAAAACACAATAAAACGACAAATTCTCTCAAAAAAAGAATTATTTCATTCCACTTACAACATATTTTAGCAAGTTCTCTGGATATGCTTCTAAAAGGTTCTGCCCTCCCCAAAAACTTTCCTGTGTCTCTTTCAGACAGACTGATGAAAAAGAACTGGGCCATGTAACAAAAATGTAGGAAGCCACTGATCTAGAGAGTGAACTGTGGTCACACCACAAACTGCAGTGTGTCATGGGCTTTGAGAGAATGTTGAAATGCAAGTATATCATAAATGCCTCCTATTTGACAGTCAAGCAAGAATGTCAACCCAAGATTAGAAGACATGTTTCTAAATATTAACATAGTTTGTGACTTACTTTCAACATCCAGTCTGGTCCCACTTCCAAACAGAATGTGTCCACATGAGACAACAGCGCAGTAGTACGTCCCAGCATGAGAAACATTCAGGCTCCTCAGAGGTAAGTTGTAGACACAGGTGTTTGTTTCTGTGCTGTGTCTCCTCTCACACTGACGGTTCCTGCCTCCATGGGTGTAAATGAGTCCTGGATGAGATTCTTCAGAGTCCTTGAACCAGTAAACACTGTGTTCTCCATCACAGCCCCCAGTGTGGACTGTACAGCTCAGAGTCACAGAGCCTCCATGCTGGACGGCTTCAGATTCAGACTGATGGACCAAAGCTGGGACGGTCGAACCAGGACCCTTAACACTCACCAGAGTGCCCTCTGCAAACTCAAATGTCAACAAGTGAGTGGCTGCGCAGTAGTAAGTTGCTGTGTCAGAAACACTCACATTCATTATAATCAAGTGATGCCTATTTGATTAAACCTCCAGTCTGAAGCGTGGGTCGTTCTTCCATTCATTCTCAAATGAGAACTTTCCATGGGAGCCATAGAAAGATATCATGCATTTTGGTTGTTGTCCTAAAGTTTGCTTATACCAGAAAAACCTCTTCACCTGGTTATTTCTGGGAACACATGTCATAGTTATGTTGTCCCCGACACTGGCAGATATGAAAGTTTTCATTCATACATTTCAAATGAGCAAAAAAAAGCAAAGCAAATAGTCACAGACGTTATAAAACCTATCACTGCCAAAATAAATATTCAAACACTTCCTTCTCTACATGTCTCTTCTGTACGGCAGCTGATGAGGGCACACGGTCTATAACGAGTTAATGAAGTTCCATCAGAGCAAAACAGCTTAAAGAACAGAATCATAACCTAAGGTCAGTTTAAGCTAATGTTCTGCACATAAGTTTATAGCTAATGCTAATTTCCAACTCTTGTCCTCGTTTGGTCTTCATGGTGTCAACAAATGTGTTCCTAAATATTGGCTGATGGAAACAGTGACTGCTCATGACGATGTCATTGTTTTGGATTAAAAAAAAAAAACACACGACTCCCTCTGATTCTAGATTATTGTGAGTAATACAACGCTGTTTTTTATTGTCATCCTTCATCTGTGCTAACCTTTTAAGCAGCTGGATCTGCCTGATTCAATGTCTGCAATCAGGTGGATCCATCTGGCTGCACTTCAATCTACAACAATGGTCATCGGCCCAGGAAGGGAAAGGCCATTAAGAGCTTTTTTCAAACAGGATGGAGTGAGAGCTACAAGCAAAATGACAGCAGAAAGTGACTGCACTTATAGAAAAAAGCAGAGATGCTCAAAGCTTAATCAACTTTATATTAGAGTTTGACCACATTTCTCAATTAAATGAAAAGTAAAAAAAAAAAAAAAAAAAAAGACAAACTTCTCTAAAGAAAAAAATATTTCATTCCACTTACAACATATTCTAACAGGTCCTCTGGATATGATTCTAAAAGGTTCAGCCCTCCCCCAAAACTTTCCTTTGTCTCTTTCAGACAGTCTAACGATAAACAACTGAGCCAGATAACAACAATGTAGGAAGCCACTGATCTAGAGAGTAAACTGTGGTCACACCACAAACTGTAGAGTGTCTTAGACTTTGAGACAATGTTGAAATGCAAGTATATCATATTAACCTCCAATTTAACAGTCAAGCAAGAATCTCAACCCAAGATTAGAGGACATGTTTCTAAATGTTGATAAAGATTGTTACTTACATTTAAAGTCCAGCCCGGTCCCATTTCCAAACAGAATGTGTCCACATGAGACAACACTGTGTTCTCCATCACAGCCCCCAGTGTGGACTGTACAGCTCAGAGTCACAGAGCCTCCATGCTGGACGGCTTCAGATTCAGACTGATGGACCAAAGCTGGGACGGTCGGACCAGAACCCTGAACTCTCACCAGAGTGCCCTCTGCAAACTCAACTGCGTTCGAGACGATGGTTGCGCAGTAGTAAGTTCCTGTGTCAGAACCCCGCACATCCATTATTATCAAGTTATACCGATTCGATTCAGCCTCCAGTCTGAAGCGTGGGTCGTTCTTCCATTCATTCACAAATGAGAAAACATTACTGGTTGTGTAGGTGGATGACATGAGTCTTGGTTGTTGTCCTAAAGTTTGCTTATACCAGAAAAACCTCTTTACTAGATCACTTCTGAGAACACATGTCACAGTTATGTTGTCCCCGACACTGGCAGATATGAAAGTTTTCTCCTGATGAAGAGATGAGGACGGATCAGCCGTCAGAGCTGAAGAGATGGAAAACACAATAAAAGTCCAATAAATAAGAAATAGCAATCTAGTCTGTATAATTAGACTTTGAGAATTTAGAGGCAAGTACCTGGTCCAGGCGGGCCAAAAAAGATCAGTAGGAAGATATTTTAGCTCTGCTTAAATGTCATGTTTTTTTTGTCTGTCTCTTTGTCTTTTTATGATCAAGATAACTTATGATCTCCACAGATGTTGATTACATTTTAGTAATCATGGAAATGGCACATGGAAAACCAGAACTAGACTTCAGTGGTGATCCAGTTATTTTTAAAGGATTTATTAACATTGTGGAAAAAGGTAGTTTTTGAAATATTTGCAAACAATTCTCAATACTGTCTTGAAAAAAATTTAAAAAAATGAAGGAAAACTATCTGTATCTCAGCCTGATTTGCCACTACAACACTGTGTTCTGTATTACAGCATTCAAACTAGGAAATATTCTCAAAATAGTCTTTAAAATCTGGCTTTTAGGATATTTTTTCAAGACACTAAGAAATTTAATTTGGTGATTTGAAGCTTAAATGATTTCTGTAGTGGTCTTTTATGAAATATTACTGATGCATTTGAGACAAAAGTTTTTCAATAAACTTTATCAAACCCTTTAAACCAAAACTATTGTAACAGCTACATTTGCAATACTTTTGTTACGGAAATTAAATAGGATTAATTCATGTTCACCTTATTAAATAGAGCTTTACTGTTTGGGTTTGAGCTTGAGCATAGCGATAAAATTCCTAAAAGAAAATCTTAAAGCTAGTTACTTATCGTTTGTCACATGGCATGTATTTTGACCATCTAAAGAGATGTAAAAGTAACCCACTGTTTTTCTGCAGGATGAAGAACATCAGATAGAAAAGTGACTTTGGAGATGTCATCATGTTCAGTTTTCAGAGCTTAATGTGAAGCATCGTGATCTTTCTGAGTCCTCACAGAGGGGGCTGTCTTTGATTGACCAATCATCTCTTTATGTCCTCTTAAGGAAATAAGATCACATGTTCACAGCCAGCAACAGTCACATCGACCTGATTTCACCTTTTTTCTCTCAGTATGGAGTGAACTCTACATCTCCAAACTTTACATGACAGAAGTTTTCTCTGGTGTCTCTTACTGCTCTTGATTTTAACGAGCATATTTTATTTATGTCCGCTTTGTGATAAAATATGAATTATCTGTGCAGTATTAAATCTGATTGTTGTGATTGCAGAGCATGTTTAAATGATCAAGATTGCTAAAGGGAATGGTGTGTTGGTCCTCACTACATATTGCTCTGCTGTTTGCACCCTGCACACCTCCACATGCACTGGACCACTGATACCACATTTTTAAGTCTGGACATAAAGTGATGTTGAAATTGACTGGTCAATAATATGATTAAGTCTTGATAAAGTCTGATTTTTAAATAGTCTGTTGAAATGTTTTTAATTGTTATAAGCTTACAGGGATGTTCTGTCTATGACAAAAATGTTTATATTTAGATATAATACAGCTTGTTTAAATTAACCCCAATATAGTTCCAGTTAATTACAATAAAAAAGTTTCCAGTTTGGAATATTTTAAAATTTCCCATCTTAACTTTCTGTGGATAGTTTCTGGAAGTTTACTGTAGATTTCCCACCACCTTACATCCCTGTACTGATAATTCATTTAAGTATGTCCCGTGATTGGGTCAAGGGGGCAGCAGCCTGGACTTCACTCTCCCGCCTATTTTTTGGCTCTGGTCTGAACCTCGGGTGACTGAGCCCAGGTGGCTGAGCGTACACCCATGGGGCCTTGCAGGGCACAGCCTGAAGGGGCAGAGTCCACCACCCATGGGAGGGGCCAAAGCATTCTGACGTGATGCAAGCTGGGCGGCAGCAGAAGTGAAGGACCTTGATGGTCGGATCCTCGGCTGCAGAAACTAGTTCTTAAAATGTGGAGCATCCAGAGCCGCCGCAATGGGGTAGGCGTACAAGGCAATTGCCTATGGCCCCGAGCTGGAAGGGGCCCCAGGACAGAGCTGACATTGGTCCAAGACATTAGACACTGCAACACAATGCCTTGGGAAACCCCCCCGGGGCCTCCACTAGCTGTCACTCTTGAGTGTGTTAAGGGACCCCCCGAGACGCGGCCAATATCGATCCTCCATATCAATGACACAATCTGACACCACCAAACACACTGCAGAGGCACTTTTGAAACCCCCCTCATGGAGCCCTGACTGCCCATGCCAGCTCTTTCCTTCTAAATGAAGCAAGAGTACCCGTCTGGACACGCAAAAAGAAAAAAAACAAGAGGATGAAGAAAAAAGAAAACGTGAAAGTGGTGAGTTCAAACGTGTACAATCTGACATTATTTAGAAAAAGTTATGATGCACTTTGTCCCAGTCTGTAGTCTCACGAAGCACAACTGTCTGCACATGACATGTTAACTGCACCTTAGCCTAGCTTATTTAAACGGTAAAGTCGGTCATTAACAGTAAGCTAACTAGTAACTAATTTGTATTTGGAAGAGGGCGATATCATATATCTCCTTGAATTTTCTTTATATCACATACATTAATCAAAAAAAATTACCAGGAACAGTGAAGCTGGCTGTTCATATTCCAAACATGTTGAGTGTGTAGCATAAACAATTCTTGCAGCATGAACATAAAGCCAGCAGACTAAATACGTTGTGCTTATTTTTTTTCCATCTTGGAGGTTCGTTGTTGAAATTTTTAGGACCGCAACAGGAGCAGCAGCAACAACAGCAGCAACAACAAAAACAACAACTTACCTCTACAAATGAAGGCAGAAACTGTCTTTTGTTTAACCAAATAAAGTTTTCAGGGATTTTCTCTCCTTTTAAATCTGTCATGATATAATATGATTTTTTTAAACTTTTTTACTCTTTTACTTTTTTTTGCTTGCTTGTGTTTTTGTCATTTATTAATTTGTGTTTGTTAAGTTCTATTCTATTTAAAGTTTTCTTGATAACTGCAAGCTTCTGTTATTTAAAATAAAATATTTCTTTATTGAACGATGTTCTTGGTGTTTTTGGGCCAGGTGGGAGGGCCCCCGTGGTCACTCTTGCCCAGGGCCCCCAAGGTGACTAAAAACAGCTCTGGGAGAGTCACCTCTCTGGTGAGGAAGAAGCCTGAGCTTGTTAACAAGGTTGAGAGGTTCAGACTAGATAAAGTCAGTCTCATTTCGACACATAGCTTGGGCTCTGGTACCAGTCCTCTTGAGAGGGTTTGGACTCTCTTTCACTCTGGAGTTGATGATGGTTAGGGGTCGGGTAAGAGAGGCAGTACTTGTTGCTCCTAGGGTTGGTGTCATGTTAGAGTTTACCCCAGTGGATGAGATGGTATCTGCTCTCCACCTTTGGATGTGGGGATCCTGACTGTTATTTGTGCTTATGCACCAAACAGCAGCTCATTGTTTTTACCCTTTTTAGACTCCATTGAGGGGTGCTGGAGAGTGCCTGCCCCAATCTGAACTAAAGCTGTGCTTTTGTTTTTGGACATCTGTGCTCATCACAGATTGTCCATAACAAACACCATGTTGAAGCATCAGGATGTCCATGTGTGGACTTGGCACCAGGACATTTTGGGCCAAAGTTTAATAATTGACTTGGTGGTCATTCTGTCAGACTTTCAGCCACAGGTCTTAAACACTCAGGTGGAGAAAGTGGTGGAGCTGTCATCCATTTCAAGGTACAACAGACTGTTGGACGCCATCGTTGAGCTGCAGGTTGATACTGTATCCAACCCTCCTTCAATGTCCATGAGCTCCACCCTCAATGTGCAGCACAGAGTAACAGGGTGTAGCAGAGTCATGGAGATTCCTTCATTAATTCAGGAATTCATGCCAGATTACCTGCCCTGTTATTCTCATTCCCAAGTGGGTATAATCCACTCTGAAACAAACCTGATACATGTTGCCGTGACAGAGACCTTACTGAGAGTCTCTGACAGGGATATTTTAAGCTGCTTTGTGGGATAGTTAGTTAATCACAGTTGACAGCGTTTATTGCATCTTTTGTGGAAGTTATAAGGTCTCTGGCTTCTATGGCTTCAGCATTAAACATGCAGGGAGTGGTTTGTAAGGGAAGAAGATGCAGAATTTCAACTTTTGATCTTCAAAATAAAAACTGTGGGTCTGCAGTTAAAGCACAATGATTCTCAGTGAACCCCAGTACCAAGTAATCTATGTCCAATTTACCAGTCCATGGCATGATCGTTGAAGAGCCCTGTCTTAATAGCCAAATTACATCCAAACACAGATGCTAATTAAGAATCAAGACTTGAGAATCAAAAATCCTTTATTGTCTTTATGTGAGGACATAACGAAATTTCAGGCGGTAGCTGAGGAAGTGAGAATAAATATGAAAAACAGAAATAGAAATTGAAGTATAATTAGAAACCCTAAAAAAAAGTAAGTCAGTCAGTAATAAGTTGGCTGTTTGAAGGAGGCAGAAACAGAACACATCCAGACTTATTGCTTCACACCGGAGTAAACACATTCATTTGGTGGGTCATCTGGAAGTCTTCTTGAGCGGCCGACTTTTTTCACATTCAGAGCAGCATAATGGAGATTCTCCTCATTTTGGTAGCTCTAGAAATATACAAGAGGAAAAAAAAATGGTTTAGTGATGCATCCTTAAACACAGAAGCGAGTTACCAGATCTTCATTTACAGTTTCCTTGTCCCTAAGATTTTTTATTAACATATTTTAGACTAAGTAAAAATTATCCTTCATTAATCATACTAGACAAAAAGACTTTTTCCTACAAAAAGTCGTGGGGACAAGAGGATATCTTTGTGAACCGGAGTACACTGATGAAGAACTTAAAGCTATGGTCTACGATTTGGAAGCTTTGTACATATTAATAACACCGTTTATAAGGCTGTTATGGTCCTATGGTCCTATCTACACAGTATAAAGACAAAAAAGAATGAAAAAAATCCATTCAGTATATCTGCTGAAAAGCTGCATATTAGCTGACCAATCAAGCCTAAGAACCTGCGACTATTAATTGGTCCGTGAGTTAGTCCATGAGTCCATCCAATCCTCGTCTCCCTCACTACGCAGTACGCAGCATCTTGCCCATGGGCCTCCTCCCTCCTCTACCTCCGTGAGCAGCTAGCAGCGTTAGCTACTGAACTATCATGGAGCTGGAAAAGCCTAGCGCCAACCCGAATCTGCCTCCTCTCCCAAGACAGTCTGGCTGCAGACCACCCTTCTCCTCTCCCTCTCCTCGCCTCCCTCACCACGCAGCACGCAGCATCTTGCCCATGGTGCCGCCTCTACCTCCGTGAGCAGCTAGCAGCGTTAGCTACTGAACTATCATGGAGCCGGAAAGCCTAGCGCCAACTCCGAATCCGCCTCTCCCCGCTGGCCCAACGGAGCTCTGCCCGCTGGTCGAGGCCTGTTAGCGGGCTAACGGTTAACGAATAGCCTCAGCCGCCGCCAGACCTTCAGCATCGCCGCTTCGCCCCTGGTTGATCAGGTAATGGCTTTGTTTACTACAGTGGGAGATGTCTGCTGAATAACTCTGGTTAGTTTGTGCCTGCACGGGCTAATAACTTGTAGGGGAGCGGTTAGCCTGTTAGCCGCTAATCGTTAGCACTGTAAGCTGAGCTGGGGAGGACAGGCTGAGAAAGATAAATCCTCCCCACACTCGGCTCTGCTCTGGCGGCGCCTAAACCCGCATTGCCGCCGTCCAGTTGAAATGGCTACTGCTGTGTGTTATAAGGAGATGTCTGTCGTGTTTGATACTTTCAGTTGAGCTGAGCTGTTTTTGATTGAGTTTGCTGCTGATATATTGTGCTAGTCGCTCGTAGCTCAGTCCGAGGGGGCTTTATGAGGCGTCACGAGCTGGGGGCGGGATCTTGGAACACAGAGGAGAGAGGTGAGGGAAGGAGGGGCAGGCTGCGGTTTCAAATCGTAGACACCAGCTTTAAGCAAAAGGGGTCACAGACAGAAAGAGGGATGGAGAACAGAAGAGCAGGACGGATCACAAGTCACCTGGTGTTGCAGATGCTTGAGGTCCATTGCTGTCACCAGCGGGACTTGGTAACATGGCTTCTCCTGGACCTTGTGTCTCAGGTTTTTTCATTTTAGTCATTCTTTAAACTGCTGTCATGTGTCAAAGTTCTGATAGAATACCTCTCCCCAGAGACAAGGCTTACAAGTTCCTTTATAAGCACTAATAATTCAAAATATTTAGGATAACCATGGCCCTAGAGTAAATCCATTAAAAAAAAAACCTCAAGTAAAACTTAAAGCATTTATCACAAAGTAACCCCTCCTCCTCCTGTCCCAAGCACACTCTAAGAGTCAATATAGTCTATATCTCTAATCGTCCATCTACAGTCTAAAGTATGTCCTTATAAAGTAAAATTAAAATCTTTGCATAAAAAATACCTGCGCAGAAGAAGAAGAAGCTGATGTTCCTGAAAAACAAAAATAAAAAAAAGATTTAATGCCAAATCAAGAGTTTATAGAACAACCCAACAGTTGGAATACTCTCCTAACTTTACCTCCACAGTTGAAGGTCTTTTTCTTGTAACAGAAAAATAAAACAGAGGCCAGAAAAATACTGAGGATGGTGTTGAATATCAAAGCTCCACCCAGGACATACACCAGGACTGCAGACTGTTCTTCACCTGTACACTGTTAAAAACATAACGACAATCTATTCACCAGACCTTGTATTTTTAATTGTGTGAACATGAAAATTAAAATAGCTGTATTTAACTAGAAAATACATGTCAGACCAATAATGTGCACCTTAATTATAACCAAATATGTAATTACAAATTAGCAGAATTTACAAATTGTTGTTGGCACAACAACGTGGGAAAAAAATTCCCATAATGCAGTTTTGGCACACTACTGGAAATCCCGAAGAAGAAGAAGAAGACGCACGGGGTTTACCACATTTTTTTGCAAGGGCAAGTTCTCCCTCATGGTCTGTGAAGGTCAACCGTCAGCACAAAAGGATAAGAAGACTTTTCTGAATTGGACCAGCTTCAGTCCACTTGTGAAAGTAAGTATTTTGTGTGAAAATAGACGTGTGGGCATTGTATTTTGTTCTGCTTTACCAAATGCACTCGAGTAAATTGGCTACTTCTCAGTTAAGCTAACAGCGCTAATCCCTGTACTTCGCCTGCCTCTTAGAAAGTTATCTTTGTGTTCCCTCAGGACTTATTTTGTAATTGTGTTTAATTGAGCAGAAACATTTTTATCCCCCCTCTCCCTCCCTCTCCTCCCCCTTTTTTGAGCCATTAGCGGTAGCCCTTAGCAATAGCCTTTAGCGATAGCCGTCAGCTAGCAGCTGCAGGGGTATTGTTCCCCCCTTTTCAGAAAGTTATCCCTGTACAAAATCCCGTTGTGCACGCAAAATCAAAGTTTTTCAATAGTAGTTTTAGGTTTGGTGACGGTATAAAACAAGTCACGCGACTTATGAAGACACTGTTTGATAATATTAACAATTAAAGATTCCAACCTCCCGCAGCTCCCGCAGTGGTTTAGTCCGGCCTGTTTCTCCCTGCGGAGCTCCTGGCGCTCGGACATGCACAGGCACGCAGACACACGGACAGAGAGCTGAGGATCAGTCAGGTAAGTGTGTAAAACACTGAACATTTAATAAGTTCTTCATCTATCCACTTGTTCAACAAGCACGCTCTGAATATGCAAAGCAACATTTCATGTCCTTTGTCCGAAGTCTGCCGTCATATTTTATGTAAACACAGAATTTAAGCTAATTAACAAGGTTTTAATTGTTTTACTAAAACGATGTTTACATTGTAAAAAGCTCAGCAGTTCATCGTAGTTTGCAATGAATATATGCATTGCCCAGAGATTTTTACTGCAGCGGCGAAGAGCCTCTCTGCCTGTATGCAGAGTCAGACATCCTCATATTATCACTTGAAATATTACACAGCTCTAGATTTATTTAGTGAGATAATCCTGTTCAGATTTTTAAATGCATTTACGTAGGCTTTCATACTTTGAGTGTGATGTTCTTGTATAGATTTTTTGATTGAATAGAAAGTAGTGATAACTTTGACTCTGATGTTCGCTTAAACAGATCCAGTTTCAAATTACATCTCCTTATTATCCAATTAAAATCACCACTGTTTGCATTAATTTTCAAGTCAGATGTTTTTATACTGGACATTTTGTTCTCAGTGTTGTGGACTTGTAGCCTACACATTTATGCCAAAACATTTTTCATTTGGTACAGGAAAATTAAATCTAGGCATAGTGTGCATATTCAATTGCAGGTTTGTCTGCCTTAAGTATTGTGACAGATTTAGATTTAGTTTTATTGTAACTTGTTCACAGTTTGATAAAAAGATTTTTTTAAATATAGTTTGATATTTGGTTATTCCTTGAACTATTTCTTCAAATTTTAGAACTTGTATTGAGTTTTAATTTCTTGTAAAGCTGCTGTAGTGGTATTCAGACCTGTGATTTTTCATAACACCAATTTTGAAATTGCTGGTTGAGCATAAACAAACCTGAAGATAGGTAGAATATTTTTAAGAAACAATGACATAACTACAGTTGTTGTTTAATATCACTATGTGGAACATTTTAGGGAGTGCCAGACAACACAGCAAAAAACAGCATTTGTTTTTATTGTATTTTAATTTTTATCTCTTACCTGAGTTAATTACAGTTGCACCATTCTGTTGCTTCTGAGTGCTTCATAGTGCGGATATACGTACATAAAATGAGACATTCTGTGTTGAATGTTTCCCTGCCATGTTTGCATCAAATTTGGTTCACTTCACCAAATCTCACTCTAAAGTTTTTTGAAAAGTTGGCAGTCCTGAGTTAAAGATAATGTTAGGTATATCTGCATGCAGCAAATTTGCTCTTTAGCTCTCTCTGCCATTATGAAGCCAAGCACACATGGAAACACTAGACACCAATGTAGTTTGCATAATAAGGTGTTGTTAACTTTGTGTTGTCTATTGTTTTATTTCATTTTAGGGAGGAATAAGGACCACATGCAATGCAGATTCTGTAGGTTCACTGCAAATGAGGAAAACCTCATCCGACACTACGAATTGCATCACAGAAGACCTCATCATTGGCCTTGTGTCCATTCCACCTGTGTATGTGTCTTCAAGACTCGAGGAGCTCTGAAATCCCATCTGTCCAGATTTCACAGCAAAGGTCAACCTATCCATCAGTCCAGCTTTATAACTTTCAAATGTAAGCTTTGTGATTTCCAAGAATTGTGTTCAGAAAGGGATATTACAAAACATCTTGGAAATCATCTTAAGGTCCAGGAAACAATCCAGTGCCCTTATTTAGACTGTCAATTTAAAACAAATAGTTACTCAGGTTTCAGTTCCCATAGAAGCAGGAAGCACAAAAGGCACACAATCAGTGACCTTAGGAGTGAGGGTGGGTGTAGTCAAGGTGAGCCAGATAGTATCCCTGAAGTGACGAGTGAAGCCTCAACTTCTATACAGGGTAATTCTGGGAGTTGTTCAGGGGAAGATGGGACAAATTCTTTGGAGTCAATATCTTTTGAAATAATAGAACATAAGATTGCAAAACATTTACTGTCCATGCAAACGGTCTTACATGTCTCCCGAAGTGCAGTTCAAGAAGTAGTTGAGGAAACCAATGATATACTTACAGCTTCAAAATCGCTTTGTTTTCAGTCTGTCAGTGAGGTCCTTCAAAAGCATAACATTTCTGTTGAAAATGGTCTAGTTCAAGAGATAGTAGAGTCTGTACTTTTGTCGAATCCATTACTAATCACAACATCAGCAAAGGGCTGTCTATCTACAGACTACAGAAGAAACTTGTATTTCAAGCAGAATTTCCCTTTCATTGAGCCAGTAGAATATCTCTACCAACAAAACTGCAAAAATACATTTATTTATGTTCCCCTCAAAGCAGTGCTCCAGAATCTTTTGAGGCGTCCTGATTTTGTCAGTACCTTGCTTTTCAGGCGAGAACACTTAGCCGGTGTTTTCAGATCATTTCAAGATAGCTATTATTTCAAACAAAATAATACTTGCACTGACACAGAAAAAGACATCACTTTAGCTCTTTACATTGATGAGTTTGAAGTTTGCAATCCCTTGGGTACATCAAGGAAGATCCATAAAATAGTTGGAGTTTATTGGATTGTCTTAAATTTACCCGTGAAGTTCAGGGCCAGTCTTACTTCTATTCAGTTGGCAGCATTAGGAAAAACTATAGATGTAAGGAAATTTGGGTACGAAAAGTTTTTGGAGCCATTGATAAAGGATCTGAAATTCTTTGAAGAATCAAGGGGAGAAGCCTCACAAAACTTTGGAGTAAAACTGTTCTGTGTCTGCGCAGATAATCTTGGGGCACATAGTTTAGCAGGATTTCAGGAAAGTTTCATTGTGGATAAATTCTGCCGTTTTTGTTTGGTCAGTCATAGTCAGATAGCAACTGTGAAACCAAGTGACTTCCATTTAAGAACTGTGGAGGAGCACAATAGATTTGTTGAAGAGCTTAGCCAAAACCAAGCTCTGAAGAGTGTGAATGGAGTAAAAGGGGAGTGTGTATTAAGCAAGCACCTAGCTTTCTTCCATCCTGTGACAGGATTCCCTCCTGATATTTTACACGATCTATTTGAAGGAGTTATTCCAATAGAGTTAGGCTTGTGTCTCCAAGACTTAATTTCAAGGGGCTTTTTCACACTTGATAGGCTTAATTGCTGTATTAAGTCATTTCCTTACAAATACTCGGACAAAGTCAACAAACCAAAGATTATTTCTAAAATTGCTTTCTCAAAACATTCCATTGGGGGAAATGCACATGAAAATTGGGCATTGTTACGACTGCTGCCTCTGATTATTGGTGACATTGTTCCAGTAAATGAACCATCATGGGAAATTCTGATGGATCTGAAGGAGATAGTGGAAATTGTGGTATCTGATAAAGTCACAGAGGAGGCATTATGTTACTTAGCATGTAAGCTGTCAGATCATCGTTCCCTGTTAATAGCAACATTTCCCAACTTTGTTTTGAAACCAAAACATCATATTATTGAGCATTACCCACACCTCATACGCTGTTTTGGGCCATTGATCGACCTCTGGACTATGAGGTTTGAATCTAAACATGGTCTCTTCAAAAAAGTTGCCCGTGATGTGCATAATACAAAGAATTTGCTTTTCTCCTTAGCCACAAAACATCAGCAGTTGATGGCCTATCATTTGGATGGGCAGAGTCTCTTTAAATCTGATATCAACATTGAGAAAGTGAAAACTGTACAGGTGTCATCTTTGGATTCTCCCAGCAGAAATGCTGTTTTGACCAAATTTCCAAATGCTGACACAGTCAACATGTCTTGCAAAGTACAGCTGTTTGGAACAGAATATGCTCAAAACATGATTATCATGGCAGGTCAGAGCTTTGGACAGCCAGACTTTTTCAAGATATTGAGCATTGTAATCTATTCTGATAGAGTGTCTTTCCTGTCAAAAAAACTTACTGCCTGGTACTTTGAGCATTATAGGTCATTTAAAGTTGAAGACAGTGACTATGCTGAAGTTATTGTTCTTGATGCCGATGAACTGAGTCATTACTATCCTTTGACAGCTTATTCTGTTGGAGGAAAGCTGTTGGTGACGCTGAGGGCACGTTTGTATTAAAAGAAAATGGTTAGTATGCATCTTGAAATTCATCATAACTGATGATCCCTCTGCCAGAGTTCCTCTGGTTGATACAACTTTCTTTTTTGTTTTTCAGGCACTGCTAATGCGTGTTGTGATCTCAAAAGACGAAGCACGGCGCGCTCAGCTGTCTCAAGTTCCAGAAACAGTGGATGCCCTCATTGATGTTATCAAGGGAAAATTACAACTCCAAGGAGATTTTTCATTGCAGTTTGAGGACCCCGATTTCCAAAATGCAATCTGCGATTTGTCAGAGATTTCAGAGCTACCCAATAGCCGTGCCATCCTACACATCAAGTGGAAAGTCTCTCAGCCAGACGAATATGACAGCCAGTCTCTTGGTTCCATTTCTTCACTGGACACTGTAAGCATGAACTCTTCAGGAAGCCAGGCAAACAGCCTTTCCCCTGGGTATTTGCGCAGCCTCTCACAGTGGCCTGATCCATTTCCCATCCCTACTTTGTCTCTTGATGTAGAGCTGAAATTAAGAAAAGGCAATGAATCATATGAAAAGACCCAACTAGGCATTGATGTGTCAAGAGACATGAAGATTGAAATTCTTGACAAAATTGCCCAATTGGCTTTTGACATCAAGGCCTATCCAGAACATGGTGAACTTGAATCCATCGCTTCAGCTCTGATACTAAAGTACCCCTGCCTCAAAGAGCCTGGTAAAGGCAAGGGCTACGAGGGATGGTTGGTTAGCATTCGAAACAAGCTCAATAATTACAGAGCAAAGCTACGAGAGGCAGGTTGCAGTGAAGTGTCTGTTAATAGAAAGCGAAAAGCAGATGGGGATACTACTAAATACACCCTTAAGAGAGCTAAACGTGGAGAAGTGAACTATGTTCCTCAACATCCAGAACAACATGATGATGCTTCACTTGAGGACCAAAGAGTACTATTGGTAGAAGCATCCAAGAAAGCACGACTTGATCATTCATTTGTGAGGGAGAAGATGGACTTAACATTTTCTCTAAGAAGAAGAGAGATTGTGGAGGAGCAACCTATGGTGATGGAAGTCCAACAGAGATGGCCGGCTTTGTTCTTCAAAGAGCAGGCAAGCGTTTTCTGTTATGTCCCTTGGCATTTTTATATGTGTATATGTTTAGCATTTTGAATTCAGAGTAAATGTTCTGATTGTACATATCCTGGATGTGTTTTGGCAGATCTGTGAGGAGTTTTTCCGCATCACAAACAAGGACTTACTGGGAACATTCAGAGCTGCAGTGGACAAATATGCACCTAAACTTCTGCGACTGTATCGCGCCCGAAAAGGAGCTTTTGGAAAGGAACTGGAAGATCTCTTGGCTAATCTTGATGATGAGGTACAGTGTTAAAGATTTATTCATCTTGTTATGTGAAATATTTTTACTTGACTGCAATCTTTTTGAACTCTAAAGTGTTTTTTTTTTGTTGTTGTTTTTTATGTAGACCTCCAACATTGTCAGACATCGCAAGGATGCTGCACTTCGAGGCCTTCCGGTGTTCCTTCGAGATGACCCCAAGGATTTTTTCAAACAATGTCTGGTAAGTGTTGCATACCACATAAAGGCAGCATTTTGATTTTGACATGCCTATGGCATCCTTTTTAACACTTATGTGCTGCTGATATTTGTAACTAGTTTTATGAGTTAAAAATAACTTTTCAGATATCTACATGTCTTTTCCTATCCATAATTGTGATATCAGATATCCCAAAAGACATTCTTATCAGGACAAAATATGTCACTTTTGTCATTCATGTTTATGGGGTTTCTCATTAAAGATTTCTCCAACTCAGTTGCAGATATCCGCAAAATGAGTTATGGATAACTGCAACTGAATTATGAGTAGTAGTTATTTTAGTTTGTTTATTTACATGTCCCTTTTTAGATATCTTAAGTTTTGACAAGTCAGAATGTCATTGGAGATATCTTGAACTGAAATACTGACCAGTCAAAATGTTGTAGTAGATATCTCAAACAGAAGTTACACTAAGTCTTAATTGATTGTAGATTTTTATAATTAAGTTATGGGTATATTGAAGTGAATTTCAATTAAATACCTGCAAGTGAAGATATTTTTAATTGGGTATTGATAAATAAGAGCTTGCATGATGAGCAATTCAAAATGTTTAAGTTGTTTTAAAAGTGTCAGGTTTGCAAAAAAAAATGTTTCTGTTGGTTTCATGTAATATCAGGTAGCTTTTGAAACATTTTTTACAAAATGAAAGATGATTGCACCTGAAAATATCAAGGGGTGTAACCAAAAGATAAGAGAGCTCAAAATATTTTTTCCACTTAAAGTTTATTCAAGTGTACTTATAAAAACAGGAATTTTAAAAATTTTATGTTATCCATTATACTTTTGTTGAGGTTCCGTATTCTGCTCCTATCATGCCATTTAACATGGACCCCTGATGTTTTCATGTATTGTTATCAACATGCTTTGGTCTTAAAAGCCTATGAATAAGGCAGAGCTGCATTCTCTCCGCGCTCACATAACCCCTCTGTTCAGAGGGGTCGCCTTCATACTCTAATGATGCAAAGCAGAGCTGCATACGTACAGGAATTAATAGACCTGCAGTGTAACTTAAGTAAAGGAGTGCTGGCACTCAAGCCATGCACTGTTAACAGTCCTGTACACACAAACACAAACTTCATGCTGTTTACCAGATAACAGTGATCTGGTTTTCCCCAAACCTCACAGGTTTGCACAACATGCAAACCAGAATGGGACAGCCCCAACTTAGCCTACCTTATAGGCTTACGTTAGCACAAATAAAAGAGTAATATGGTGGGTAAAGGCATGATTATATTCATTCAAGTGTTCACTTCTTTTCCCGAACACACACAAACCACAAAATTCATGCAATTTACCAGATAACAGTAATTTGGTTTCCCCCAAACATCACAGGCTACACATAACATGCTAACCAGAATGGGACAGCCCCAATTTAGCCAACCTTCCAGGCTTATGTTAGCACAAACAAAGCGGTAATGGAGTGGGTAAAGGACTGATTATATTCAACCAAATATGTAACTTCTCTTCCTTAACATACACACAAACCGCTTATTTATGCTGTTTACCATATTACAGTGATCTGGTTTACCCTAAAGATCACAGGCCAAACACAACCTGCTAACTGCAGTGGGACAACCCCAACTTACTCTACCTTCCAGGCTTATGTTAGCACAAACATAGGGGTAATATTGTGGGTAAAGCCATGAATATATTTATGCAAGTGTTTACTTCTCTTCCCAAATACACACATACCATAAATTCATACAATTTCCCAGATAACAGTGATCTGGTTTCCCCAAAACACCTTAGGCTGACGCACAACAGGCTAACCTTGTCACCTAGTCACTGTGGAACTTATTATATTTAGCCAACTTTTAAACTTTTTTTGAATGTTTTGTATGCTCATAAATTGAAGCTGGTAGCCTGTATGTGACATTATATAGGGCTGTTCACATCCAACAACTGAGCAATGGCAGGTATTAGGTCTAGACATAGTGGAAGCTGATCTCATTAAAAATGTAAACAATATGAATGCACTTCATAGGAATCTTGTCAGTGGGGGAGGAGGCTGACACTTGGGTAAAAGATCAGGTGAGGCTTATGCAAATGAAAATAGATTGTAAAAGTATGTATATCCACAGACTCGACAGCTCTCCAGATACCGTCACAGTCATTTTGAATGTCCTTAAAGATCCTGAGGGTTATGGAACAAAAATGTTAAGTGGTAGATCCAAGGAAAATTTCACTGGCCCTGAGCCAGAGGATCCGATTCAAGGAACTGGATGACCTTTGGCTGAAATTTAGGTTGTTACTGGTGCTGCCTGCACCAGTAACAACATGAGACAGCATCTGCCAGAAAAGGGTTTAAGAACAAAAAATGTCTTCAAAGGCTTTGTCTCCTTCAACGCCACAAAATTGCATGTATATTAATTTTATATAATAAAATAATTAAATTTGGCCAATATTTAATACACTGTGGTTTTACAGGACTCTGATCCCGAAGGTGATGCGACCAAGGGAGTGGCTGTGGGCATACTCTTTGTCCTAGAGGATGGTGCTGCACCGACTTCATCAGCAATGGTGCAGGACATTGCTGTGATTTTGGAGGAGGCTGTTGTCCTGGAGGATGTTCCAGATCTTCCAACTGCACTTGCATACCTTTTTGGACTCCTCTACGCTCTCAACATTTCATATCCAAAGGCTCTCAAGTACACTTTTGAGACATTTCAACACCTGTTCATGGAAATTGGCTCTGATTGCTCACAGCGTGTGCGGTCATTGCAGAAAAAACTCCTCCTTTAAACCAATGCACTGCACTTCATTGGGGCAACTTGTTTCTGTTATTTTAAACAGAGATGTTTAAATGTTCCACTGTTCATTTTAGTTATTTAAGAATGTTTTTATATTGGCACATTTTCCTCTCAAGTGTTTTTTTGTTTTTCTGATTGATACCTATGTGGTATATCTCTTGGGAGATGTGTCATTCTTGACAGTGTTATCAATGTGTTGTGCCAGCATTGCACAGTAAGCTATAATGTTCTATGAGTGAACACACAAAAGTAAGACCTACTGATGCCAGCTTTTGCGTTAATAATCTTTGATTATAAGGGTCAGTTTTGGCATCTTTCATCATGAAAACGGGAAATTGTGTACCAAACTATCCTGAGCTGAACATGAAGGAATGCCAAACAAGTTATTATTAAAGACTGTTACCAGTTTCCTTTTTGTACAGATTTTGCTCTGACACAATAAATCTGCACTAAAGCACAGAACATTATTTGAGATACCATCCCAAAAACAGAGATTAACTCAGCTGCTGTATTGTAGTCTTGTTCTTTGAGTTTTCTCACTGTCCCTTTGAATAAGGGCTGTTCATAACATTTCCAGAGAAGGATGGATACTGTGTGACTTAATGGCACAATTAAAAAATAGATATTAAAAAGCAACCTTTCATTAGTTTAAAATTCATTTGGCACGGTTTCTCAATTTTACTGACTGTTCTTGTGTTGTAAACACAGATTGTGTTTTAGAAAGATTTGCCATTTGTGTACTCTTTTTCTCCTGTAATTTGTTCCCTTAATTTCAATTAGAATTAATCATTTTGAGACATTTCGACACCTGCTCATTGTTTCTGTTATTGTAAACAGAAATGTTTAAATATTCCACTGTTGGTTTTAGTCATTTAAGCATGTTTACAATGGCACATATTTCTCCTTTTAAGTGTTTTTATGTAATGGATACCTGTGTGGTGTACCTCGTGGCAGATGTGTCATTCTTGACAGTGTTTCACAGTAAAAATGTCGCTACCAAGGGAGTGGCTGTGGGCATACTCTGTTCAGGACAACAACCCTTCAAAAATCACAGCATTTTCTGCATCTAAGCTGATGATCCTCTAGAACAAAGTGCCAGATCTTCCAGTTTTCCTGTTTTTACATACCTAATGTGGTATTCTGGGCAGAGTTTTCATTCTTGACAGCCTTATCACCAGTGTGTTCCAGTATTGCACAGTTAAGTAAAATAAAAGATGGAAACACCATTTAGGATTGTGTGTTTATTTACATGCATTTAATTAAATAATGATCATGCAGTCAATAAGCTTTTGCTAGTTATTTGAATGACTTATTGAGCAAATAAACATGTTGTAATTGGCAAAACGAAGAATTAATAGTAGTATCCATTAACAGAACAGCGTAAATGTAATTGGTACAATAATGAAATGTCGCTAAGGACAATGACATAGCAAATCGTTGACTCAATTCAAAAATGTTACTGCAAAAGGTTGCCTTAAAATTTTGAGTTGTCTCAGTTATTTTTTTATTACAGTGTAGAGACAGACACCAGGACACAGTGAGGCTTTACAGAGTTTGACTCAAATCAGGTTGAGCTTCATCGGGGTTTTCAGCTGTACCTTTATTGACTTATAAATTTGACAAGAAAAGGCATTTCAGGGTGATTAATTATTGTACTTATTATGGCTAATTGACAAGTTTGATAAATGATCGGGCAGACAATCAAGACAGAGGTATCCAAAATCACGAGACAAAAAGTAAGGTCAAGAAAAAAAGAGTCAAGAGTGTGGACAAGAGCAAGAGAATAAGTGCTGAAAAGTGACATGAAAGACAACAATCTGGCGATGAGACACTGAGACATGAGGTTAAATACAAGAGGTAATGAGGGGCGATTAGACACAGGCGGGGGAGGGACAGAAAACAAGACCTGAAACAGAGAAAAGATAAACTGACTTCCAAATAAAGCAGGCAACATGAGACATGGGATAAAAAAAAAAAAAAAAAAAAAAAAAAAAAAGTAACTTAAAGGACAGGCTGGTGATGGTGACATACATTTCAAATTAGCAATTAGTCACAGACATTAGTTCATGCATGGTGTCCACTGCAGTAGACAGATATTTGGAATCAATTTTACACTCTTAAGGTTTCAGAACCATGTCCAACTACAAGGTGGAAAATAAACCCTTGTCTCAAGTTACGAAAAAAATATCATCTTTTTACATTTTTACAATCAATCCAAAAAAGTTGACAAAGGGTAAACTGTGCATTATGTCTGTGTTTATATTTTACATAATTTTGTTTTTTTATTTTAAATTTTGGTTCAATTCTCAAGTAAAGGTTCGATTACACAGCATCAATACATATACTTCAGATTTTGCTTTTGCTTGTATCTACTCTGAATAAATGTTTGTCATAGACGTGTTTCTGGATCTTAGGTTCCATTAAATTAATATTTATACCGTTGATGTATGATGAAGTGGACAGATGCAGAACTCTCTTGAAATTTAAGGCTGAAAAAACTGATCATGATTTTTAACTTGATCAAACATTTTAAAAAAGTAGTCCTTTATAGTTTAATAATTCATGCTTGAAAGGGATAAACCTATCACTGCCAAACAGGGGCATACTTACCATCAGGCTGACACAGCCAGTTGTCTGGGGCCCCAGAATTTCTTGGTGGCCTTTAAACATCCCATTAAAATGTATGAATAAAGTTTTCTTTCACAGCAGTTATTAATATTTTAGTCTTAATTCACACACTGTAGTATTTAGTAGAAGAGATCAACATCCATATTTCATGATCATTTTGTCAGTTGACCTCACACATTTGATGGCATTGTCTTCATTTTTAATCTTGGAAAATACTGGAAATACTTCAATTCCTTTTTGCTCTTGCTCTCACAGAAGGCAGATGCATTATCTCCGTCTTCCTCCTGCCCTTATCTTCCCTGCTTGCTCGTCTTGTCTCTGTGCTCTCTCTGTCTGAATTACTGCAGCCTCTCTCTGCATTTCTTTCCAAAATCCAAAAATCATGGAATTCATAAGCTGGTATCTACGGAACAGCATTAGGGCCACCCTTGAGAAAAAAAAAATGAGAGGGGGTAGAATTTTTTTTCATCATGCACTTCGAGAAAAAAGTCGAAATGTCGAGAAAAAGGTCTAAATATAATGTTGAGAATGAAGTTGAAATAGGATGTTAAAAATAAAATCGAAATGTCGAGAAAAAGTCGGAATATAATGGCGAGAATAAAGTTGAAATATGTCGAGATTAAAGTCGACCTTTTGAGACTAACAACCAGTGCACTGCTTCTACAAAATGCCATCCAGTCAGTTAGATGAATTAGTGAAATTATACTTCGGACTCGGCTTTGATAACAAAGAAATACTTTCTCTTTTAGCCCACAGACATACCGTAGTAATAAGTATTAGGACTTTGAAGAGACTGTGCCGAAAACTGCGACTGTTCCGAAGGATAAACCACACAAGCTTGGAAGAGGTGGCCTCATTCGGCATTTATGCTTAGAACAGGAATTCAAAAATCTATTATATAGAAATTTAAGAAACCATATATTAAATCTGCCATACTCTTTCTGTTACACTCCATGCTACAGCATGCATCTCTGTCTTTCTCCTCACTGGGTTTATCAAAGAGAACTGAACGGTCCAAAGGAGACATTGACTTTATTCTCGACATTGTATGTTGATTTTTTTTCTCGACTTTGTATGTCGACTTTATTCTCGACATCATATTTCAACTTTATTCTCACCATTATATTTCAAATTTATTGTTGACGTCATATTTCAACTTTATTCTCGACGTTATATTCCGACTTTCTCAACATTTCGACTTTGTTCTCGACATTCCTATTTCAACTTTATTCTTGACATCATATTTCGACTTCATTCTCGACATTTTGACTTTTTTTCCTCGAAGTGCATAATAAAAAAAATTCTACCCCCTCTCATTTTTTTGTCTCATGGCTGGCCCTAATGCTCTTCTGTAGGTCTCTTAACACCATCAACCAAATTTTATTGACGAGAAGAGCGGGTAAAGGAGGACTTGCCTGCCCATATACTTCAGAATTGGATTTATGAAAACAAGTGTCCTGCTGTTTGGTTCTTGGAGTTTCTGATTTATCTCAACATTTTTAGGATACTGGCAGCACTTTTGGCATTTGAGAAGCTGCCTGTCATGACTGGAGGAATGTGCTTAGCTGTCAACACTCAGACTCAAATCACAGGATGCAACTGACTTTTCTTTTTATCCTTGTCTGCATTATCTTTCTAGCTGAGCACTAAGTCCGACGACAGTGTGAAAAAGACCAATGCATTATTCTTTTAAGCAGTGAGAGATATGTAAATATGATTTACTGCTACCAGTGACCATCAGCAACCCTCCCTGTACGCTACTCCATCAAATCAAATTTGATTTTACCCCTGATGTGAGCTGAAGTGTAAAAGAAGGGCAGGATGCGATTCTTGAACTCTTTTGCAAGTTGGATACCACCATGGAGAAGTTGACAGCTCGGCTTGGCTTAATTGGTCACACAGAATTGGATATTTAGAATTACCATCTGAGAACCAGAGAGACTTAAGGCATCATGGAAAATTACAGTCTGTCTTTATCAAACAATTTCTTATCTGTTTTGGCTCCCTTGTTCTGACCTTGGGGTTGGTATATCTCCATTCTCCTGGAATGTCATGAAGACAGAAGCAGTCCCCCCCTTTTAGATGACTGCAACAGATTTTAAAAGCAGGGCAAGGGGCCTAATTAATGGACTTGCCTTCTGTCAAAATTGAACTAAATTACAGAATTTGAGGAAATGCATTTAGCTTTGTTTATTGCCTGGTACAACATTATAAAGTTATAAAACTTTTATCAGCAAATTACAGGGATATAAAGAGCCCCAATTACTGGGTTAAAAAGGTTCTGCACTCCCCAAAAACTTTTCTTTGACTCTGTCAGACAGACTAAAAAAAAAGAACTGGGCCATGTAACAAAAATGTAGGAAGCCACTGATCTAGAGGGTGAACTGTGGTCACACCCCAAACTGCAATGTGTCATGGGCTTTGAGACAATGTTAAAATGCAAGTATATCATAAATACCTTCAATTTAACAGTCAAGCAAGAATGTCAACTCAAGATAAGATGCCACATTTGGAAATGTGAACAAAAATTTTTGACTTACATTCAACATCCAGCCTGGTCCCATTTCCAAACAGAATGTGTCCACATGAGACAACAGCGCAGTAATACGTCCCAGCATGAGAAACATTCAGGCTCCTCAGAGGTAAGTTGTAGACACAGGGGTTTGTTTCTGTGCTGTGTCTCCTCTTACACTGATGGTTCCTGCCTCCATGGGTGTAAATGAGTCCTGGATGAGATTCTTCAGAGTCCTTGAACCAGTAAACACTGTGTTCTCCATCACAGCCCCCAGTGTGGACTGTACAGCTCAGAGTCACAGAGCCTCCATGCTGGACGGCTTCAGATTCAGACTGATGGACCAAAGCTGGGACGGTCAAACCAGAACCCTGAACACTCACCTGAGTGCCCTCTGCTAACTCAAATGTGAAAGAGATGCTGGTTGCGCAGTAGTAAGTTCCTGTGTCAGAAACACTTACATTCACTATAATCAAGTGATGTCGATTTGTTTCAGCCTCCAGTCTGAAGCGTGGGTCGTCCTTCCATTCATTCTCAAATGAGAACTTTTCACTGGTGTCGTAGAAAGATATCATGAGTTTTGGTTGTTGTCCTAAAGTCTGCTTATACCAGTAAAACCTCTTCACCTGGTTATTTCTGGGAACACATGTCACAGTTATGTTGTCCCCGACACTGGCAGATATGAAAGTTTTCTCCTGATGAAGAGATGAGGACGGATCAGCCGTCAGAGCTGAAGAGATGAAAAACACAATGAAAGTCAAATTAAAAAGAAATACCGATCCAGTCTGTATAATTAGACTTTGACAATTTAGAGACAAGTACCTGGCCAGCGGGCCAAGATGTATCAGGAGGAAGATATTTTACCTCTGCTTAAATGTTGCATTTTTGTGTCTGTCTCTTTGTCTTTTTATGATTAAGATGACTTAAGATCTCCACAGATGTTGATTACATTTTTTAGGAATCATGGAAATGGCACATGGAAGAACTAGAACTTGACTTCAGTGGTGATCCAGTTATTTTTAAAGGAAAAAGGCAGTTTTTGACATACTTGCAAATAATTCTCAGTACTGCCTTGAAAAAAATAAAAAATGAAGTTAAAACTATCTGTATCTCAGCCTGATTTCCTTCCATAACACTGTGCACTTTATGACAATAAAACGGGGAGTATTCTGAAAATAGTCCTTAAAAACTAGCTTTTATGATATTCTTTACGAGACACTAACGGATTCAATTTACTAATTTGAAGCTTAATTGATATCTGTAGAGGTCCTATATGAAAAATTATTGATGCATTTGAGACAAAAGTTGCTCAATACACTTAAACAAACCCTTCAAACCAATACTTTTATAACTGCTTCATTTGCCATACTTTTGTTACATAAATTAAATAGGATCAATTCATGTTCATCTTATAAAATAGAGCTTTACTGTTTGGATTTGAGTTTGAAAACAGATATAAACTTCCTAAAAGAAAATCTTAAAGCTAATTACTTACCATTTTGTCACATGGCAGGTATTTTGACCATCTAAACGATGTAAAAATAACTCACCGTTTTTCTCCAGGATGAAGAACATCAGGTAGAAAAGTGACTTTGGAGATGTCATCTTGTTCAGATTTCAGAGCTTAATGTGAAGCGTCGTGATCTTCTGAGTCTTCACAGAGGGGGCTGTCTTTGATCGACCAATCACCTCTTTATGTCCTCTTAAGGAAATAAGATCACATGTTCACAGCAAGCAGCAGTCACATTGACCTGATCTCACCTTTTTTCTCTCTCAGTATGGAGTGAACTCTACACCTCCAAACTTCACATGCCAGTCGTTTGCACTCGCTTTTTTTTTTTTTTCACAATTGTCCACTTTGTGATGAAATGTAAATTATCTGCACAGTATTAAATCTGATTGTTGTGTAGAGCATGTTTGAATGATCAAGATTATTAAAGAAAACAGTTTGTTTTCCTCATTACATTGGCTTTGCTGTTTGAGCTCTATCACTCTGTCACATGCACGAATGATTTCTAGAGCCCTGGAACATTGAGACCACAATTTTTTAAATTCATTTTTTGGGCATTTTGTGCCTTTATTGATAGGAGGGAGACAATGGATAGGCTTGTGAAAGGGGGTGAGAGAGTAGGTTAAGACACTCTGCAAATTGGTCACAGGCTGGATTCGGATCCAGACCAGCAGAAATATGTATATGGGACGTGCATGGTTGCCAACCACCACGCCAAACCAGCACCCTGAGACCACATTTTGGAGTCTGTGAACATAAAGTGAAGTTGAAATTGACTGGTCAATAAAATGATTAAATCTTGAGATTGTTTGATTTTTTTTTTTTCCATTGTCCGCACTATCTCAGTCTTTCTATTTAAGACCAATGCATTTTTTCCTAGTGAGAGATAAGTAAATATGATTCACTGCTACAGTGACCATCACTGGCGGAGTGTGGGCATGTAGGCTACTCCATCAAATCAAACTTTATTTAACCCCTGATAAGAGCTGAAGGGAAGGGCCGTGCCACACCACAGTGTGAAAGAAACAGTGACAGACAGGACGAGACAAGACAACTGGGAGAAGGACAAACAGGTATTGTAGTTAGTTTAAGATAGCAGTCCAAGTGCAGTGCTGATTTTAGTCCATACTGGAAGTAAAGGCTGCAAGGAACCAGGGACACCAGAGATGTGAGACTTGATAGTTGGGGGTGGACCCACAGGGGTGAGACATGGAGGAACATGGATCACAAGACGTGACAAGATGTGTAGGAGTGCCCAACTCAGCATATTCTGACAGGACCAATTATTTTTTTATAGTTAGTCTCAACAGGAGCTTGAGTGTCTGTACACACATGCATGTGAGGTGGTCACCGAATACCCAAGAAGGTTCCCATGCCCAGGGAGACAACAGCCAAGGGCTCCCACAGGGCTACCAGGGGACCCGAGACCCACCACATGGCTGCCAGAGCCACAGGACCTAGATAAAGCCCCAGGACCCAAGGGGGCACCGACCCCAAAGGCACCAAGGGACAATACCAGGGCATCCGGGGCGGCAGTCCCACCGTAGACAGCACACACCCGGCCCCAAACCAGCCCCACCCCATGCGCCCAACCACCCCCACCCCCCGTGGCAGACCAGAGGCCCCCAGCCCCCCAGGAGCCAAACCACAGGGACCAGGCCCCCCCCAGAGATGGGCGTGGCAGATCTTATGTTGCTCCAGGTACCAGCCGCAGCAAGGCCAGGTGTGGGCATGCGGTCGCAGTTACGCCCCGCCCCCACAGAAGAGCCAGGGCCGAGGTGAGTGCCACAGACCGCCACCCAAACGCCAAAGGAGGCCCTCAAATCACCCACACAGAGCAGCAACCCACAGGCAGCCACCCACGCCAAGGTCCCCAGCAAGTGACAGACCGATGGATCCCGCACCCCAGGCCACAGAGTGATGCATGATCCAGCAGGGCCAACCTGCCCCCAGGGCACCACTGCTGGTCCCCACCCATAGACACCAGAGCTCAGCTGCAACCAAAGGCCACTGCCACCGCCCCAGTGATAGTTGATTTTCAAATAGTCAGTTAAAATAGTTTTGTTATCATTTTGCAGGGATGTCTGTCTATGTCTACAGCTTGTTAAAATTACCCCATATTTCCAGTTAATTCCAATGAACAGTCTCCAGTTTGGAATATTTGTAAAGTTCCTCATCTTAACTTTCTGTGAAATGTTTCTGGAAATTGATTATAAATTTCCCACCCCTCTGCATCCCTGTACTGGTACCTCATTCAAGTATGTCCTGTGGTTGGGTCACTGGGGCAGCAGCCTAGACGTCCCTCTTCCGTCTGTTTCATCCAGGTTTTCAAAAGGATCTGGAGGTGTTTCCAGGCTAATTGAGAGACATAGTCCCTCCAGCTAGTCCTGGGTCTCCACCAAGTTCTTCTCCGGGTGGGACGTCTCCTGAGCATCTCAGCAGGGAGGCATCCTGTTCAGAGCCACCTCATCCGTCTCCTCTCTGTTCTGAACCCCAGGTGACTGAGCCCTGGTGACCGGGCGTACACCCATGGGGCCTGGCATGGCCCAGCCTGGGGTGACATGAGACCCTCCTCCCATGAGCCTACCACCCATGAGAGGGGCCAAAGTAGTCTGATGTGATGCAAGCTGGGCAGCGGCAGAAGGTTGGCTTAGACTGCCGGGGAGATCTTGCACATTGGGCACTATCCCTCTCTCACACTCTCTCTCCATATCTGCCATTGCCCCTTTTGTTTGCTCCTGTACTCGTCCCTGGCTCTGGTCTTGTAGGTGGCCTGGGATCCTTGGTGGAGACTGCCTGCTGCTGTGGAGTCACTAAGCCTCAATAACTACAATTACAGACATGACACATATTTGGCCATTTTCATTAGTCCCATTCCAAATAACAAGACTATGGACACAAGCAACATAAAACATACCATAAGAACAATACATAAAAGAAAAAGATACATAAAAATGCAACGGAAGGTGTGACACAGCAGCAAGGTGCTTAAAAGCCATCCAGAAAAGAAAAAAACAGAATAAAACTAAGATGAGCATAAGACCTAGAAGCCTTATGGTGTGTTCACACCAGACGCGAATTCGCACAGACGCGCGTCGAGATTACATACAAAGTCAATGCAAAGACGCGTCTTGACGCAGATTCGCCCCGGGCGGCGCATTGGACGTGTTTGGCGCGGCGCGTTTGGAGCGTCCGGCGCGTTTGAGGCGTAGAGGCGTTTGACGCCTCGATGCTCGAGTTGAAAATATTGAACTTTCGACGCCAGTTCGCGTGACACTGTGGCGCGGCAGCCAATCAGCGATGACATTCTCCCCCTACATCATTTATTTGATGAAGTATGAAACTACGTCCCCCTGCTTCCACTCAAACCCCTCTGGAAGATGGAGGAGAGGTTTACCTGCGCTGTTTGCTATCATCCGGAGCTATACTATTCGGCGTGTATACTTTACGGAGACCAGAAAAAAAGAAGCAGGCTTGAGTGAAAGTCACCGAGGAGACAGGTTTGATTTGATGACGTGTGACGCCCTGGTCTCCTGCTCCTGCTCAAACCCCCTCTCAAAGATGGAGGAGAGGTTTATCTGCGCTGTTTGCCATCATCCGGAGCTCAACTACTCGACATGTGCACTCTACAGAGACCGGAACAAAAAGGAGCAGGCTTGGGTGAAAGTTGCTGAGGAGACAGGTTTTGAAGGTAAGTTCTGTAAATATTCGTTTCCAGCTGGATTTGCCTGCACGGGTTATCACTGAGTCCGACAAGCTCCGGCTCTCTACTGTGCCTGCGCCAGGACGCGCGTCGTCCCTCAGCTTGTCAAAATGTCCAGCGTCCAGCCTCGGCGTTAAGCGGCGCGTCACAGGCGCACAATTCGCCTGTGAACGCAGCATTAGTCAGGGTTAAAAGCCATTCCAAAAAAGTGAGTTTTTAGTTTAGATTTAAAAAGACCAAAGTCAGTCTTGGTGCTGATGTCTGGGGGCAGCTTGTTCCACAATGTAGGTGCAGCAACAGCAAAAGAACGGACCCCCCACTGTTTATATCTTGACCTTGGAATGTCCAAAAGAAACTGGCCAGAAGAACGCAGGGCCCTCGTATGGCTGCATAAATAATAATAATTGCATAGCAATAATTGCAACTGCATAATCTCAGCCTCCCTGCTGAGATCCTCCTTGCAGTTGCAGATGGTGCAGTTGCCATGGCGCTGTAAACAGCAGCAGCCTGTCCAGTTTGCTCTCCATATTTTTAGCTGTTTATTGTGTTTTTTTTTCCTTAATTTTTTCACAATTTTCAAAAGTTTTCCTTTTTTGATCTTTTTCTGACCTTCCTGCACTTCTTATTAAGACTCTTTTTTTCTTATATATCCTATGGATATCTTTTTCAACCATCATTGCTGCCAGGAGGCATTTCTGAGGATACCAGCAGAGTGTTCTTTTTTGAAAGATGCCACCAACTGCCAGCTTCATTATCATCAGCTACCAAGAGCCAGTTTCATCAGATATTCAAGGACCAAGGACACATCCAGGATTGAAAAACTGATCAGGAGGGCTGGCTCTGTGGTTGGCATGAAGCTGGACTCTTTGGTGACGGTGGCAGAGAAGAGGACACTGGACAAACTGCTGGACATTCTGGATGATGCCAATCACCCTCTACACATGGCCATCAACAACCAGATGAGCCTGTTCAGCGCAAGACTGCTCCTCCCCAAGTGCAGGACCGACAGACTGAGAAACTCCTTTGTCCCTCAGGCCATCAGACTGTATAACTCCTCAATTGGGGAGATGAGGAGTAACAGGAAGACAGAGGATGGGAAGGAGCAGCAGCAGTACTGACAAGTATTATAATTTATTTATAATCTAATATAATGCAACTGGAATCATAATTTTCCTGAGGGAGTCTTCCCTAAGGGATTAATAAAGTACAATCTAATCTAATCTAATCTAAAAACAACTTTGGAGTTGATGATGATGAGAGGTGCTGGACTGGATGCCAGTTCTTGTTGCTCCTAGGGTTGGTGTTGTGTGAGTTCAGGTGTTTGTTTCTGTGCTGTGTCTCCTCTTACACTGATGGTTCCTGCCTCCATGGGTGTAAATGAGTCCTGGATGAGATTCTTCAGAGTCCTTGAACCAGTAAACACTGTGTTCTCCATCACAGCCCCCAGTGTGGACTGTACAGCTCAGAGTCACAGAGCCTCCATGCTGGACGGCTTCAGATTCAGACTGATGGACCAAAGCTGGGACGGTCAAACCAGAACCCTTAACACTCACCAGAGTGCCCTCTGCAAACTCTAATGTGAACGAGATGCTGGCTGCGCAGTAGTAAGTTCCTGTGTCAGAAACACGAACATTCAGTATAATCAAGTGATACCGATTTGTTTCAGCCTCCAGTCTGAAGTGTGGGTCGTCCTTCCATTCATTCTCAAATGGGAACTCTATACTGGTGTCATGGAAAGATATCATGAGTTTTGGTTTTTGTCCTAAAGTTTGCTTAAACCAGAAAAACCTCTTCATCTGTTTATTTTTAACACATGTCACAGTTATGTTGTCCCGACACTGACAGATATGAAAGTTTTCTCCTGATGAAGAGATGAGGACGGATCAGCCGTCAGATCTGAAAAGATGAAAAACACAATGAAAGTCAAATTAAGAAGAAATTAACGATCTAGTCTGTATAACTAGAGGCAAGTTCCTGGGCCAGGTGGGCCAAGATGGATCAGGAGGAAGATATTTTACCTCTACTAAAGTCTAATGTGTTTTGTCTGTCTGTCTGTCTGTCTGTTTATGATTAAGATTACTCAAGTTCTCGACAGATTTTGATTCAATCTTCTGGGAATGTGGGAAATGATGAATAGATGAAGTAGACTTAGACTTTGGTTCTGATCCAGTCATGTTTTAAGGATTTGTTAACATTGCAAAATAAGGCAGTTTTTTGTCATTTTTGCCAAAACCTCTGCAGGTTTGAAGATTGACGCCATGCGATTCCTTGCAAAACCACATTGAAGTTTGGATTTGGATCAAGATCTAGATAGGCGTTTTTCTGAACCTCAGTCTTGATCAGGGGTAAATTTGTGATAAACAGTACAACACTGTGTACTTTATTACAAAATGCAACTGGACAATATTCTAAAAATTGTTCTAGAAATGTTTCTTTCTTTTCTTTTGGGGTGCTGGTTTGGTGGAGTGGTTAGCATCAGGCACCCCATGTACTTGTTTCTGCCGGTCCAGGTTCAAGTACTGCCTGTGACCGGTTTGCGGAGTGTCTTCCTCTACTCTCTCAACCCCTTTCACAAGCCTATCCACTGTCTCTCTCCTGTCAATAAAGGCACAAAATGCCCAAAACTACATTTAAAAAAATGTTTTCTTTTTATCCCTCAGGGACATTAGCAGATACAATTTCTGTCGAGGTGTTTTATTCATCATTATTTATGGATTTGAAACAAAAGTAATTTAAATGAACTTAAATGAATTACTAAAACTTTTCCAACAGCTGCCTTTGCCATGGATAGTTTTGTAACAGAAATGAAATAATTTGCAGTGAATTGCATAAAAAGTACATTTTTATGGCTTTATTTTCTGTTTATCTGATTAAACAGGGCTCTACTGTTTGAACTTAAAAACGTTCTACTAGAAATTCTAAAACCTGGTTACTTTTTGTTTTATTATACTTCAGGCATTTTCGTGATCTATCGGACAATTTGGTTAATGAATTTACAAATACTATTTATTTGGCTCTCGTGAGTAAACTTGCTCGTTCCTGTTAAACAACATGGAGCAATGCACAAAAAGAAGCAAATTAGATGTAAAGAAAACTTACCACTTTTCTGCAGGATAAAGAACATCAGGTAGAAAAGTGACTTTGGAGATGCCATCATGTTCAGATTTCAGAGCTTAATGTGAAGCGTCGTGGTCTTTCTCCAGTCTTCACAGAGGGGGCTGTCTTTAATCGACCAATCACCTCTTTATGTCCTCTTAAGGAAATAAGATCACATGTTCACAGCCAGCAACAGTCACATTGACCTGATCTCACCTTTTTTCTCTCAGTATGGAGTGAACTCTACACCTCCAAACCTCACACATCAGTTTTCTCTGGTGACTCTTTCTGTTCCTCATTTTAACCACTATACTTCATTTATGTCTGTTTTGTGATGAAATATAAATAATCCTTTCAGTATTAAATCTGACTTTTGTGATTGCAGAGCATGTTTAAATACTCGAGTTCTCTAAAGGCATTGATTTTTTAGTCCTCATTATATTGGACTTTGCTGTTTGAGCACAGTGCACTCCTCCATCATGTGCACAGAACCCTGGACCAGTGAGGCCACACTCAATGGTCCAACTGTTAAACTTCATTTCAAAATTAACCTGTTAAAATATTTTAAAAATGTATTATATTGTAGTGTGTATTTATGTTTGCATCTGATACAGCTTATTTAAATAACCTCCTATTTCCAGTTAATTGCATTGACTAGTCTCCAGTTTGGAATATTTTAAGATTCCCCATCGAAACTTTCATTGGACAGTTTCTGGAAATTTATTGAAAATTTCCTGCCCCTTCGCATCCCTACTGATAGCTGAATAAAGTATGTTCGTACTGTACTGTCATCTTCAGCTTATCCGTGGCCAGGTCATGGGGGCAGGAGCCTAAGCAGAGAAGCCCAGACTTCCTGATCAATTCTGAGGCATTCCTGGGCCAGCTGAGAGACATAGTCCCTCTGGTGTGTTTTGTGTCTTCCCCCAGGTCTCTTACCATTGGAATGTCCTGAGTAGGCCTATCTTACCAGGAAGCTGTCTGGAAAACATCCTGATTTGATGCCAGAGCCACCTCAAATGGCTCCTCTCAACATGGAGGACTGGAGTAGACAGGTACATACAGGCCAAGCAGACTGCAGCTTCGGTGGCCACCAGGGCAAAAACTCATGCATGCGAGGAAGGGTTTGATGAAGCCATGGAGACCAACTTCTGGATGGCTTTAAAGAGATTCTGGACCAACATCCAGCATCTCAGGAAAAAAAAATCAGTACACTGTCAACACTGTCTATGGTGGAGATGGTGCATCGCTGCCCTCGACTTGGGACATCATTAGTTGGTGGAAGGACATCCTAAGTTTGTCAGAAATGGTCAGTGTTAGGGAAGTTACTTTTAAAAAGTAGTGTTTGCTCGTTACTCGTTACATCTGGAAAAAAGTAACTCTTTACTTAGTTACCCTCTATGAAGAGTAGCTTCTCAAGTTACTTTTCCGTTACTTTTACATTGCTTGATCATGGACAGAACCCCATATCTATTCCTAAATGTGAAGGCCTACAAAAAGTTCTACTACAGAGAACATAACAGTTTTTTGTGCTCTTTATTTTACAAAATGTTACATACCCTGCGGAATGAGAGCTCCTGCCCAGTGTTTCCGCATTTCTGAAATAAGCAACCTGATCAATAAAAATAAGCCCAAAATAAGCAACTTCCAGCTATTTCCTTTCCTAATGTGATATATTACTTTTTAAAAAGAGAAGTCTCCACAAAGTGTGTTAATTTTCGTCTACATTACATTTCAATATCACAGCGCTAAGTATCTATTCAAGAAAAGACTGTCGCTTATAACAAGCAGACCTGGCAACTTTGGCTCTGGGGCATGCGCCATGTGCGTGAGTGTGTTTGGGGGCGTGCATATAGCCAGGAAACAAGGAAGTGGACAAACTGCCTACCGCAGTCGTGTATTCCTTTATGTTAGGAGCTGGAAGATAATCAGGGGGATTCACACAGACTTAAGAGCCCCAAGAAGAAACTTCACGTCTAGAAACAAGCCCAAAAAACCACGACCTACGGCCGTGACTCACGAGATTTTCAGCCTTTAGACGCTTATAACGAGTGGACTTGGCAACGCTGCTCGTGTCTGTGCGAGCAGCTGAGAAGGCAGCTTCAGTGTCAGATCTCTCCGAGGGAAATGTAACGTTGCGCTGCATTAAAAAAGGAACTACGTTTCGTTACCAAATTTTCAACAGTAGCGCGTTACTTCACTTTTTACCCGATAAAAGTAGTCTCGTTACTGTAACGTGTTACTTTCTAACGCATTACACACAACACTGTAAATGGTAAATGGACTTTCCAGTCTTTCTCAAAGTGTTTTTACACCACCAACCACATCTATTCACACCCTCACTCTTACTTTTGCTCTTTTCGGTTCAGGGTCGTCATCAGTCTTAGTGAGCACGTCCACAGCCTTTGACACCCACTAACATGTCACTGACATAGCCCCCAGAGCAACTTGAGGTCAAGAGACTTGCCCACTTTCACTTGACTTTTGAAGCAGGACTCAAACCCACAATCTTCAGATTGATGTAAGAGTGCAACGCCAGACTGAGCCACCAGTGTCCCCTCAGTGCAGTTTTGAGCTCTTCTAGCTGTTCTAGTTGGAGTTATGTTCAGCTGTCAGTTGAGCTGTTGGGCTGCAACAGTGATTTGATAAGGATATGAAGTAACATTAAACATATTAAAAATCTACCACCAGGGTGCTCTCACCTACACAAACACCTGCCAGTGAGTCAAGACCAAAGAAAAAATGTAGAGTGACCTACAGCCAACTCAGCCTGACCCTGCTGTTAACTGTTTCTTAAGAATTGAGGACTCTATTAGAAGAAGAAGACATACTTTTCCCTCACGGGAAATTCAGTTTTTACACTCTGTTGTTGGGACATGCTTTTTACATACATAGGTTGAAATGCACATGCACAAACAGGTCCTATGATCATGCACTAATGGAGAGACGTCAGAGTGATGGCTTGCTGCTCCTGAAGAAGCACTGCCGAGCAGTTTCGGGGTTCAGTGCCTTGCTCAAGGGCACTTCGGCAGTGCTCAGGAAGTCCGCTGGCACCTCCCCAGCTAACAAACCAACTTCCAATCATGGTTTTGTCGGGATTCGAACTAGCCACCCTCCAGTCCCCAGACCAAGTCCTCATGGAGTGAGCTACTTCTGCCCCAATACATTTTCAATAAACCTGAACTCCATGTGCTTGAGTGTGCTCACCAGCGATCCATTGGAAAGCATTGCTTCAAGAGGAAACCATTCAAGAACATTAGCCGCGAATTGTACTGTGGAGTACTTTGGTCCATCTCTTGTCTATCAGAGCACTTCCACAGCTGGCACTCCGGTCCGACAACAGCCTGTCCTTGGAGTGGCAGATCAATCCACTTCACTTGAGATAAGCTGCAGGTCTGTTTTCAGCATAGCCGCTGAAAACCTTAAAAGTTCACTAACATTCAGAAATGGAATCCAAACATGTGGAGTACTCGGTGCAATCAAAATAAAACACAATGCACGCAGTCCGAAACGTACATTTCCTTGAAGGGTTGACATTACGTCACAATCAGAAGTACAAGCTTCCTGTCAACAGTTGGTCAGAGTGTCCCAGAGGCAACACTCCATGGATGAAGAAAAGTTTATCATGGAGGTGGAGAAATATGATATTATATATGACATCAAGCATCCTTCCTTCAAGGATAAAGGTAGATAGAAATAATACAGATCATGGAGCTGTGTGGATGGGACCAGCAAAGCAACCTTTGAGAAGCAAAGTGAGGTCCTGTTCAGTTCTTTTCTCAGTTTATAACATGTTTTTTTTCTCATGTGATATTCCAATTCACACAAGAGCTTGTGGCTCCTCGAGAATCTTGTGCTCTCCTCCTTCCAGCTGCACAGGGCTGTGGCGCTTCCAGTGGGCATTGTCCCTAACCTTTGGTGTGCGATGCATTCACTCAGTGTGGAATCTGTGGATTAGCATCAGTCAGGAGGTCCATTTCCTATTTCATGTAAAATGTATCCACAGAACAGATAACATTGATTTGTTTAGTAAAAACAATATGGACCTTTATCATAGACCAGAGTTTGGGATTAGCATTATTGTACCCTGCACTTTGACACTGTACTCTGCCCTCCGTCAATGTCCATGAGCACCACTCTCAATGTTTAATGATGGAGTAACAGGGCGTGGTAGTGGTGGCAGAGTAATGGAGTTTGCTTCATTAATTCAGGAATTTTTGGCCAGTTACAATGGCACTTGTGCTAGAGAAACACATAACAAACAAGTGTGAAGCTACGGCTCTCATTTTAAGGAGGAAAAAAGGTGGATTTAACTCTCTACCCGGCAAAGTCGCAGAAATGTGACATGCAACATTGCTGGGTAAACAGGCCATAGCTGCAAATATAGTGCTGAATAGTGTTACCACTTTTCACTTGGAGATAGTGGACATGTGTCACTTTAATCCAAGCAGCATTTATGGACGTGTTTCTATTCAAATTTTATGGCGTAAATTTATTTTGAAACAAGGAAGTGACTTTGTGGTTTTAGAGCGGAGCAAAGAGAGAGACATGCACAGAGAGATGGAGAGTGAGTTAGAGTACTCACAATGCCGACAGTACTTCATCAAGTGCAGGTTGACTCTGATTCTGAGGAATATTTGACTTCTGAGGATGATGTTTAGTTGTCCAGTGAGGAAGAAACTGGCAGTGCATCTACATGCAGCTGCAGGTATATGCGCTATACAGTCCCCAAGCAGCACATGCCGAGGCCAATGCTTTGCCTCTCTGTGGCCGGGGTGTAAGTAATCGGTAAGGAAGGGATAAAGTCTGGGAAGCAAGGAAGCTCAAAACACTGTGAAAAATGCAGCAGAGGTATTCTTGGCCCATAAATTCTAATGATGATGATGGCTAGGCTTACTTAGAGATGAGTACCACAATTGGATCAGACATTTTGATGAGCCTGTTAGGTATTATGTAAACAGGGATCTGACAAATTTTTGAGCCCAGTGATTTCTTGTCCCTTTTTTGGATGTTGAATTCTGGAGCCTACTCACAAATGAGACAAACAGATATGCCAACCAATTCTTAGAGAGGGAAACCCCAAATTAAACTCCAGATTTCATGACTAGTGTGATGCTACAGTCCCTGAGATGTTAGCTTTCATGTCACATCCTTTGTGATTTTTTTCCCAATATGGCCACCACATCTTATTATGACATCATTATATGCTAATTATATTAGTGAACTGACTTCCATTCCAAATTTTGGGTCCTACTGAATATTTTTCTCAGTGATGTCCGCCTTTATCTCTAACCACATTCAAACTACAACCTTCTGAAATTTTGATATCAAACTTGAATGTTTTTCAATATGGGTGCCAACTAATGACATCATAATATGCAAATTAGATGAGTGAATTGACTTCCATCAAAAAAATTTGGGTCATACTGATTTTTTTTCTTAATGACAGTCTGCTTCTATCTCAAATCACCGTCAAACTACAGCCTTTAAAATCTTGATGCCAAAATACAATATTTTCTTGAATAAACTCTTGCACCTAAAGGGATACGTTTTTTATTTTTTTGATGCCATAGATGGCCTCTATGATGTTTTAATGTTTATGTTTATAGTCTGTGCGTTTAGGAAGTGTGATATGAGTCAACTTTATTTATATATTTATTGTTAATGTCCTTGCATATTATATGATAGTCACTATATTTCACAGGAGGAAGTAATTCTCGATGGAGCCTCTCAATCACTTGAAACAAGGCTGCTGACAATTTCAAGATGGACATTCTCCATCATAGTAGAAGTCTGTATGTTTGTGAGTAAAAACCTAACCCCCATATTTCACATGGAGCCAACATGCCACGGATTGAAGCGCTGTGGTCTTGCTTCAACTGACAGACTGGTAACATTCCCAACTGCAAGCGCAGAAGTTAGCACAACATCCACATCTGTACAAGCAGCAGCAAATTGAGTCAGTCAACAAGTTACAAGACCCATTACTAACGAGGTCATCGATTGGATTATAGTTATATCAATAATACTCTCACTTCTTGCAGATAATTATTTTTCTTTCCACAATATGCATGTAAAATAAATGTAGGACTATAAGGAGGTCTGCAATCTTAAAGTGCTTTTCAAGTTTTAAATATATTTGACTGCAATAAATTCAGACTGAGAAACTGAGAACATGCCTGTCGATACAATACAATAAAACACAATACAATAAAAAAACATAATTTTAGCTCAGACTGATGACTAATAAAACAAATAGCCACACTATCCAACCCTTTTTGTTCTGAGCCTGGCGTTGCACCGAGAATAAGCGCCTTATGCACAAATATAGACAGAAACATTGCATACCACATGCTTTTGAACAATCACATTTTGGCTCTTTGTGATTTATCACAACAGTAGGATTCGTAATTTTCACCAAACCTAACAAATGTTTAAATCATTCCACATCAGTTGAGGCTAAAATTGTGTCAGTAATGTAATGAACATATACATTTGCTGTGATTGGACCTTTAGTTATTTAGAATCATCAGTATTTGCATATTAATGTAGCTCCAAGTTCAGTCAAACCAGTTCACTCAAAAGAGACTAGAATACATTTTATGACAGCTTTTTATTGAAACATTTTGACAGGACATTTGCAGACACAAACCCAAATACTAGGAAGTTAGGACATTGTGCAATGCATAAGTAAAAACA